>CM056512.1:667827-1216871 GCA_029783415.1 Anisodus acutangulus | reverse complement strand
CTGACCCGAACTCTCCATCTTTAGCTAAGGTCTTTTGAAAAACTTCACTTCGTTTGTTCCAATGCGTAAGAACCTTGAAAGCAATAACTCTACTAGTTTTCCCCCCTAGTACCTGTCCCTATCTCTGAATCTCCATCATTGACAAAACCAGGATCAAATGAGACGTCCATCGACCGGATAGGACCTCCATATCCAAATCGATCTGTCCAGCTGTCGCTCTGTACTACTGGGGTATCTAATCCCATTCGCTCCCCTAGCTTTCGTCTCTCAGTGTCAGTGTCGGCCCAGTAGAGTGCTTTCGCCGTTGGTGTTCTTTCCGATCTCTACGCATTTCACCGCTCCACCGAAAATTTCCTCTGCCCCTACCGTGGGAATTTGCATTCAACCGATCGACAGGAAATCCGTTGTTTCAAGGCATTCAAAGTTGTAGTTCAAGGCTAGAGTTCGAAGGCTTTCTGAGTTATGTATTATCTTAAGATTGAACCGTGATCTTCGCCAACCTTCTCCCTTTATCGGCCTGTTTCTATTTGTCTAGATGTAATCCAAGCAGGTTCCCCAATCCCTGAAAGCCCTCTGGGGGCCTAGCCATCTTTCTCCACTCGAGTCTAAAGTTCAACGGGTTTCATCGTTGACGAACACCTGCGCTAATAAGACAAAGAAATGGAGAGATTTATTGTTGATTTTCATAATTTTTGTGAATTCTTCATAGGAGTCTTTCAAGTTTTGGCAAAAGTTTGATTCTTTATATGTGTTTGATGTTTTTTTTAATGTTGATTTATTTTTTGTGATAATTCTTTGTTGATGTTTCATAATTTCTAGTCAAATTTGGTGAATTCTTCATGCCAAAGTTTGATTATCTTTTTTTGTTGTGTTTTATTGCATATTCTAACATTGGTGTTTCAACTTTTACGGTAAAGTTTCTTGAATGTTTCTTAAAGGTGTTTCTAATTTGATCAAAGTTTTGATTCTCAAAGATGCTGAGATGGATGCGTGGGCATACAAGGAAAGATAGGATTAGAAATGAAGATATCAGAGACAAAGTGGGAGTGACCTCGGTGGAGTATAAAATGCGGGAAGCGAGGTTGAGATGGTTCGGACATGTGTAGAGGAGAGACATAGATGACCCAGTGTGGAGGTGTGAGAGCTTGGGTATGGACGGGGTAGAGGTAGGCCGAAGAAGTATTGGAGAGAGGTGATTAGACGGGATATGACGCAGGTACAACTTACTGAGTACATGACCTTAGATAGGGGGTTGTGGAGGACACGGATTAGGGTAGAAGGGTAGTAGGTAGTCGAGCGTAGTCCTACCTATGCTTACAAAATGATAGTTGTAGTGTTATTACTGGAGGCCGGATTAGCCTATCACACTTATAGGCACAGCATTGCTTTATAGTTCCTTGTAGTTTGATTTCTGTTGCTATGTGTTCCCTAGTGTACTTTGTTGATATTATTTATCTAAGTTAGCTACTGCTTCCTTCTGTCAGAATGCGCTACCATGGCGTATTCAATTTTGTTATCAACATATTCATATTGCTTTAATTTCTTGTCTGGGTCTGACCGTTTCTCTTGCGCTGCTTTGTTTGTGATTATGCTTTGTCTTGAGCGAGGGTCTCCCGGAAACAGCTGATCTACCTTTCAAGGTAGAGTTAAGGTCTGTGTACACTCTACCCTCCCCAGACCCCACATTGTGGGATTTCACTGGTATGTTGTTGTTGTATTGCATAATTTGAAATGGGTATTTTGTCAATTCAGATCTTTGTTGATATTTCATCATCTCTAGTCATGTTTCTGTGAATTCTTTATCTGTGTGTTGTTTGTAATTCGATCAAAGTTTGATCCTTTTGTGTGTTTGATTGCCTATTCTGGTCTTTTTGCAAATTACTCCCTCATTAGTATCTGAATTAGTCGGTAAAATTACAACAACAACATACCCCGTGTAATCCTACAAGTGGGGTCTGGGGAGGGTAGAATGTACGCAAATCTTACCCCTACCTTGGGAGGTAGAGAGGGTGTGTCTAATAGACCCTCGGCTCAAAATAAAGCAATAACAAAGCAGGAAGTAGTCGATAAAATTCTACTAATATAATAGAGTAAGGTTTGAGGCTCACTATCCTAGGTGGATATAGTCATATCTTGTAGTTACAGAAGAAATAAAATCTTTTTCTTTGAGATCCAATAGATGTTGAAGGTGCAGTTGGTTTACATCGAGTAGCTTTTGTTCTCTATTGTATTCCATTTGCCATCTATTCCTTGTGTTGGCTTCGATTCCAGTGATCGATCGTACGAGAAAATCAGAAATTCTTTTCGCTAAAATGGTTGTGTATTGTAAAAATTGAATCTTTGGAGAATTTCATATGTAGATATTAGTGTAACATACTAACATGATCTGCTGCGTCTTCGATTTTGCTAAGAGTGGATTTTATTTGCTTCTGGTAAGTTTTGAACTATATATAGATTGGTTGCTTGTTTGTGCAGTTGGTGTTTTGACTTGAGGTATTCTTTTGATCTGTTTGTTTTATAGAAAAATGTGGATGAAGCAGTACAAAATCTCAGGGATCGAGGAATTGAAGTTTTTGGAGTAGTATGTCATGTGTCCAATGCACAACAAAGGAAGAATTTGGTCGATAAGACCATTCTGGTATCCTACTAGTTTATTGAACACTTGTTCATTTAATCAAATTCAGAAGTTTGAGTTCAAATGTGCATTCATCTGATTGGTGTTTGAACTATTCACTGGCTAAATTTACTGGTGAAATAAACTAGTTAGCTTGTATTTTTTTTTCTAGTGTGAGCAGATCTTTTTTTATAACAGTAGTATCAGGGCCACCTTAGGCGTGCCTAGACTATTCCACCGGGTACGTGCTACCTCTCTCACCAGCTCAGGTACCGACTAATTTTGTTCACTAAGGCTTAGGCAAATGGGGAAGGAATCACCTAGTGCTTTTTTTTAATCTTTGCTAGGATTTGAGCATTGGCTCCAAGGTTTGTATCCACTTCATTGACCATTGGGCCACACCTTTGGGTGTTAGTGTGAGCATAATATTCCTGAACAATTACGGTAGCTGGTGACTTGTGAGGTTGTCTAATAGGAGAAATATGTCTGTTATTTTTATTGAGAAATTGTCTCTCATTATAGACAAGTAAACCATTTAGTTAGACTAGCAAACTCTTTGTGTGTAAAGTGAATACCTGGAGATGCTTTTCCTCAATTGCTCTTCGCTCATGAGTTTCACAAGCGAGTCTAACTGTTTCATAATATTAGAGTGGTCTTTTTTTAAAATGGCTTCTCTCCTCGTTGGTTGTAGATGGAGCCATTTAAGGAATCACATTGCTGAGTATCTTGGACATCTCGTTTGGACTTGTGAAGATGTTAAATTTGAGTCCAGCGCCAGTGTCTTAATAGGCATTTGCAGTCCCTATAAATTCTGAAAACAAGAACTAAGAGTAGTAGATCTAATAACGAGTAGTTTCTAGAAAAAAAAAACTTTTAATGAAAAGGGTGTAGGGTGACACTATAGTACTAAAAGGACTCTGTGAATCCTCACAGATGTTTGTCGGTCGGTAGTCCAGTCATGTACTGATATTAACCATATTTGATCCAGGTTCCTTGGTATATTATTTGTAAAGAGATTATACAGATTGAATCTTACTTCTATGATAAATTGATAATACAATCGCTCTGCCGAAGTTATAAGTCTCCATGATTTTGATTTCAGTCGTGAAACTTCTCTCTATGTTCTTCATCTAATGATACCAAACCTTTTCACCAAAGTTTTTGTTCAGCACGGTTTTCAATTCTTGATTTCTCACAAATTTTTTTTATTCATGACTGAGGACATCAAAGTGTGTTTATTCTCTTGAAGGTCAAAACTGTTTCTTCAGGAGATTTTTTTTTTCTTTAACCATTCGTTCCTTTGGGGCAACTTTCGTCTACTTTCAAAGTTTGAAATATGACTAGAGAATTCAGTGGTTAATCCAATTTCGCTAATTGGAACTTGTCATTTTCCAGAAATACGGGAAAATAGATGTCATTGTGTCAAATGCTGCTGTAAATCCTACAGTTGATGCAATATTGGAAATTAAAGAACCTGTCCTTGACAAGTTGTGGGACATCAACGTGAAAGCCGCTATATTATTACTTCAAGTAAGTAATTTGCTACGAGTAAATTCAAGAGAAAGATGCTCGATATTCATGTATGCCTTTAGAAAAATTAATTGAGGACAGTAGAGGATGCAAATTCCTTCAATTTTAATTGTTCATGGCATTATGCATAGTATTTTACTCTTTTAACCACTTACAGGATGCAGCTCCTTACCTTCAGAAGGGTTCCTCAGTTGTTATAATTTCCTCTATTACTGGTTATCAACCACCCACTGCCATGGGAATGTATGGCGTAACAAAAACAGCTCTTCTTGGGCTGACCAAGGTACTTAGCGTGGCATATCAAGAAACGAAATCCCATGAGGCATTTGCACAAATGGCTTTTTTCCAAGGAACTATTTAAATTCTAACTTCTTGTGCGGCTTTCAGGCTCTAGCGGCTGAAATGGCTCCAAATACTCGTGTAAACTGTGTCGCACCAGGTTTTGTACCCACACATTTCGCTGAGTTCATCACAGGGGATGCTAATTTGGTAAGTTTGCATTACTTTTATATCCCTTATTATCTATCATTGTTATTTAAAAAAATGGTCTGAGTTCATAGTTTATTAACTGGACGCTTATTGTCTTTTAGAGGAGAGAACTTGAGGCTAAAACATTACTCAATAGGCTCGGGACAACACAAGACATGGCCGCAGCTTCTGCCTATCTCGCTTCTGACGATGCTGCTTATGTAACCGGAGAAACTCTTGTAGTTGCTGGTGGAATGAATTCGAGACTCTAGCACTTTTGTTATAGTTCCTCCGCCCCTCTTTTATATTCTCTTGCCACTTCTCCATAAGAAGACATTACTATGATGTTAAGAATCTTTTATTTTAATTGTAGTGTTTAAAACTACACCTAAAATACAAGGAGTACTATGTTCTCCCCTTTTGATGTTTTCCTCCTTGCATCTAATGAAGTATTACCTCTTATATTGGAGCTATTAATAATACATTTTCATTGTTGCTGGCTTCTTTCCACAGATACATTCTATCAATTTATGTTGCTCGGACACTTCAATAATGTCGACAAATACATATTGAATCCTTCAAAAGTAGTACATTATTGGAGAATCTGACACGGGTAGGGCTGGCAAAATGGGTAAAGAAAACACCTAACCATCCAATCTGACCCATTAGACACGGGTGGGATAAAACAGATTTTTTTAAAAAATGGATCAAATATGGATATTAGTCATATTATTCACTAAAAAATGGATATCCATATTATCAATATCTATTTGTCCGCTTGTTATTTTCCTTGAGACTATTCCTGAAATCATGGATAATATGGATATCCATAATATCCGTAAGTTAACCCATTTTTTATTTGTGTTAAATATGAGCGGGTCAGATATTTAACCTGTTTTCGATCAGATCATGTCTAACCCCCCGTTTGCCATTCCTAGACACGGGTGTTGACAAGTGTGTGTCAGATCCTCCAAAAGTAGTGCATTTTTCGAAGATCTGACACAGATGCATCAACAATTTTGGAGAGTGCAAGCAACATAATTAACAATATCTAGAATGAGATTTACTTGAACATACTGAATTACTTTTATACTGTATCTTAGTAACTTTCTCTAGGAAACAAGTAACAGCAAGAATACTAAACATCCATCAAGACAAGAATAGCAGCAACTAAGATACACAGTAATTTCTTGTGCAACAGCACCACCAGGGAATGACCAACAGCAACAGCAATCATCACTGGAAATCGACACTTATCGTCCGACGGATCTCCATCAGTCACCACAGCCAGGTCATCAAAATCACAGTCCTAACTGTTCTGATTCTTGAGGTGATAGTACATGTTAAAAGCATACCAGGCATTCCCGTCCGAGCTAAGATGGTTATAGGAAGAGCCTTAGCCCAAAGCCGTGCAATCTGAAAGGCTAGCGTAAACGTTTTTTGGTAAGTCTTCTGCATTATCTACGACACTTTTTGGTTTTAATATACACGCACTTTTTTTTGCATATAGTTTACACCTTCTACTGCAACTAACCCTTTATCTTTCTGCATCCTCCCGGATAAATCTAGCTCGTATTTCGGCTTTCCATCGAATTCAAACATTCCCCAATGCCTCTCAAAGTTACCTGGTGCAATGCTTTTAGCATTCTCATCAATGAGGCTGAATAAATAAACCTCTATTTTCTTGCCTTTCCTAGCAGGGGTTCCTTGTTCACTCAAACAATGTTCGATTAACCCTTGGTTAAATCTCATAGCATTTTCGATGTTCAGAGTTTTTATCTCCATCTGTTGGCCACCCTACTTCTCCAACTACGATTTTCATGTCGGGAAAACTGGCTTTCTTCATGTTAAACAAAGGTCATATACCTGTGATATACACTGTATACAGTAGTATATCACAGGTATACAAAGCAGTGGACTGGGTAGCAGTGGGCAGCAGCAGTGGGCCTCTCGGCCATGTCCAGCAGATTTGTTGACAAGAATTGGGCCTCGGCAGTGGGCCTCTCGGCCAGTGCTGCAGATTTGGTGACAATAGGATATTGTATATATGGTATATATATTTGTAGTATATTGTAGTGTAAAAGTTACCTTAATTAATGCTATACACTTACCATAATTGTATAGTTAGAATTATGGTAGAATAAGGATTTAGAAGTAGAATAGGAATAGAATTTTCCTATTATGGGAATATGTAACTTGTATATATAGCCTTTCAATTAATGAAAATAATCAAGGAGATTATTTCTTTCATGGTATCAAGAGACTAGGTCTAAACAAAAGTTTTTTTCTCTCAACTTTTGTCCTCTCTTTGGCCGAGACTCCCCCCCTCGGGTTTCTCTTCCAAAATTCGTCTTCCGCTCTCAAAAACACCTCTCTTAAATTTCCCTTCCTTCTTTGTTCTTTCAATATGTCTAAGAACAATTATCACTCTGCACTCATGGTTTCCAATATCAAGAGTTGTATCCCTATTGTCCTTGAGATGGAAAACGTCCAATATGCGACGTGGGCAGAGTTGTTTAAAATTCACGCTATCTCTTATCAAGTTCTTCATCACATCATTCCTCCCGCTAGACCCCTTCCTGCGGAGGATCCTGAGTTATGGATTACTCTTGATGCTACCGTTCTCCGGTGGATCTACGCCACTATTTCGGTGGACCTTCTACAGGCGATTATTGAGCCGGATACCACGGTTATGGCTGCATGGAATAGATTGCGTGACATATTCCAAGACAACCAACATTCACGTGTTGTCACACTCGAGCAGGAATTCTCTCTAGTTCGAATGGACGAATTTCCAAACGTTTCTGCATATTGCAAGAAACTCAAGGAGTTGGCAGATCAACTCCGTAATGTTAGCGCACCGATAACTAATAATCGTCTCGTTCTACAGTTGGTTGCCGGTCTTTCGGAGGCCTATAATGGTGTTGGAACTCTCATTCGCCAAAGCAACCCTCTTCCCGACTTCTATCAAGCCCGCTCTATGCTTACGTTGGAAGAAGCCGGTTTGGCTAAAAAGGCGGCTACCGGAGCAAGCCCAGTCGTCATGGTGGCGTCTTCTCCTAGTTCTTCGGGTTTTGTTAATAATTCGGGCCAAAACCATAATAATGGTGGCGGCAAAAATAATCGCAAGAATAATAAAAATCGCGGGGGCAAACGCGACAGTTCTAGTGGCGGTTCCGGTGGTCAGCAAGCAGGCGGTGGGTCCCATCCAGGGAACAGCGGCCTACCACCCCCTTGGGCCCAGCAGTGGGGCCCATGGCAGTGAGGCTGGGGCAGTGGGTCGTGGGCCAACAACCCTTACAATTCAGCAACACATTCCAGCGGCCAGTGGGTTGGCCAACAGTCCAGGCCCAACACCCAGCAGTGGCGGCCCACTGACCAGTAGCCCAGCAGCAGCGGCAGCAGCAGCTACGGCCCATCTCCTTCACAGTCTGGAATTCTCGGGCCCCGACCTCCGCAAGCCCATCATGCAGCAGGCCCCACTCAAACCGATATCGAGGCCGCGATGCACACGTTGGGGTTAACCCAACCGGACCCAAATTGGTACATGGACACCGGTGCCACGACTCACATGACTTCCGAATCAGGTACTCTCTCATCTTATTCCAATTTGAGCACCCCTCGGGGGATAATTGTTGGTAATGGCAGTTCTATTCCAATTCTAGGGTATGGTCAGAAAACATTGTCTCCCCCAAATCCACCCCTTCTCTTGAAAAATACTTTACATGCTCCTAAATTGATCAGAAATTTAGTGTCTGCCCGAAAGTTCATAACTGCCAATTCGGTTTCCGTTGAATTTGATCCTTTTGGTTTCTCTGTGAAGGATTTCAAGACGGGGAGCCATCTCATGAGATGTGATAGTAGGGGGATTTGTATCCTATCATGCCCTGCCCACCCATCGTGTCAAGCCTTGCCGCCGCTTTTGCAGCCATCTCTCCTTCCGTGTGGCATGCTCGCCTGGGTCATCCGAGATCTTCTATTTTATCAGTTTTAGATAAAAATAGCTTTATTTCTTGTAAGGGTACGAGTCGTACTCCAATTTGTCAGTCTTGTTCATTAGAAAAAATTGTTAAGTTGCCGTTTGTAGACTCCAATTCTCATACTTCAATGCCATTTGACATTATTCATAGCGACCTATGGACATCTCCTGTTCTTAGTTCAATGGGTCATCGATATTATGTTCTCTTTTTAGATGATTATTCTAGATTTTTGTGGACGTTTCCAATTGCGAACAAATCACAAGTGTTTTCCGTCTTCATTAAATTTAGAGCGTTCATTCGTACTCAATTCAAAAGAGAAATAAAAAACATTCAATGTGATAATGGAAAAGAGTATGACAATAGGGAGTTTCGGGAATTCTGTGCTAATAATGGGATCAATTTTTGATTTTCGTGTCCTCATACATCTTCACAAAATGGGAAGGCCGAACGCAAAATTCATTCCATAAATAACATTGTCCGAACTCTCTTAATTCATGCCTCCATACCTCCATATTTTTGGTATCATGCTCTACAAATGGCCACATATCTTCTTAACATAATTCTGTCTAAAGGTCTGACATATTCTCCCCCCCTCAAAATCCTATATAATAAGAACCCTTCGTATTCTCACCTTAGGATTTTTGGGTGCTTGTGTTATCCGTTATTCCCATCCACCACAATTAACAAACTTCAGGCTCGGTCTACCCCGTGTGTATTTTTGGGTTATCCGTCAAATCATCGTGGTTATAAGTGTTTTGATTTATCCTTCAAGAAAATCATAATTAATCGTCATGTCATTTTTGATGAAACCCAATTCCCTTTTACGAAAGTTCATACTCCCGAGCTTAAGTCGTATAATTTTTTGGATGACCAAATATCCCAGTATATTATTCGGATTTTTTCGAACATCTCCCGCACCCAAAATCTTCCAAATGGCCCATCGCTCACTGGACTCCACAAGATCGCCAAAGAATTCCAAAGGATCGAACAGTTCCAGAAATTGGGCTACCCACCCACCTCGAACCGGTCCAGACGAAGTTTTTCGCTATCGATTTGGGCCAAAGAGCCCACCGCTCACGACCACCCGTCCCCGAGCACAGAAAGTTCTCAAAATTCCCTCAATTCTTCCTCGAGTCATAGACCGGTCACTCGTAGTCAGCGGGGTATTTTTACACCTAAAAGACATTTTAATTTACATTCTGATGTCTATAGATCCCCCTTGCCCCGCAATCCTGTGTCCGCATTAAATGGCCCTAATTGGAAAATTGCTATGACTGATGAATATAATGCTCTTATTGATAATAAAACGTGGGAGTTGGTGCCCCGTCCTTGTGGTATTAATGTTATCAGGTCAATGTGGATTTTTGCTCATAAGGAGAATTCAGATGGGTCATTTGCTCGACATAAGGTGCGACTTGTGGGTGATGGTAAGACTCAGGAGGTTGGAATTGATTGTGGTGAGACGTTTAGTCCGGTGGTCAAACCGGCTACCATTCGCACTGTGCTTAGCCTGGCTCTTTCAAAGACTTGGCCAATTCATGATGTTAAGAATGCTTTCCTACATGGTGATCTCAAGGAAACAGTCTATATGCATCAGCCGTTGGGTTTCAGGGATCCAAACCGTCCTCATCATGTATGTTTGTTGAAGAAGTCCTTATATGGGCTTAAGAAGTTTTCAAGGGCCTGGTACACGAGGTTTGCTGACTTTGTTTCAACTATTGGGTTCACTCACAGCAGGTCAGATAATTCCTTGTTCATCTACCGCCGTGGTTCGTCCTTGGCCTACATTCTGCTGTATGTGGATGATATCATCTTGACCGCCTCTTCCGATGCCTTGCGCCAGTCTATCATGACCCTGGTCAGTTCTGAGTTTGCTATGAAAGACTTAGGGTCTTTGAGTTATTTTTTGGGGATTGCCGTCAAGCGTCACTCAGGTGGTTTGTTTTTGTCTCAACGAAAGTATGCTGCTGAGATCATAGAGAGGGCTGGGATGTCATCCTGTAAGTCCACTTCCACGCCAGTTGATGCAAACCCCAAGCTAAGTGTCGCAGCAGGTGCACCATACGAGGACCCGACCCGCGATCGCAGTCTTGCAGAGGCCCTACAATATCTTACCTTTACCAGACCGGATATTACGTATGCGGTTCAGCAGGTATGTTTATTCATGCATGATCCCAGAGTGGAGCACATGAATGCAATCAAACGCATCATTCGGTATATTCAGGGGACACTGGACTATGGGTTGCACTTGTATCCTTCATCTACATCCACACTTGTCTCTTACACGGATGCTGATTGGGGTGGTTGTCCCGACACCAAACGGTCGACTTCTGACTACTGTATGTTCCTTGGCAACAACTTGGTCTCCTGGTCGGCAAAGCGTCAGGCAACTCTATCACGCTCAAGTGCAGTGGCAGAATATCGAGGGGTAGCGAATGTGGTCTCCGAATCATGTTGGCTACGTAATTTGCTTTTGAAACTACATTGTCCCATTCAGAAGGCAACCTTGGTATATTGCGATAACATTAGTGCCATCTACCTTTCAGGTAACCCAGTTCAACACCAACGCACCAAGCATATCGAAATGGACACTCACTTTGTCCGTGAGAAGGTTCCAAAGGGTCACGTTCGCGTATGCCATGTCCCGTCTCGTTATCAAATTGCAGACATTTTTACAAAGGGTCTACCAACGGTTCTCTTTGAAGATTTTAGGGACGATGGCTCAAGACCGCCTCGCTATGATCAAGGGTGTGTGTTAAACAAAGGTCATATACATGTGATATACACTGAATATACAACAATATATCACAGGTATACAAAGCAGTGGACTGGGCAGCAGCAGTGGGCCTCTCGGCCATGTCCAGCAGATTTGTTGACAAGAATTGGGCCTTGGCATTAGCCTCTCGCCAAGTCACAGATTTGGTGACAATAGGATATTGTATATATGGTATATATATTTGTAGTATATTGTAGTGTAAAGGTTACCTTAATTAGTGTTATACACTTACCATAATTGTATAGTTAGAATTATGGTAGAATAAGAATTTAGAAGTAGAATAAGAATAGAATTTTCCTATTATGAGAATATGTAACTTGTATATATAACCTTTCAATTAATGAAAATAATCAAGGGGATTATTTCTTTCCTTCAACGACCATACAAGAGTACCGAAATTTGCATCAAACACGTTCGTGTAAACATGATCTCCGTCCCTGACAGGCTTGACTTTTGAGCGGTCAAAAAAGGCAAAGTCTAACGGAAAGTAGATGTTTCCATAGAGATTGAGGAAAGGATATATGTTAACGACGAAAGGGGCGTTATTGGAATACAGATATTGGACAATTTGGAGAGTTAAATCGCGTGCTTCTGGCCTGAAATCACCAGCAGAGGGGACTTGATTCGACTCGGGGGAGAAGTTGATGCCTGCATTGAAAAGGATAGTTGCTTTCACCTCTGTACCTAATCCAGCTTTGTTGAGGGATTCTTGAACATTTTTTAGTGTTGGTAATATGTACTGTAGGTAAGTTCCGTTGTACGTTTCGAGAAATGGCTCGTTTCCCACTGCCACATACCTACATTCATTTGAGAATTGAAATTTGAAACTGAGAAATGCTATTTAGAAATTTTGCTACTTTCAAACAAAACTATACTAACAAATTTCTGTAAGATTGTTAAAATCATTATCAGATGTGGATTCAATTCTTGTTTTCCCTGTTCCCCCTTCCCTTTACTGATATCCTAATGTACAACAATTACGCCTGGGATCGATTTATATAAATTTTAAGTGACCTTGTTGGAAAATATTTTTCAATTTTATCATGTTTGGTAGGTCAATATTTTTGAAAAATATTCTCTAAGAAAACAAGTTTCATTAAGTGGCGTTCCACACTGATTGTTTCTTTCCCACTCTCCAACACAGTCCACCCCCCCCCAATAGCTACCATCCCCACATCCCTACCCTCCCCCTACATCCCCTATAGTATTTTCCTAGATTATATACAAATACTTTTGTAATAATATTTTCTGCTAATTTATTAAGCACAAAAAAATAAGAAACTTATTTTTTCTAAGAAAATATTTTCCAAAAAACGCATTTCTCATTGAACAAATACAATCCAGGAAAAGAATCACATTGAAAACACTCCTAACCCAATTCCTTCCTCCATAGAGCCCGTGTACTATAACTGATCTGAACCCGCCCCAGAGCTAGCCTCCCATAGCATTTTTTGTAGAACATACTTTCCTTCATACCAAACACTCCATTAAGCTCAACTCAACAAAAAATTGAATAAACTAGGAGGACTACTAAGAAGTGATGAAAACTACTGGATTTTGACTCCATGAATGTAAGCATAAGAAGAGACATTAGCTTCAACCCAAGAAGCAGAAACTTGTTTCTCGAAAAAGAGGAAAATGAATTTCCAATTGGACGGGGAAATCTTTCCTCACCCTCCAAACACACCCCAGCCCGACCTCCATGTCCACCACCCCTACCTCCCACCATCGTTGTATTTGCCTAGAATATATACAAATAGTGTTGAAATAATATTTTCTGCTATACTTATCAAACACAAGAATATAAGTAAGAACAACAACAACAACAACATATTCAGTGTTATACCACAAGTGGGGTATAGGGAGGTAGGATGTAGGTAGAACTTGTTGGGATTCTATGGTACTTTATAAAGCAGTATGGAAAGTAATAACTATTAGAAATGTTCGAAAGGATAAATAAATGGCCAATCTTCAAAACTGCCGCATGTGTGTTGTGTCTTGAATCTTGATCACCTTGCAAAGCCAATGTTGAGAACTGCCGCAAGTTTGTTGTGTCTTGAATCTTGATAACCTGAAATCAAGAAACAACTAAATCTGGATGGTTATAACGTTGTGTGTTGAGTCGAGGATAGCCCTCTATCCTTAAGACAAGATTGCCCCGTATATATGTTTTTACGTTAGCGGGCAATAGTCTCCCAAGATAAAACAACACTTTAATCTCAACGCTACAAAACCAATAGGTTGAGCCAGGCGAAGAAAACAAATATGACTTGACTTGCTGAAGATATGGAATAGGAAGGAAGAGTTTATGTATACTCTTCTCTTTTGTCTCTGTGTATATAGTGTGTCTCTGTAGTGTATATCTTGTGTATACGTGAGGGTTTGGTCACTGTTTTTCAGCCACTGTTTTGCTGAATTTCAGCCACTGTTTTGCTGAATTTTCAGCCACTGTTTTGCTGAATTTTCAGCCACTGTTTTGTGCTGAATTTTCAGCCACTCTTTTGTGCTGAAAATGCTATTTTTGTGGCTATTTTCGGCCTGTTTTTCTGCCTGTTTTCAGCATTTTTCTGCAGTCCAAAATTGAGCCAACAACTGCTCAATATATAGCATGCAAGAGGGGCTGTCCAACTGCCAAAACAAGGCTGTAATGGCCATTAAGGGAGACCATTAAAACAGCCAAGTAATGGCTATTAAGGCCATTGAAAGAGGGTGCCCAAATGCCCAAGTAATGGACTGTTAATGGAGAGTTAATCAGCCAAGTAATGGCTGGTTAATGCTCCAAAACGCAGTCCAACGGTAGGCAGAAAAAGTCTCCTGAAATTCTGGGGACCAAACTGTAAATATTGAAACTTCAGGGACCAAACTGTACATATGAAAGAATTCTGGTCCAAACTGTATATATGAAACTTCAGGGATCAAATCAGACATCGGGCAGAGTTCTCTGTCCAAAAGATAATAGCCCTGAGAACCTGGACGGCAAGGCGCCATGAGCGTGTGGGCTTAGCCTTGAACCCAAGCACATCTAGGTCTTCCTCCTTTAAATACATGGGATACCCCTTGGGGTCCCAAACCCTTTACCAATTAGAGACTTATATAGAGAGCAATTCTTCTTATTCCCACCGATGTGGTAGATTTGTCCCACACCACATTTCCATGTCTCAAACACCTTACTTCGTGGACCAATATCTCTTTCATTTCTCAACGAAATTAGACGATTCTTGGCCCTACGATCATCTACTCACTTCGTAGATCATGCATGTGCGAAGAGACAAGGTCTCCAACATGCGGAACACTAGTGTTTAATTCATCAAAGATGGGTGGACGCATCTCCCGCCAAAGGCTAATTTCCAACAATCCCCTCTATGAAAGAGAGATTGTGGCGCACACACAAGGTGCCTACATTTCAGCAATCTTTCAGCGAAAAGATATTGCATCAGGAGTGGTAGCTTTCGCTTTGAACCTTCCCTAGTTGAAACCATCGGACTTACTTACTGCGCGGTGAACGTGATGTCTTGAACCGTCAGTGTTTAGTGTAAGCCAAGACAATGATATCAACACAATAACTCTTCTTATTCATTTTCCTTCTTACGTTTCTGTCCGTTGTGGCCATGAACACACTTGAATTCTTAAGTGCGTTCATTTGAGGCGGCCATCCTCGCACTTAAATAGGTGATCTCCTACAAGGTATCCTGCTATACCCCACTTCTCAAGTGTTAGGAATCATTAAAAGTTTCCCCAACCTTAACCTCAACCATTTGAAGATCTTTTAAAAGGTTTGAAAGCTTAACCTTTACCCACCATGCATGTAGCACTTTAATGTCTATCGCGGGAACAACTTTGGATTCATGTTTCCGTACAGAAATCATCATCCGAAGTGCTTCTTGCTTCCACCGAAGCGCTCAACTGAGCCTTTTGCCGCTTAGTTTTTCCATTGAACCAAATTCTTGGGATCTCCAATCAGTATGGTTGGGTTTCCACCGCAAAGGTTCGTATTGTTTTGGTTTTAAGCCAATTCCCCTAGACAGGCAGAACACTTGATCTCCGGGTAGTCCTTTAGTTAGTAAACAAGGATGTGACACCCGTGATGATCAACTGCCATACGGTCTTATGTCTCCGACAGATCCTGAAAGATATGTCCAGACGCCGCCATCCGTGTCCTTCCCGGCCGACGGCCAGCCACAAAGGTATAATCGCTGAAGGCACGAGTTTCTCCCAATAAGGGACGTCCTCTAATGAGCCGTGAAGTTACTCAACTACTTTCATGCTTTGTATAAAGCGATAAACTCCGATTCCATCATGAATCGGCCGATGCAAATTTGCTTAGAGGATTTTCCAAGACCCACCATACACATTTACTTGTGGCTTTGGTGTTCTTGAGACCGATGTCCAGCTTTGCATCATCGTGTTCTCCCGTAACTGGCCGACATCCGTAATACTATAATCTGTAGATAAGCATTAACTCAGATATCGTCATATCAGATTTAACGCCTTCTACCGATCATGTATTAAAATTATCAGTGAACCTTAGTTCAACTGATCTGTTCGTAGGACGATACCAGGTCGATTGTAGTGTGTACAATACATTGAACTACACATGATCTGTGTATATCGCTCCTTGTCTATGGGTGCACCATGATTCCAATCAGTTCTATGATTCATATCCATTGGTGGATTCAACGAGACTGTCAACTATCGACCAGTCCGTTAGATGTCTTAGAAATTCAATTCCTAAGATGTCATCTGTGATACCCATATCTTTCATATCGAGACTTTGTTTCAATATGACTTTTACTTTCAGACTGTTGATTCTCCAACTGTTGGCTTTCTAATTTCAGAGTCAATATTTCTGTGGTCAGATTCATTGTTTCTGTTTTATCTGAAACTTTCAGGACCAAAATGTAAATATTTCAGGGACCAAAATGAAAGTTCAGGAAGAAGCCCAACAGTTCAGCAAACCAATCCTGATCCTCTTCTTCCAACTCTCCGGTTGGAAAGGCTGTTTCAACATCCATGCCATGTAAGGCTACAATGGCCCTGGATGTGAAGCTACTCACAGGGGAGCACATTTTACAACCCAAAGGTTCTTTTTCCGGAGGAAGATCAACCATTACGCAAGTATGGTTCTATATGATAGAGTTTATTTCTCTCTTTGTAGCTTCTTTCCAAAGCAGCGCTTTTGGAGATGACAATTATTTGTTAATTGTCCATGGTTCATTCTTAACCATACAAGCTAGAAGGTATGGAACAAGTCTTTGTCCCCTTTTTTGCTCATTCTCGGTTCTACATCTAGAATCCCTGAGTTCTGCAGATTTGGAATATTAAGTTCCGGATAGCCAGCAACTTTCGAGTCCTGTAGATACAGAACGTCTAGTTTCGGACAGTCAGGCCCTCGCGGGTTCTTGTTAACCTTGAGCAATTACTCCTTTTTCCTTTTTCAAGGAAAGTTATCTCCAAAGAATTCAACATTCTTTAATGCCAAGAGGCGATCAACACTACTGTTATTTGCAGATCCTGACAGATATGCAATCTACAGTCTTAGGTACAACTTGACCTGTTTCAGTATTCCAACTTTTACCAAGCCACCCCATATAATTTGGGCGTACGAGCTTTGCGCTTGGCTAATACCGTTGGACTGAGGTGAGAAATGAACAGTCGTTTAATGAACGATGCTTCACTTTCTCCCCCTCTATCACTACGAATTTCTCAATCCGTAGGCTTAGTTGTTTTTCAACTTCTGCTTTGTAGCGCTTATCCGCTTCAACAACTTCATCTTTGCTTTTTAACAAATAAAGGATTCCATACGTTGTACCATCATCAATGAAGGTCACAACGTACTTGTCTCCCCCCTCTATTTTGTATAAACTTCAAATCACCCAAGTAGGTGTGACTAAGTTCTAGAGGAGCGGTGCTTCTTTCGCTATTCCCTTTGACGGAATTTGGAAAGGTGATTTTGCCTATTCGTCTACCTCACATTCATTTTGAGGGTTTATATCGACAGAATGCAACAATCTCAACATCGTTAGCTTTTGAATGACTTGCTATTTAACGTGTCTTAATCTATGATGACATAGATGCACGGATTACAAATATATCATTCATTTGGCTACAGACGCACTGTACCATTCTTAGTTTTTACAGACCTGTTGGACTAGTCTCAAACCAGCTTGACCAACAGCGTCACTTAAACCAAGTTTGGGACATGTATCACCTCATCTTAGAGTGATCATATTCCCTGAAGTCCTATTGAGGACAACCTCTCCAACCCCTTTGATTTTAGAGGTGGCGTTGCTTCACATGAACAACCTCTTGCCCGTGGTTAGGGCGCAACCGGATCATATGTGATCTCAATACTCTGGCCCACTCTAGTTGCTTTAGCAGACTGAGTGTCCAATTTCTTTTCTGCCTTTCTTTAGGCCTTCAGATCATTTAAGACCTGGAAACTCTGGCTCATCCTAATAGGTGTCCATTACTTTTCCTATGAAATGAATTCTGGCCCCACTCCAGTCACCCGGAGGCTTTATATGACTGAGTGTCCAATATCATCATATCAAAGGAATTTTGGCTCACTCCAGTCGCCCGGAGGCTTTATATGACTGAGTGTCCAATATCATCCTATGAAGGATCTTCTGCCAAATAGTATGACAGGCTCAACGTCTTTAACTTTTAGATTTCTTCCGTTATGATTGGTGCCCAGATAATTCTTGGCGCTTACTTAAGAATAGTAACAGTTTTCGCACAGTCAGTGGATCTTACTCCCTCGTATGTGCGAACATACTTTACACACTTTTAATAATTACTCTTAAAAGAACGGATCTTTTTAAGCTGCTTTACAATCCAATCTTTAAACGGAAAAGAAGATGAGATTAAACTTCTGATTTTTAAAGCGTAAGGAATATAAATTATTTTCATATTCCTCCTTACTTTAATCCATTTTTAATCAGACATCATTTAATCTTTATTCTTGACAAGTAAGAAAAATTACTTATCTCAATTTCGGATTCTGGCTCACTTCAGTCACTTCATCAGACTGAGTGTCCATTTCCTTCTTACCATTATTCGGATCTTCAGTCTTCTCCTCTTGTCCCAGTTGACATCCTCAGGCTCTCGAGAGTGTTTGTTCCCACCAGTCTTGGTAGCGGCGACACCATGAACAAGTTCATCATCATCACTCTCTTCTATCAGAAAACCATTGCCATATCCAGATTTGGTCACACAACTTTTGACCGACATCTTTCGAACACTAATAGTATTACAATACAATCTTGTCTTAACTTGTTGGGATTCTATGGTACTTTATAAAGCAGTACGGGAAGTAATAACTATTACAAATGTTCGAAAGGATAAATAAATGGTCAATCTTCAAAACTGCCGCATGTGTGTTGTGTCTTGAATCTTGATCACCTTGCAAAGCCAATGTTGAGAACTGCCGCAAGTTTGTTGTGTCTTGAATCTTGATAACCTGAAATCAAGAAACAACTAAATCTGGATGGTTATAACGTTGTGTGTTGAGTCGAGGATAACCCTCTATCCTTAAGACAAGATTGCCCCGTATATATGCTTTTACGTTAGCGGGCAATAGTCTCCCAAGATAAAACAACACTTTAATCTCAACGCTACAAAGCCAATAGGTTGAGCCTGGCGAAGAAAACAAATATGACTTGACTTGCTGAAGATATGGAATAGGAAGGAAGAGTTTATGTATACTCTTCTCTTTTGTCTCTGTGTATATAGTGTGTCTCTGTAGTGTATATCTTGTGTATACGTGAGGGGTTGGTCCTTTGTTTTCAGCCACCGCTTTGTGCCGAAAATGCTTTTTGTGGCTGTTTCGGCTGTTTTTACTTTGTTTTTAGCATTTTTGTGCAGTCCAAAATTAAGCCAACAACTGCTCAATATATAGCATGCAAGAGGGGTTGTCCAACTGCCAAAACAAGGCTGTAATGGCCATTAAGGGAGGCCATTAAAACAACCAAGTAATGGCTATTAAGGCCATTGAAAGAGGTTGTTCAAATGCCCAAGTAATGGGTTGTTAATGGAGAGTTAGTCAGCCAAGTAATGGCTGGTTAATGCTCCAAAACGCAGTCCAACGGTAGGCAGAAAAAGTCTCCTGAAATTGCAGGGACCAAGCGTAAATATTGAAACTTCAGTGGATCAAACTGTACATATGAAAGAATTCCGGTCCAAATTGTATATATGAAACTTCAGGATCAAATCAGCACATCGGGCAGAGTTCTCTGGTCCAAAGATAATAGCCCCGAGAACCTGGACGGCGGGCGGCGGCGCCAAGGTGTGGGCTTAGCCTTGAACCCAAGCACATCTAGGTCTTCCCTCCTTTAAACACATGGGATACCCCTTGGGGTCCCAAACCCTTTACCAATTAGAGACTTATATAGAGAACAATTCATCTTATTCCCACCGATGTGGTAGATTTGTCCCACACCACATTTTCATGTCTCAAACACCTTACTTCGTGGACCAATATCTCTTTCATTTCTCAACGAAATTAGACGATTCTTGGCCCTACGATCATCTACTCACTTCGTAGATCATGCATGTGCGAAGAGACAAGGTCTCCAACATGCGGAACACTAGTGTTTAATTCATCAAAGATGGGTGGACGCATCTCCCCGCCAAAAGCTAATTTCCAACAGAACTTACCCTACCTAAACTACTCATTTTCAAGAAAACGTTTTCGTTCATACCAAGCACACCCTTAAGCTCAACTCAACAAAAACAATTGAACAAACTAGGAGGACTACTACGAAATGATGAAAAGTGAACCTGATTTTGACTCCATTTGTATAAGCATAAGCAGAGACATTAGCTTCAACCCAAGAAGCAGCAATTAAACTATCAGAACTCAAATCCTTCAACATGTAATTAGGAATCGCAAGCATAACTTCAATATCAGTACCAACTAAAGCATTCAAAATCACTTCATCTGCTTCAAAAAATTTCACTTTATCGAACCCGTCTACGATCAACATCTTCACAACATTATTTGGAGGTAATTGATGAGTTGCCATTGTACCCCAGTTCACTCCAGCACTCCCTAAACAACTTGATAACATACCCAAAAATATACAGAATCAAGAAATCGTTTTCACTTACCCATTATAGTTTTTTCACTTATCTATAACCCCTTTAATGAATCTTGAAAATTTGTATGAAGAAAAGATGAAAATGGGAATTATTTTTTTGGTTTTGTGTGAAGAAATGTGAAGGAGAGAAGGGGGAAGAGTTCACAAGGGAAGTGAAGGGAATCTTGATTCAGTTAAGCAGCCAGGGCTCATTTTCCCGCGGGTTCTAAGAATTGTCAGAAGTATAAGTTTGTTAGTGTTTTATCTTATTAAGAGTCTACTAATTTAGGCTTCATTTGTTTGCACATGGAGGTATGAATCTAAAAGGTTCAAACCTTAGGCCATTAAGTGTATTTATTTACGTTAAGATTTAAGCACTTATTTGATCTGAATATATTTTAATCGTTAAGATTTTGAATAAAGTCTCAATATCATTAAAATGTATTTTTGTATGAATTAATTTTTACCACCACTCTGTCCACTTGCACTAACTCCCTCATTCCCCCCACCCTCACCCCACCACCACCCACCCCTCACCCCACCACCACTAACGGCCTCTGAAATCACAACCACCACCACCATCACTCACCCCACCTACCTACCTACCCCTTACCCACCCACTGCGCACCCACTCTCTAACCCTCACCCCACTACCACCCACCTCCACCCCTCCAACCCCATCCCCACCCCCTCTCCACCCCTCACCCCACCACCACTAACAACAACTTCCATCACGACCACCCCACCCACCTACCCCCTACCCGTCCACCCACTTCCACCCTCACCCCACCTACCCCACCCCAACTCCACTATCATTAATCACCTTTGCCATCAGAATCGCCACTACCACAGTCGCCGACCACCAGCGCACCATCAATCGCCTTTGCCATCACAACCACCACCGCTGAAATCAATTAACTCCACCACCATTACAAACTGCCACCTTCGCGTCAATCACTACAACACCAATCACCTCCACCATCTCAACTATCACCACCACTATAAAACATCTCCACCATCACTACCGAGCATAAATGTTTTATTTTTTTTATCATATAACAATTGTATTTTATTAGATTTATATTTATTTTAATATTTAGTTACTTTTTTATTTGAATTCTATATTTATTATGTTTAAATAAATACATTATGCACATTTAGAAGTTGAAAAACAAACAGTCTTAATCATTCAGTATTCAGATCCAGAGACAACATTTTAATCATTTAGCATTCTTAGCATATCTATGAGCTAATTACTTTTATTAGGGTTTTCCGTTGAATCACTTGAAACTCTGTTATGATTTAATGCATTGCTAGTGTTTCTTCTTCATCTATTAATATCTCTTCAACTTGTGTTTATTGAATGAGAATTAATTGGTCATTAGTTTTCATTACCTATATGATTTTAAATCAAGATCTGAAAAGTGAGGTTTGGATATGCTATAGTTGATTAGACGTATGTTTAATCTTGAACGACAGTATCACGATTGCCTGTGTAGCTTTTTAGGTTATTGATCTTAATCCTCCTATGCGATTGAATTTATCATAAATCATTAAGTATAAATTAATTTTGTTTTAATAGTTGGAGTGTGATAGAGTTGATGACACCTCCTAGAATTCTATTCTTTCTTTGGAATTTAGAAATGGATATTTATTAATTCTTGTGAACTTTTAGTGGTGAGAACTTTTAGACCATGTCATGCCTTAGTGGCTTGTAAAGGTGGAAAAGATCGGCCTGTAGTTTGTTTTGCATTGTTATGTTCCTTTTAAGGCGTCAATGAATGTACCAAAAAAATTAATGCACATAGAAATTGTATATCCATATTCTGCACACTTTCAAGGATGTTATTTAGGGAGTAATTTTAAAATTGTTTTTGTTAGGTTGTTACCTGTGGCAGTATTCCTCTTGAAACTTCTTTTCAGCGGATACCAAGATGTGTATATGCTTCTACAGAATTGCACGAATACAAAGGTTGGGTTGGAAAATCTGCACATCCTAGACACCGTTGCTTTTCATGGGGATGCAGGCATTCGGAGGTTGGTTTTTGCATATCAACTATTTGAGTATTTCTTGATTTGATGAATCCCAGTACTTAGTATCAATATAGTTAATGTTGATATTTGTATTATTTCATCCTCGTAAGAAGTTCAATACAAATGCTTCCTAGAGGTTATCCAGTACATGTGTTGTTGGGAGGCAACAGGTACCTGATGGAATAGTAGAGGTGCCATAAGCTGAGGTGTCATTACAAAAATTACATGGGAACGTGAATTAAGTTATATTGAGCTTCAAGCTGAAATTTTGGAATTCAAGTCATATAAGGCCATGGACTATCTATGTTCAAGCCTGTAGAAACAAACTTCAGTGCGAGTTCATAAAGTCGAAAGGTCTGGTAACCAACATCATATGCCAACTTCTAGGCTTTAAGTTTTCAGAAATTTCTAGGCTTCAACTGGTCAGATTTTGCTAAAGATAATAGTCCTGTTACTATTTCTGATACACAATTTTTTGTACTATTAACTCCTAAAAAGAGGTCATAACAAGTGACAATTGATACTTGCCTCTTCCTCTCATCCCAGGATTTTGTACTGGTCATGTGACTTCTGTATGTCTCTTGGTAACAGAAATATGTTGGTGATTTCTATATATCAGACTTCCAGACTGGATTAAGAGCACTTGTGAAGGCAGGCTACGGAGCAAAGGTGGCACCATTTGTTAAACCATTGTTGATATAACGAGTAACAAGGAATTGTCTCCCAACTTCCTAAGATGGCTTGCTGATCGGAGCCTCTCAATTGACGACCGTGTAATGCGGCTGAAAGAAGGGTAAGTCGAGTTTATTTCGTGTATTTATTTCTTACTGATTATATCCTCCTGTTATCCAACTCATGAGAGCTTCCCGCTAGGGCTCGCAAAATGGTCAAAAAGAACAAGTAACCATCCAATCCTACCATTAAATATGGGTTAAATGGACAATTTTAAAATGAATCAAGTATGAATATTATCCACTAAAACACGGATATCCATATTATCAAATACCCATTTGTCTACTTGTTATTATTCACAAGTTCTTGATTTCTGGGAATCTAAACTTATTTTGGCTTTTAGCTTGTATTCTCACCTGACTTTTATATCCATATTATCCGTCGGTTAACCCATTTTGATTTTTGTGGAACTCGTTTTCAACCCGCTCATATCCTATCCAACCAGCCCATTTGCCACTTCTACTTCCCACTAAGATTCTTTGTGATTGCTTGAAAATCACAGTTACATCAAAGAAGGGAGGACCGTAAGTGTCATGGGCGTTGTAAGGCGCCAAGACAACGTGCTAATGATTGTTCCACCGGCTGAGCCTATTTCAACAGGTTGTCAATGGGCCCGTTGTCTACTTCCAACCTACGTAGAAGGTCTCATATTGGGTGCCGAGTATAACGATTTAACCAACTGAACTAGCCTGTTGAGATAATATTGGGCCTCATTCTAGCCCAGATTACATTTGGAGCTTTTTGTAATGGGCCTGGATTCACTTCCAAGCCTCATCGTATTCTTCATGGACCATGTACACATGAAAAGGACCTCACATAACCACTTTTAGTGAAAGGCATGGGTTAGACAGTTTAATTTGCATAGCAACATGCTACACTTGGCCATAGAAAGCAACTTTATTGAATAAGACATAATTCAAGATATTTCACATTAAAAGAATTGCAATGATGTACCTTTTGCTAATCTATTTATCATATCTATTAATTTGATTAACTTAGTGATATATTATGTTACTGAAAGTCTAAAATATGAAACATGTGGTAAATAAATTTTAAAAAAAAGTTACAACCAAAGGTTACGGTAGGATGGATAGGACTCATCCTATCCTTAACCAGAAGTTTTGTGTTTGAACCTTGAATATGTAGAAAATCTTGGTAGAGAGCCTTTAATGGGCTTTATGCTACGAATCTGGATTTGTCGGAGATTGAATACGAGTACTGGTCGAAAAAATCCTGGTAGATAGCACTTTCCTTTTAATAGACTCTATGGGACGTGAATCTAAATTTGTCAGGGCTTCGATACGGATACCAAACACAGTATACGAAGCTATAAGAAAATAAAATATGAAACGATCTATATATAAGAATACATGAAATGAAACCTTTAATGTTACTAAAAAGATAGATTATGCAACTATGCTATTTGGTCCCGACAATTTCATTTCATGGCAGTGCCAATAAAGAAACCAATTTCTAATGAGTCAAGGTACCTTATCCCTACATTGAATAGGAATAAGAATTCCAAACTTAGGATCTGCAAAAATCCATCTTTGAAGGAAGTTTAGATTGGCTTGCATGCAGAGGAACTATGAGATGATTTTTTAATAAATAATATGATGTACGTATCAGTTTAGATATATTTTGACTATTTCATTAGATATTTATTATCTTTCGCGAATATATAAGATATTAACTTTATCTATCACAACTTCGACAAATAGGAAAATATCACTTAATATTTTTACCAATTTTAGAAAACAAAAATTGATTTTAATATGACAAAATGTAAGAGATGTAGTGTGGATGCGGGCTAAACGCATATTTAAGATTATGGAGATACTCTTCTTAGAAAACATTTTTTTAAGTGAGCTTTAGATGACCTAAGTTCAAATTAGCCGCTTCAGTAAATTTCAAATACTAGATGACAGTGACGGAATCATTTCAGTAAGAACTGAGAAGATTTAAAACATAAGAAAATAAACACAAGGAGAAGCTAAAGATATTCTAACATCTATTATATATATATATATAAAGATTATCCTTTTGTCGATGAGAAACAAATATAGAGTTGAAGATTTAAAAATAACTTTTTAATAACATGTTTTTGCGAGCCGTTCCTCCCATATTTGCCTACAATGATTAATGGACATACATATTAAGAACTACATCTATTTCGGCAAGTACTAAATACTCTAATTGTGATAGCTCCCTAGCAAACAATCTAACTACTTGTATGGACCGTTAACCCTATAATGATGCTTAGCATTATTATATAAATATCGTCTTTTTAACAATAAAAAAAAATTCTAGGGAAAGAAGTTCAAATGAGCACCCTTACGCCTCCTAGCTCCGCAATACTTATTCCTAAATAGAAGTTGTAGTGATATTTTTATAAATCAATTTCTCTAAAATTTTGTGGCTCTTAACAATGAGGCCACTTTAAAAAGCAAATTTTAGCATTGATTGATTAAAAAGGAAACAGGAGAAGAAGAGTTGGATTCCTTCTAAAAAGAGTTTTTGTTTCTTTTTCCTTAACATATTTTTTTATATTTTTGCTCGATATTCGATATTCATGGTGCCGCATAGGTCCAGTTGGCAAAAACGCTTCTTGTATACTTTTGTTTTTACTCATGATTCGAACCTAAAACCTTTAATTAATAAAAATCAGTTGCACCACATTCTTTCATGGTCTTTTCTTTCTCTCTTGTCAAAGTGTTAAACAGCTTTAATTTGATATTGTTGAACTAAGAATTCACGAGAATTCCCTGAAATCACTACTTTGACATTCATCTTTCTCTGCCAAAAACAAACAAACTCACTCACTTTTTTTTCCTCTCCAAAAGATGACTAATATTGCAAAAAAGTCTTGCCACTCTCACAGATTACTTCTTGAAAAAGGACTCCATTATTATGGCTATTTTTCTTTCAATTTTTGTCACCTTGAAACCCCAGCCTGATCTTCATCATCCATTCCTTTTCCATAGCTATTTCTTGTAATTTTTAGTTTTAAAAAAACTCCATTTTTATGTCAATTAGAAAAAGACTCCATTTTTATGGCTATTTTTTCCAGTATTTGTCTCTAAATGGAAAGTTCATTCTTTTCTTGTTTTCTTGATGTATGGCTTAATGGGTTGTCTTCGTTTTTTGTTCTTGTTTAATATATTCATGAATTTAAGCACCCATGTTTCTGAATCAGTTCATGCATTTCTTGAAATCAAATCACACATTCAGAAGAAAATCACCTTCTGAAAGTGTGTTTTGACACTTAATTGTTTTTTTAAAAAAAAGAAGGGGTTGTGTTTTCACAATTTGTTTTTTAAAAAAACACTTTCTTGAAGTGTTGCTTGTTCTTGTGACAAGGGTGTACCAAAAACAGCCTCTCTAACCCACAAAAGGCAGGGGTAAGGTCTGCGTACATCCTACCCTCTCCGACCCCACTCATCGGACACTGGTATGTTGTTGTTGTTACTTTCTTGAAGTGTGTTTTGACACTTCTTTAAAAAAAAAAGAAACTAGGGGGTGTGTTTTGACAAAAAAAAACCTTTTTTCAATGGCTACTTGTTTTAATCCATTTAGGCTAAGAAGGTCTAAGAGTAATAAACCATTAGAAATGCCTTCATCTTCATCAAGAACTCAGTGGAATAATTCATCTGATATGGAAACAATGGATAAGAAAAGATTTGATAGCTTAGAGTCATGGTCAATGATATTAGAATCTGATAATGTTGAAACTTGGGAAGTGTCTAAAGAGGATCAAGAAGAATGGACAGCTGATTTGTCTCAGTTGTTTATTGGTAACAAATTTGCTTCTGGTGCACATAGCAGGATTTATAGAGGAATTTATAAGCAGAGAGCAGTTGCTGTTAAAATGGTTAGGATTCCAACTCATAAGGAGGAAACTAGAGCTAAGCTTGAACAACAGTTCAAGTCTGAAGTTCGTCTGCTTTCGCGTTTATATCATCCAAACATTGTGCAGGTTGCAGTTCTTTTACATTACACAATTATGTATTTTATGATCTTTTTATGTTATTTATCATGTTTACTTGTCGATTTTTTAAAAGATGGGATCAAACCAATCTGAGTCAGTCATTTTTCGGTCAGTCCGAAAGTTCTGTCTGTTTTTTTCGTGTTTTGGTAGCCACCTTAATTTTTAAGTTCATTCTGTTAGTCGGACCAAAGGTGCTGAACTTTAGCAAAGTTAAGGGACTAAAGATGCTCAAGGTTATATTTGAAGGACCACTTCCATAGATAAGGGACAATTTTGGATAAAAACTCTTCTTTTTGTTGTTTATCATGTTTATCTGTACGTGTCTTTATTGCGCAAGGGTGGTGTCCAGAGATGTACATTATCATCATACTGACATCAACTTATAGTACTTTCTGGATAATTTTCGAATATCTAATATTAAGTTTAAAATATTGAGTTGATCTAATTACTTCAATTTAATTTAGCTACGAAGATTAGTCAAATTGACTCTCGGTAAGCGAAAGTGTCACATAAATTGGAACGGAGAGTAAAGCGCAAATAGATCAAACATTAGTTTTTTTGGTTATATATACAAACCTTTGAATCCCCTTTAACTTACTTTAGGTCGGAAGATTGAAACTCTTGAATCCCCTTGTTAAAATTCCTGGCCCCGCGCCACTGTCTACAGGGTACTTGTTTTCTCTCGGTAGTATAGATGCCTATGTAATTCTTCCCACCAAGACTTAGGCAGGTGGAAAAAAATCACATAGCGGTTTTTATCTCATGCTTACGTGTATTCTTGTAGTTGGAATAGTTGAAATTTTCTCTGAGAACTGAAAATTATGCTCCTGCATTCAGTACTATGCAAAAATGTTGTTCATTGAGTGGTTTTGTTGTGTGGGATCTTTCAAGTTTTTAGCTTTTTTTTTCTTCCTAATTTGATTTCTGTGAATGAGACTATCAATTTGGATTCCGTAAATTTGTGCAGCTTCTATTGATGCATATTCTAAATGATAAATTTTCTTACAATATATCTTGTTTATCTACAGTTCATTGCTGCTTGTAAAAAGCCTCCTGTATACTGTATCATTATGGAGTACATGTCACAAGGAACATTGAGGATGTATCTCAACAAGAAAGAGCCTTATTCACTTTCCATAGAGACTATTCTGAGGTTAGCTCTCGATATATCACGAGGGATGGCGTATCTTCATTCACAAGGGGTGATCCATAGAGACCTCAAATCAAGTAATTTACTTCTGAATGACGAAATGCGTGTCAAGGTGGCAGATTTTGGGACGTCGTGTCTTGAAACACAGTGCCGGGAAGCCAAAGGAAATATGGGAACTTACCGATGGATGGCACCAGAGATGATTAAGGAAAAACCTTATACTCGCAAAGTTGATGTGTACAGTTTCGGAATTGTGCTCTGGGAGCTCACAACGGCTCTGTTACCGTTCCAAGGAATGACACCCGTGCAAGCCGCTTTTGCTGTTGCCGAGAAGGTTAGGTTCTAAAGCTGATTTTCTAATACAGTCAGACCTCTCTATAACAGCCATACTTTATAACAACATTTCACTATAACAACCATGTTTTATGTAGAACCGATCTTTCATGTCATGTTATATTATATATTCTCTATAACAACATTTCGCTATAGCAGTCAAAAAGTATCGGGACAAACGATGTTGTTATAGAGAGGTTTGACTGTGTTTAAATTTCTGGTTAACTTTGCTTTTAGACTTCTGCACATATTTTTTTTGGAAATTTGAGGAACTTATTAGCAAGAACAGTTCTTCCTCATCCTGACTCGATTAACTCGCCAAGAACTAAAACAACCTCCATTTTTTAACATTACTTTGGTTACCTGATTATGAAGTCGCAAAATTTTGCCATTTTACGTTACAAGTAGAGGAAGCATACAAAGCACCTATAATTGGTGCTTCTTTTATTAGTTCTTGGTGTACATGTCTTGCTAGAGCTTGCTGCATTTGGAAGATTTGTGTCCTAAATATATTTCCTTAAAAGAATCCTACTATTGTGCATCATTCCTTAGAACTAAGAGTTTAGCATCCTTGTCGAACATATGACATTGTTTACTACTTTTAGCCAAAAAAAATCCCCACATTTTATTTTTAGAAGAATACTGATCCACAGTTTAAGAAACTCAAATCACTTTTGATCTTAGACTTTAAATGAACACACGGGGTCACTCTCGAGCCTTGAAATAACTTTCCTTCGATGAGTAACCAGCGAAACTCATTTTCTTATCAGCCATGAGCTGAACTTTAGTTCATTGTACAGTAGGCGCTCTTGAGAGATGAAGTTGTTTCAACCATCACTTTTTCAGACAATATAAAGTGATTACTGATTCATATGCTGAAGATTTCTCAAGAAAATAGTGGTTATTAATATATGTATCTGAAAGTTTGGAATGATCTTTTTCTCATTATGCCTCCTTGTTCGTGATGTATATGATGTGGGAAAAAGGCATGCTTGAACACAACACTATTACATATTTACAATTCATGCATCGCTTAATTATCAAATGTTCTCTGCTCCATGACACAAAAGGTCACCAATTTGGAATAAAACTCCAAAATCGGGGCGGAACTAGCTCTTGGGTTACAGGTTCCGACCGAACCCAGTAGTTTTGGTCCAAATCTTGTATTTGTACTAAAATAATTCATTAAATATATACGCATTATCAATTTAGAGCCTAGTAGCTTTAAAGACTAAAATCCCGAACCCATAAGCTTCAAATCTTGGCTTCGCCTTTGCTCCAGAACCCGTGACCTAGCAATAGTCTCCTTTCACTATTTGATATTTGTGTCCCTAGAGGCGCATAACGTCAGATGATTTGATGTACCCGAAGAACTGGAGCAATCCAGCAGCTGGGAAGGGACCTAGAAGTAGAAGTGCCTACTATACTACAAGAGGCGGATCCAAATTTGAATTTATGAGTTCTGGTTTCTAAAAAGGACAGTTTATTAGGTTCCTCGAAAAACTATATATATATATATATATATATATATATATATGTTAAGTGAATTTCTTAACAAAAATACAGCGTTTTGGTCGAAGCTACTGGTTATGCCGAACCTCTATCTAACACTCTAGCTCCGCCCCTGACTAATACAACACACTACACTTGTATCTACACATTTATAGAGCTCACTCCTGTCCCGTGCCTGACAGAGCTAAGAGATTTTTTGAACCGTTTTTCATTTTTAGTCTGATGCAGTCTTCTTGATACCTCCATAAAATTCGAAGGCCTTTCATCCATTTTATATCGGTATTTCACTTTTTCTTCACTATTTTGCAGAACGAACGACCACCCTTGCCGGCCAGTTGTCAACCAGCACTTGCACACCTCATAAAACGCTGCTGGGCAGAAAACCCCTCGAAGAGGCCAGACTTCACAGACATCGTTTCTGCTCTAGAGAAGTACGACGAATGTGTCAAGGAAGGCCTTCCGCTGACTCTCCATTCAGGATTAGTCAGCCGAAACGCCATTATTGAACGCTTGAAAGGCTGTGTATCCATGAGTTCATCTATAATTGTACATGTCTGACTCTTTTTACCAACAAATAATTGTCATTTGTATTTGATCAAAGCCTCTTGGTTCTCCAATAGGTTTAGTAAATTACAACTTGTATATATTTTAATGTGTACTAATTATCACATCTGATGTAATCCATGTTATAGGATATTTGACATTATTGTGAATGGTCTGTTGGTGGCATTTCATGTATGTACCTAATTATCTTTCCTTTCTTGAACTAATCAGTGAGAATGGTTGTTATTGAGTGGTTGAATTATAAATAGAGAAATTTAGAATTTAAAGTTTATCGGTTCCTACAAATAATCATTCTTTCCTTTCCTCCCAAGACCAATTTAATTACGACTTCTCCTTCCTTTACTTTCACGTTCTTCTCGAATACCATATATTTTGACTATATTATAAAAAGCTTTAAGTAGGGCTCCAATAGTTCTTACCACCAAATAGACTCTGATTAAATTTCATGTTTAGATATTATATAAAAGTAATACTACAAAATGACAGTAACTGAGTGTCAACTTATATTGAAAATGCTAATTAAAAGTTAGACAAATTTTGGCAATTTGAGGACCAAAATGATTGTGGTAGAAAACGAGAGAAAAATTAGTATTAATAAGAATATGTTGATATTCAAAGTAGCTAAAGATCATGACTCGTGAGATAAGATAACATAAACAACTTTTGCAATATTGAGTAGTGGGGAAGCGAATTCAAATTAATCGAGTGTAAAAACGGATATTGACCACCGGATGAGAAATCTATATAAAAATATATATATTATATTTTTTACGATGACTATTTTCTAAGGGTGGCCAGTGGGCCGGGACGGCCCGACCCCGTCCCGAGCCCGCCCCGACCCCGCGTAAAAAAAAATGGTGGCGGGACTCGAACTCGGGACGGGACAATGTCTCGTCCCGCCAGACCCGAGCCCGCCCCAGGCCCGCCTGACCCGAGCCCGTCCCGACCCCGCCCGATTTCTCCCCCTTTGCAAATATAACCGTTGCACCAACGACCATTTTAGATTTTGGCCGTTGGGCAACGGCCATTTTAGGCCTCTCCCAACCCCCCTACCCCTTAATATTTATTTTTAACCCATAAGTTATTATATTTACACTTTAACCCAATTTTTCAACTATAAATAACTCATTTTCTCTTCATCTTTCTCACAAATCTTCCTACAATCTCTCTAATCTCTCAATATATCTCTTTACAAGTCTACATTGTTTGCTAAATATTCAATTTTATTTATTCATTTGGGAATTGGGAGTGAAGTTGGCAACTTGCTTGAGGATCTTCCATCGAGCAAAGTTTCAATTTTCAACCTCTCGATTACACGTCGACGTTACGTCGGCGTTTGGTACATTCGTTCCTTCATTAAATTATTATTGTCTGTTTATTTTATTTAGCGCACTTAATTTTATTATCTTTAATTATTTATTATCATAATTAAAATGGAAGGATTAAAAGGTATGTTTAAGGGTAAGGGTAAGGGTAAGGGTGCTTCTTCTAGTAGGGGCAACCATGGCAATGGTACTTCTTCTAGTCATCTTATTCCTACAAAGGATGATTTTGTTGATACTCAACATTTTCCTACAATACCATTAGATTTAGACCAGGAGCTATTTTCTGGAACTCAAGAAGACTTTAATTTAGACGATGATCTAGATGATATACCCACTAATGTTGATGACAACACACCCACTAGTGCACCTTCAACTGAAATGCCTCATATTCCCCCTAGTATGAGACGAGGTCCAACAAAACGACCATTAAAATCAGATGCATGGACATTTTTTGATAGGGACGTAGAGAATCAAGTAGCTATATGTAAAATTTGTAAAAATGTTTTAAAATTTAAAACTGGAAAAGGTCACGGTGGGACGGGGGGTTTAATTAGACACGTAGTAAGTGCTCATCCAGCTAGGTATGCCCAATACCAGGTTTCAAAATCGGGTGTGCAAACGCCTGCTCCATCGGGACAAGGTTCACATACTGATACTGTCCCGGACCAAATACAGGGTCAAATTAACCCTATGACGGGGGGAATTGTAGGTCATAAATACAATAAACATAGAGATAGGAAAGCAATATCAAAATTAGTTGCTGTGGAGGGTTTGCCTTTTTCATTTCCTTCATCTTCCGGTTTTATTCATTACATTAGAGATATATATAATCTTGCTTTTAACGATTTTCCTAGATCAACTGTTAAGAGAGATGTATTTAAATTCGCGCATGAATATCAACAGTATTTACGTTATTCATTATATCATTTTAATGGCAAAGTATCTATCACGTCTGATATAGGTCGTAGTACTAACGACCATGATTATTTAACTGTAACTTGTCATTGGATAGATTATAAATGGTCTATGCAAAAACGTATTTTAGCGTATAGATATATAGATGATAGGCACACTGGTACTTTTATTGCAGATAATATTTATCAAGTGTGTCATTATTACGGAATAACCGATAAAATTATGACTATTACATTAGATAACGCTTCTTCTAACAATTACGTAATTACAATTTTAAAAAATAGTTTAACTCCATCTTTTCCAGATCATTTTCATACAAAATGCGCGTGCCATATATATAACTTAATTGTAAATGATGGTCTATCACTTTTTGAAGACATTCTTAGTAAAATACAATTTGCTATAAACTTTATTTTTAAAAGTAATAAAGTACAACGTAGAAAAGAATATAAAAAAACTTGTCACGATTATGGACTATCTTATAAAAAAATTTCACAAGAAGTATCCACTAGGTGGAATTCTTTATGCGAGCAACTACTTGTTGCTTATGACTATAGAATACCTATAACTTTATTTTTTAACTCTCATAATAAAAATCCAGCTGATATGATTTTAGATAGTGATTGGGTAAAAATTTTCGAACTTATTGTATTTTTAGAGAAATTTTTTCAAGCAACAAAAGAATTTTTCGGTATATATTATCCTACTATTTCAACTATGTTGTTTTATATAACTCTAATATTTTTATTACTTAGTGAATATATGGAAAAACCAGCTATTAAAAATGTTTGTCAAAATAAAAAAATATTTTATTCCTATTCCCACTATTTATATTATTGGTTCTGTATTAAATCCTACTATTAAAATAGACGGTACTAAATCACTAATTGAAACTATTTACGATTGTATAGAAGTACTACCACCTCCAAGTCCCAAAAATCTAAATCACCCACCACCTATTGAACAAACTAAAGAAGAAGTGTTGTCTAGCGTAGAACACCAATGCAAAAATATATATAGATTTTATCAACAAGAAAATGCTAGTAACTTACCGGCTTCCATACCATCTACTTCATCTTCAACACAACCTCACAAAAGACATCTTTGTTTCATGGCTAGTATTGAAAGCCTCGTAAATAGAATGTGCGGCCGCACCTCTACTACTAACCAAAGTAGCGAGTTTGATATTTTTGTTTTGCAGGTTCTGCAGTATCAAGAAGTTATCAATGAAGATGGACATGAAGACTTCTTTAAATATCGAGGGGAATGAGAAGATCTTTCCGACACTTTCATTGATGGCCCGAGATGTTTTGAACATTCAAGCGTCATCAACTGCGTCTGAAAGCGCTTTTTCTGCCGGCAGATATCAAATAGGAGACCACATACACTTATTAGCCGGAGACAGCTTGGAAATTGCAGTATTATTCAGAGATTGGATACGAGCGGAGCGGAGAAGGTGCGATCAACCGGAGATCAACGAAGAAGAAGATGAAAACTACAACGAAATCTTAACCGAAGGTAGTGGAAGCGACGTGGATCAATTTGACCAACAAATACCAATTCCAACCGAAGAACCACAGGAAATCATCAAGCAATTTGAACAGATTTTTTTGAGAATGTAATTTTTTTAATTGCAATTTTATTATGTAATTTGCAATTTTTGGACAATACCACAAAGTTGCAATTTAGATTTTAGACAATTGTATTTGTATTACAAAAAAATCATATCTATTAAATAATATAAGAGGCACAAAAACAGCCTTGGGATGTTTTTATTACACTATCTTATCTTGTTTATTGAGTTTTTTTTATACAAATGTTATTTTAAAAAAAAAAGAAAAAAGAATACCCGCCGGACCCCGCCCCGACCCCGACCCGATACCGACGGGATCGGGACAGGACTGGAGCAAGTCCCGCCAGACCCGACCCCGACCCCTTCACCCGTCCCGCCCCGACCCCGACTCCGCCAGACCCGAGCCCGGCCCACTGGCCACCTATACTATTTTCACTTCACTGATGTCCAAACACTACAAAAAGAACATGAATTAGAGACAAATAACTTTTATGACCAAACAATAAAATTCTAATAAAATTCATCACTAATTCTATTTAGCGATGAATTATAAAAAAAATTATGTTAATTACAAGATATTTAGTCATTAATTAACTACAAATTTCGTAGGTAACATGTGTTTTTAATATGTAGGAGTTAGTAGACTCTTTCAGTTCAACTTTAAGAGTTGCTGAGTGGTTGGATGGACTCCTTTCAGATATCTTGTACTACTAAAATATCATAAAATTATTTTATTGTATAATTGAAGATTGGCTTATTTTAATTTGAGTGTGCCAACAACATCAATAATAGTACATTGCTTTAATTAATTAAACTGATTTTCAATAATTAAAGCTTCATATGCTACTCGAGACAAGATTCATGCCATCTTTAAGTGTAGTTTCCATGTTCTATTCGAGTTTCCATGTTTAACTAATATACATCGATAATAAATAATAATTTTTCATCATAAAAGGTAATTATTTGTAACGCTTTGCAGTAGACATGGATTTGTAACCTGCAACATACGGTAAATGAACTCTTAACTCTTAACAACAGACAAATTAAAACTATACTACATCGATAAACATTAATATTATCTTAATTTATGATAAAATTATATATTTAGATATTATATAAAAGGTACTATAAATGACAATTTCTATCCCACTGAATCGCACCGACAATATAAAATTCTTTACACTGTCAAAATATATGTAAGTTAAATTTATAAAAATTTAAAAATCTATAGAAGTATACATTTTCAACATTGTTGTTGACTTATTTTCAATAGTAAGAATTGTTGAACAAGTTGACTCTATACTTTCTGGTAAATTCTCCCACTTAGACTAGTCTTTAGGTGTTATTTAATGGTCATGTTTTTTTTTATTGACTAATTATATCTATAGACTTCCATTAATGACTTTTACTATCTTATATTATTCTATTTTTGTACGTGATTGTTGAACACTGTGATGGTTCTTTGGATTGCATCATTGCACACACAAATTTTTTAAAGGTGTCAAAGTTATATGTATACCAAATTAATTTGTAGGGACACAATTTATAGTCAAAACTAAAAATGATGATATTATTTAGAGGTAGCAAAATTAGCCCATGAAATATAATTTGTCCAACCCGTTTAAGTTTGGGCGGGTTACTAACCCGCTCATGTATTAGCTCAGCTCAATCCATTTGAGCACATTAAAAGTTGGGTTGATATGTAGCTCAAATTGATTTATTAAAAATCTTGTCAAATATTTTAATTTGATATGTTATATATAATCATAATAAAAAATAATAATTTTATAAGGTATTTAAATAATATAAAAGAACAAATAAAGCAATTAAAAGTTAGTAAGAATTGAGCGAGTTGAGTTATGACCCGCATTTTAGTCCATTTCGACCAACTCATTTCAACCCAAGTAATTTTTGAGCGGGGACCCGCCCATTTATTAGCTCAACTCATTTTGACCCGACCAAATTCAGCTCAACCCACTCATTTGACAACTCTAGTATTATTAGAGGCAGATTAAGAATTTAAATTTATATATGAATTTTTTTTATATAGTTTTTAGCATTAAATTTATTATATTTTTAAATTTAATTGAAATTTGAATTCTTAAAAGAAACAAAGAAAAGAAAAATAGTCAAATACGTCAGGTAGCAAGCAAAATCCCAAAATGTTTGTTGATCGACTAGACCGTTGTCTCTATTTGATTTATATATGCTTTCATCTCGACCAATGTGATTCACTCCTACTAAAATGCTTTTCGATAGAAAATGGTAAATACGGTATATCACTTGGAGTGAAAGTCAATAATTAATATACTATATTTGTACTATATTGAATTTATAGTCTATTATTCAAATTTATTCAGGCAATCGTTTAACATATATATAAATCAAAACTACTGAATTCGAATTAACCTATAACTTATGCACTAAATTGACTAATATTTACTGTTACTTGTCGACGAATATAGGAGTTTGTTAGAAAGTTTCACATAAATTTGTTGGAATTTGATGAGATAATTAATACTATGATCATATTCAGGTCTTATATGATAGGATAAATGATATACGGTCGACTTAATGTCTCTGCTCGTTGGTCGGGGTTAAAGTACATGCTAGGAAAGTTTGTCCACTTTACCAAGAATTTGTATATCAAGCAAAATCGTAGGAGTACTAGATTGTGACACGATATTTTATCTTTTGTTGCCATACTCTAATCGGGTGTAATCTACAGTCTGTTTTACCTCATTGCTCCTATCAATATTGGTCTCCTGCCTTCAGGCATAGTGTTGTGATTAAGCATGGGTAAGAAATGGAGGTGTTGCTCTATTACACTCGGTCCTGAAGATCGTCCTAAATAACCTCTCCCATATTGACATGCGACCCAGACTTGAGAGCATCAATAATAATGGCTTTCTCCAAAGAAATTTTGGTGTCGTTAAATGAAGGAAACACCCTCAAAGATATGATCGCAAGCCAGAATTTTGCTTTCTTTTTTAGAATGTTCTTATGTATGCCAGCCATTGGATTAATCTAATCCGGTGTTTTTGGCAATAATTGATGTAGCCCACACTATGTGATCTTCCAAACTCTTCATCCTCTCATCATAATATGTGTGATGGAGTGAAAAGTCATCCTAGTTACTGATTTTCTTGGCGCGGATATCAATACTCATCCCTTGAACAATCACAAAGCCAAGGGGTTCCATAGAAGTATTGTCATGTCACCAACCTCTCTTTCTATTCAGAACAACCCCATAAGTGGCATAAAATTCTATCACGAGCACTGGAATGTAGTTACCGGGGGTTTTGTGAAGTAATATCATCTTAAAGTTTTCAACTTTCGGAAAACACCGGGGCATTTGTCCTTCAATCCATTACAACTCACTTTTTTCTCCTCATGGATCACCCAGGTCATATTTTCATTACTCTTAACCGCAAGGTCAATTAGATATAGTTCATTGGACCCGGGCTCAGCAAACCGGAAGGCAAGTTCTTTTTTTTTTCTCGTACTATCTCCTCCATTGTATCAACCTTAGGAAACTCAGAAACCTCAAGAGCAGTGGTTGTCCCCTCTTGAGACTGGGGGACATCATCCATATGTGCTTTCCTTTTTATGAGTTGATTTTCGTGGTACCCTTGGATTTATTCGTTCGTGCCTTCTTGTACGTCAAAGAAGAATAATATTTGTGATTTTTCTTAATATGAAGGTAAATAATAAAAATAAAATACAAAAGGAAAAATCATTTTTTATAAAGGATGACATGGTCAGCGACATGACTTGAGATTCGCAGGCATGACCTGTGATTCGCAGGTTACATCACAGACTATGTTTCCAAAAGTGTTCAGTGATCTAAAATCACTGTCACACTCTGCGGTTCGCAGACATGGTATGCGATTCACAGGTTGTGTCACGAAGTGTGTCAATGATAGTTTTCTTTCGTCGAACATTTTGGATACCCCATTCTCGAAACATTATATAAACAATCCCCCCTCCCCCCCCCCCACACCCATGACTAATTCCCTTAAGAAAGTTGTCACATCATTCATCATCAGAAATTTCAATTCGTACGAGCATACACAACAATCCACACACAACCAATTTGGCATTCTTATGAAGCAAACGTGAATATTATTGACGGGTACTCAAGATTCCCCGACTTCATCTATATATCACCAACAATTCATGCGAGTCAAGACAACATAAAATGCTACCAAGGAATTCATTCAAATATTTTATCGAACACATTTGTGGCATGAATGATTCAAAGTAGTTTTCATATAACGGGTACTAAAGAAATCCCAATTAATGGCACCCACAACAATCCTACTTTGCACTATACTTAATCACGAATCTTGGGTACTCAAGACTTCCCCGAATTCATCTACTTACCCTCAACAAGCTAGATGACCCAAGGCAACACCCCTTTCAAATCAAGAATCATTTAGGCATTATGTCAAATACGTTGTGAGCGTGACTTTCATAAGAACTTCTATGAACAAGGGTACTCAAGAATTCCCCCCTTTCCTATACTAACAAGAGTCACAACAATTCATGTATTCCACAATTACTACACAACAAACCCACCTAATTTCATAGTTCACAATTCGCAATTTCACATTAATTTCAAATTTAACCCTAATTTAATTCCAAAATGAAGCTTAGCACCCAAAGATTAAGGAACATGAAGTAAATTTTTACCATGATTGGTAGCATGCGATTGCAAGAGATGGATGAGCAATGAACATACCTGATTCACGATGTATTGGAAGCTATTGGTGATGTGCAAAGGCCTTGTGATACTATTACTCAAAGATGGAACTAAGTGCACAGTGTGTGGTGATTTGGGAAGCAAAATTGGAGGATTTGAGAAGTGATATGGTGATTTGGAGGATTAAGGAAAGTGTAAGGAAAATAAATCGCGCATATGGTGTAAAGAAATCAGGTGCAATTTCAATACTTAAATTGGATCTAGTTAAGCTCAACTACTGGTGTGCATCCCCGTGGACCGCTCGCCGAGCTTGATAGGTGGTGGTATCACACCCTTCTCAAAGAAACCGTACGTGACACTCTCACGTCATACGGCTCCGTCCAGGAAGCAGGACCTTCCCTTTCCTTTAACCAACGGGCCTTGTGGCGTGTCGGTAAGGCATGCGGGAAGAAGCAACGAACGTGTTTTGTCCTTTTTTAAAATCAACACGGGTCGGTTCAAACCCAAATTGTTTTACCTGAAGCACCGTCTACGGTTTGAAAAAACCATCACAGATAATTATTACGGACCGCAGGCAAACCGCAGACCTTGCCCGAGATTTTGAGTTTTTTATGAACTTGTTGGGCTTGGTCTGCGAATCACAGAAGACGACGCATGCATGGTATGCGTCTTACAATCCAACCGTAGACCATGACTGTAGCCAACGTTTTTTATTTCTCCACTTCTTTCTCAGTTCCAATCCTGCACACTTCTACAAACATCAAAATAACCAAAGTGTCTCCCAATAAGCGTCTAATTTTACATCGTAGCACGATAATATTACCACTTTTGCACAGCTTATTGAGGTAGATCACCTCAACTATCTTCACTTCATTGGGACTTCCAAAGTAGTGCTTCACTCTTTGCCCATTCACTTTTACTCGATTCCCACTCGGACAAGCAATTATAATAGCACCATGGGGAAACACTTGCGTCACCTCAAAAGGACCCGACCATTTTGAATTCAACTTTCCGGGAAACAAACGGAGTATTGAGTTGAACAATAACACATGGTCCCCGAGTTAATCTTTCTTTAGAATCTTTTTATCATAGAAGTGATTCATTCAAGCTTTGTAAATTGCTGAACTCTCATAAGCCTTAAGTCAGAATTCATCTATTTCCTTCAATTGCTCTACTCTCAAGTTTGAGGCATCACTCTAATCAAGATTCAATTTCTTTAAGGCCCACATAGAGTTATGCTCAAGCTCAATCGGGATATGACAAGCTTTGCCAAACACCAACCTATATGATGACATGCCAATCGGAGTTTTAAAAGCAGTCTGGTATGCCCAAATTGCATCATCCAACTTCCGTGACCAACCGGTCCTTATAACATTGACCATCTTGGATATGATGGTCTTGATATCCCGATTCGACACTTCCACTTGCCCATTTGTTTGGTGATGATAGGGTGTATCCACCTTGTGTTAACTCCATACTTCTCATGAAGAGCCTTGAATAATCAATTGCAAAAATGGGAACCTCCATCACTAATTATAGCCTTAGGAGTACCAAACCTCTAGACGATATACCTTTTCAAAAATGCAGTGACACTCTTTCCTTCATTGTTAAGAAGCACTATGGCCTCCACCCATTTTGACATGTAGTCAACCACCATAAGGATATATTTATTACTATACGAACTCACAAACGGGCTCATAAAGTCAATGGCCCACACATCGAATAACTCAACTTCAATAATAGGAGTCAAAGGTAGCTCATGCTTTCTTGAAATGCCCCATGCCTTTGACATTGGTCACTCTTTCACAAAATCATAGGCATCTTGATGGATGGTTGGCTAATAGTAACCACTTTGAAGCACTTTCATCGTGGTTTTTGCACTACTATGATGACTGCCAACAGAAGGTGCATGGCAAGCCTCAAGTATGAGTATCATGTCAACCTTAGGAATACACCTTCTTATAATGTTATCGGTGCAAACCCGGAAAAGATAGGGCTCATCCCAATAAAACTTCCGGACATCACTAAAAAACTTCTTCTTTAGATTAGTAGTGAGATCACTTGGCATAATATCACTCGCATGATAGTTTGCGAAATCAGCGTACCATGGAATCATATCATATGACCCGCCATTACATACTCACCCAAAAAAGAATCATCCACTTAAAGCTCATCACTTGGCTTCCCCCCTTCTTTAAGTCTTGACAAGTGGTCCACCACTTGGTTTTCACACCTCTTTCTATTTTTCACCTCAAAATTAAACTCTTACAAAAGTATGACCCAACGTGTCAACCTAGGATTTGCATTTTTCTTAGCCATGAGATAATGAAGAGATGCATGATCCGTGTGTACAATAACATGAGTCCCCAAAAAATAGGCTCAGAATTTCTCAAAAACATATACAATTGCAAGCAACTCTTACTCGGTGACGATGTAGTTCATTTGCGCTCCATTGAGAATCTTACTTTCATAATATATGGGGTGAAAAATCTTATATGTCCTTTGGTCAAGAACATCCCCCATGGCAAAACCACTAGAATCACACATGAGCTCAAATGGCTTTGACTAATCCGAGCAATAATGATAGGTGCCGAAGTGAGCTTCTCTTTCAAACATTCAAACGCTTTGACACAAGCTTCATCAAACATGAACTTGGTCTCTTTCTCCAACAATTTGCACAAGGGATTTGCCACCTTAGAGAAGTCTTTTATAAACCTTCTATAAAAACCAATGTGGCCTAGAAAACTTTGAACACCTTTGAAAGAGATGGGTGGAGGAAACTTAACAATCACTTCAACTTTGGCTTGGTCAACCTATATGCCCTTTTCCAAAATTTTGTGCCCAAGAACAATTTCCTCTTTGACCATAAAGTGGCATTTTTCCCAATTGAGAACCAAGTTGGTCTCTTCATAACGTTTCAACACCCGAGCCAAGTTCTCTAGACAAGCATCAAAAGAGTCTCCAACCACGAAAAGTCATCCATGAAGATTTCAATGGATTCTTATACTATGTCAGAAAGTATGTACATCATGCACCTTTGAAAAGTAACGGGAGCATAAACCAAAGGACATTCTTTTAAACGTAAAAGTACCATAAGGGTATGTGAAGGTGGTTTTCTCTTGATCCTCAAGGGCAATAGTGATTTGATTATAACCTGAATAACCATCTAGAAAGCAATAGAAGTCCTTCACCGCGAGTCTATCAAGCATTTGATCCATGAACGACATTGGGAAACGATCATTCATTGTCCAATGGTTAAACTTTCGGTAGTCCATACACACTCTTCAACCGATAACCGTACGAATTGATATCAATTTATTCTTCTTATTAGGAACCATTATAATACCACCATTCTTTGGCATACATTGGATTGGGCTCATCCACTCACTATCTGCTATAGGGTACACGACATCGGCATCCAACCATTTGATTATCTCTTTTTTCACAACCTCTTGCATAGGAGGATTCAACATCATTTGATGTTCAACACTAGGAATATATTTTTCATCAAGCTTGATTTTATGAGTACAAATACCGGGAGAAATTCCCCGAATATCAGTAATTGACCATCCAATGGCCCTTTTATATCTCTTCAAAATAGCCACTAACCTCTCACGTTGCTCATCGTTAACCAATTTGAAATTATCACGGGCAAGATGTTGTTTGGATCAAGAAACTTGTACCTCAAATGTGAAGGAAGAGGTTTGAGCTCTACCGTAGATGGTTCAATAATTGATGGTTTTGCGAAATGAGTCGCATAGTTCTCTAAGTCAAGATCAAGCTTCTTGGGGTTGTAGTTGAATGACCCCAATCCCACCAAAGCATTAACCATCTCCTCAAATTCTTCATAATTTTCTATATCATAGTTCATAAACACCGCCTCCAACACTTCACCAACGTATTCATTTGCAATGGTAGTCTCCATGGTTTCATCTATAGTATCAATAATCGACACCACACTCATGTTTGTCGGTTGTTTTATTGACTTGCAAATATAGAATGTGATCTCTTTATTGTTCATCTGGAATTTAAGGTCACCCATCTCAACATCAACAAGAGCTCGTCTCGTGGCTAAGAATGGTTATCCCAAGATTATGAGAACTTTAAAATCCACCTCACAATCCAATATAACAAAGTCGGCCGAAAAGTCAAATCTGTCAACTTGAACAAGGACATCAAAGAGAATACCCCCCACCTTTTTATAGTTTGATCCACCATTAATAGCCGCATAGTTATGGTACGGGGAGTGCCCAAACCCAACTTGTTGAAGATTGCAAGTGGCATCAAGTTGATGCTCGCACCAAGGTCACATAAAACCTTTGCAAATTTATAAGCCTTAATGGTGCACGGAATAGTGAATGCTCTGGGGTCTCTTTCTTTTGAACTAGAGCTTTGGTGACAATTGCACTACAATGATATGTCACATCTTCCATCTCAAAGCCAGATTGCCTTTTCTTAGTCACAAGATCCTTCAAAATTTTTGCATAGCCCGACATTTGTTCAAGGGCTTCAACCAATGAAATGTTAATAGAGAGTTGCTTCAATTTTTCAATAAACTTTATAAACTTCCCATCATCATTCTTCTTGGCTAGCCTTTGAGGAAACAGAGGCGAGAGCTTTGGAATAGGTGCAATCACTTCTGGGGTTTCATTTTTTGCAAGTTTTTCTTCAATAACAATGGGCTTTTCAATACTAGTCTGCTTATTTTTCGTAACACACTCTTCATCACCCACTATAGGTTCAATAATAGGTTCTTCATCTTCCACAACCTCTTCTTCATTCACCAACTTATATCCCCCAAGTACTTTTCCACTCCTAGTAGTAATGTCCTTACAAGCATGATCACCATTGTTTCTTGGACTCGCCACTATATCACTAGGGAGTGTACCTTTTTGTCTTTGGTTGAGGGTAGCTAAAATTTGGCTAAGTTGGGACTCAAGTTTCTTGATTGAAGTTGAATGTGAATTCATCACTTGTCCATAGTACTCACGGCATCCCTCATACTCTTCATATCATCCTTTACCTAGTTGACGAAGGTGTCGGTTGATTCCACTTTTTGCAATACTTTGGAAAGCATATCCTCGATCTTTGAACTAGCGGGGTCACTTGTAGATGGTTGGTTCGATATTTGTTGGCTACCCTTTCGTGGAACATAGGAATTGTTACTTCGATGGATGTTGTAATTATTGTTGTGTAACCCCCCTTAGTTGTTGTTCCCCCAATTTGAGCCTACTTGCTCCTTGTTTCAACCTTAGTTCCCTTGACCTTGCCGCCAAGTCCCTTGATTAGGACCTTGGTAGTTAGGCCTGGAACCCCCCTTGATTATTCACGAAATGAGCTTCTTTATCGAAAACTTGGTAGCATTGTTCATCCGGTGAGCCCCTTCACAAGACCCAACCACATTAACCTTCTTAGATCCCGCTCCCATGACATGTTTCATAAGAAGATCCATTTGTGTGATTAATTTAGCCATTGTTTCATCTCTCTCTTCTTCCATTCTAATCGCCTCTCTAGACAATAAAGATTTGGAAGAACTTCCTCCAACCACTTCTGACTCTCTAGTATGCCAAGCTTCATTTATTTCGGTTAGCTTGTCAAGTAGAGCACTCACCACATTGTATGAATTGCCCATCCTCTGCTATGTTGTTCACCACCGACTAGTTGATTGAGTCAAGTGACCTATAGAATGTTTGGAGAAGCACACTATCTAGCAACCCATGATTTAGAAAACTTTTAACCTTCTTTTTAAACCGAGTCGAAGCCTCATGAAGTGGCTCATTAGGAAGTTGACGAAAATTATTGATTTCATCACAGAACTGCAACATCCCGGATGGAGGGAAATACTTCTTGAGGAATGCATCGGTCAATTCCATCCATGTTGTGATCGAACTGGCCGAAAGATCATCAAACCAAGTGGCAGCCTTCATTGAGAGAGAGAACAAGAAGAGACTCAATTTGACGATTTCACTTGAGGCATTGGGTTGATGGTTGGTAGCGCACACCCTAAGGAAATTCTGAAGGTGCCTATTTGGGCCATCGGTTGTAAGACCACTAAATAAGCCCTGGTACTGAGTAGGTATAATAGAGTGGTGTTGAGGTGGAAATTTACATTTCCTTGAAGTGGTGGGGATTGAATAGCAGCAGCTCGTGCCCCATGAGTTCATCATCGGAATCGAAATCTGAAGCCATCACACTTACACAACAATAAACCACAACAAAGTAATATGAGAAATAAAGACTAAAAGTAGAAAATTACACTAACTTGTAAATTGTATTCCCCGGCAACGGCGCTAAAATTTGATACGCCCAAATTACACCTCCGAAAAGGATGTAAAGCGGTAGTTATTAAATATAGAACCCAACTAAGGTTGGGGTCAAATCCCACAGGAAATACGATGAGAAAAATATAATTTAATTGTAAACCTCAATAATTAGTCTAAAGTTCAAGGGGGGTTGGGAAAATATTGATTGTTTTAATTATGATCTACTAAGTACTTCAAGAAAGAAATAGTTGCAACTATGTAATTCGATTGATCGGAGGACTGGGATTATGATCCCTCTATGTGAATCAATATAATTGGAGCTATGCTTGATATTAATTAAATACCTAATATACTAGACTATGAGTCAATTAAGAGTTTAACACTAGTCTTCCAACCTAGGTGATAAATGTCATCACTAGGATTTTCCAAGTCCTAGGATGTGAAATTCAATACACTTACTTAATCTCAAATTAACCATTCTATTCCTAGCTTTGATTATTAGATGGGAGTTAAATTCCCAAATCATTGTCATTAATGCTTTTCCTACACACTATTCTTTTCCAAATAATAACGGGTTATAGGCACTATCATTGTTGGCCACCATTGATATCATTACAAACTGAAGCATTAATGGAGTATATTAATGGTAAACAATCTAATCAAGCATTTAAACATTCATTCATATTAATATCACTATTAAGGTTCACAACCCTAGCTAGATGATTAGCTATTCATGATAAATGAAAATAAAACATTCCATAAATAGGAATTCATTGTAACTTACAAAGTAGTTCAAAGATGAAATAACTATGGAATCAAATTGATGTCAATATTTCCTCAAAAGCTTTAAAATAGGAATTATGAAGTATTTGGAATAATGGGGACAAAGTCTGATGAGGAATCTCTTTTCCAAAACCCTAGGAGTCTATTTATAATCCTCCAAAAAATGTGCAAATAAATTGGATAAAAATATCCCTGCATCACGATCGACGAACCGCAGATCATGTCGCAGACATGTCCTGTGATTCGCAAGTCTTGCAAATGTACCGTAGACTATGTTGACTAGCAGATCTTCAGTGACAAGGGCTGCGGTTCGTTGCTCTTATTTTGTTCAGCTTTTCCAAATCTCTGCAGCACTATGCGATTGAACTGCGGTGCGCAGATCATGTTTTCAGGCTTTTTTGCTCTTTTTCACTTGTTTTTCCCGTGATTCGCAAGTCTTGCAAATGTACCGTAGACTATGTTGAATAGCAGATCTTCAGTGACAAGGTCTGCGGTTCGTTGCTCTTATTTTGTTCAGCTTTTCCAAATCTCTGCAGCACTCTGCAATTGAACTGCGGTGCGCAGGTTATGTTTTCAGGCTTTTTTGCTCTTTTTCACTTATTTTTCATCTGCGTACTCCTTGTCCTATAAAACAACACATATACATAAAAACAATGTAAAATATACTCTAAGATAAATAAAAACTTAAGTAAATGAAATCAAATGTACTATAATTTCACGGTACATCAATAGCAGGCCCTCGTGAGCTTCCTCATTAAGAATTCCGCTCCTGAATAATTTCTACAAATTCCCTCATGGACTTGCCTCATCACGTAATCTGCTTCATCAAGACCTATGCACCGGGTTAGGGGACCATAAAAACATCTACAGTAAAGTTTTTCGTCTACGATACAATACCGGGCAGCTTTGTTCCTCAAAGCTCTGTATGTTTTCGGGTCCTCCGGGAGCTTTTCGAATGCAATAACTGAATAACCGACTCGGTTTTAGAACTTTCGGCCTCCGTGCTGGAGCCCAAGTTTGCGAGTGCATCTGCCTCTATATTTTCATTCCGGGATATAAGTACCACCATCCATTCTTAAAAATGAGACAAAATCTTCAAAGTCTTTTCAAGGTATCTTGACATGCGCTCTTCTTTGGATTCGAACACTCTGTGGATTTAGTTCACCACCAGCAATGAGTTACACTTGACTTTAATGATTTACAAGCCTAAACCTCGGGCCAGTTCCAAACCTGCAACCAAAGCTTCATACTCTGCCTCATTTTTAGTCAATGGAGGGCTATGTATTGCTTGCCTTAAAATTTCACCAGTGGGAGTTTCTAATACAACCCCCAGACCAGTCCTCTTGATGTTGGAGGCACCATCTGTATAAAGAGTCCAGATCCCGGGGTAGTCCCTTAGACTAAGATAGTCTCCTTTTCCGCCTGGAGGGTTACTCCCGGACTAAAATCAGCCATAAAGTCTGCAAGTATTGGTGACTTTATTGCAGTCCAAGGTTTATATTCAATGTCAAATTCACTTCATTCTACTGCCATTTAGCCAAGCGAGCGGATAGCTCAGGCTTATGCAACACATTTTTAAGAGGAAATGTAGTTACTACGACAATTGGGTGACACTAAAAATTTGATCGAATCTTTCGTAATGACATTACTAAGGCAAAAGTAAGTCTTTCGAGTAACGAGTACTGGGTATTGTCCCCTAACATGACTCTACTTACATAACAGACAGGGAACTATGTATTTTTTCTCCCGTACCAGCACTGCACTTACTGCGACTTCCTAGACCGCCGGATATATAAGTAATTATTCTATGTCCTTTGGATTTGACATGTGCGGAGGACTGGATAAGTAAGTTTTCAGGTCTCTCAAGGGCTGCTGGCACTCAAGTGTCCAAACAAAATCGTTCTTCTTCTTAGAAGTGAGAAGAACCTGTGACATTTTTTCGAGGACCGGGATATAAACCTGCTTAGGGCCGCCATGCATCTGGTCAACCGCTGCACCACTTTCAAATCTTCCGGTATATCTTCGATATCCTTAATTTTATCAGAGTTTATCTCAATCTCCCTCTATAAAACTAAAAAGTCCAAAAATTTACCAGAGCCAACTTCAAAAGCACACTTCTCGATGTTTAGCTTCATATTATATTTTTTCATCACCTCAAAGGTTTCCTGCAAATGACTTAAATGGTCTTCTGCATGAAGACTCTTAACAAGCATATCATTTATATATATTTCCATTATTTTTCCAATTTATTTTTAAAATATTTTATTTACTAATCTTTTATAAGTAGCCCCGGTATGTTTTAGTCCAAAAGGCATAACGTTATAACAATAAGTGCTGAAAGTAGTTAAAAAGATGTTTTTTCTTGATCTTCAGGATGCATCCTTATTTGGTTATACCCGGAATACGCATAAAAAACTCATGATCTCGTGTACGGCCAAAGCATCGACCATTTGATCTATGTTTGATAGAGGGAACATGCTTTATTTAAATCCTTATAATCAATGCATATTCTAAATTTATTTCCCTTTTAAGGTACTGCGACTACGGTGGCTAACCAATATGAATATTTTACTTCCCGAATTGACCCTATATTAAGTAATTTTGCTACCTCTTCTTGAACAAACATGTTGCGGAGTTCGGCGATTGGCTTTTTGTGCCACGCCGGAGGAAAACTGATATCTAGGACCATTTTCTAACATCTGCTCTGCTTCCTATAATTGTTATTTGAGGTTTATCACCACCTCTGGTTCCTCTATGGCGTACATTTCCCTGATCGTGGGTTGTTCACCTCGGATTTACTGAATTTCTTTTGGTGTAGGAAATTTTACCAACAAGTGTAATGTTAACGGGGCCGCTTTCATATCATGTATCCACTATATTCTAAATATTTCATTATATCTCATGTCCCCATCGAAGACATAAAATTTTGTCAACTTAATAACCATTTTCGCGTTCATCGATAGATTCACTTTCCCTTTTGTGGTTTTACTTGACATGTTGAAACTTGAGAGGGTTCTGGCAGCCGGAATTATCTTATCTGCCATATTCATTTCTTATACCACCTTCAGGCGAATTATATTAGCCGAGCTTCCAAGATCAATTAGAACTCTTTTCACCTGGAAGCAATCGATGGGTACCGTGATCACTAGTGCATCATTGTGAGAGAAGACTACTCCTGCAATGTCTTATTCAGTGAACGCAATAATATTTCCATCAAGTAACTCCGGGAACCTCTTCTCCTGGGTCACAGAGATCTTCGTCTTCTTAGCCACAATGAGAGATGTAGCAGCAATCAGTGATCCTCCATAGATAATGTTTATAACATGTGGTGGAGCAGTTGGATTCGAGTTATTTTCTGCAGGTGATCCCCATTCATAATTGTTTTGAGCTCTCTCACTCAAATATTACTTGAAGTGGCCCCTGCTTAGCGTTCCTGCCACCTCCTCTTGTAGATGTCTGTAATCTGTAATTTTATGCCCGTGAGTGCCATGGAAATCGCACCAGTCGAACTGATCTCTCTTGTTAGGATCGGATTGCAGTGGTTTTGGTGGATGGGACGTCGGGTGAGTTCTCAGCACCGCCACCATTTGCTCTTTATTGATGTTAAAGTTATTTTTGAATAATTTTGGGTATCTGGTACCCTTTGATGAGTTACCTTTATCAACATTCACCAAGCCCTGGTTGTTTCGTCCGGAACCTCCTTTGTTGTTTGATTTTTCAAAGGAGCGAAAATTATGTCCACCTCTCTGTTTTTCGAAGGTAGGATAATGTTGGTAACGATTATTCGAAGAATTCCGATCATTTCCTTTATTAGACTTTGCGAAGATACTCCCGGCTTTAGATCCAAGCATATCATCCTCAATCCGGATCTGGGACTCATACCGGTTGTGCACGTCCTCTCAATTTGTAGCATGGAATTCCAAGAGATTTTCCTTAATCTTTCGTGAAACATCTGAACTCGAAAGATTCAAACCTTTTGTAATAGCCTCTACAACCCATTCATTCGGAACTACGGGTAATAGTATTCTTTCCTTCTGGAACCGTGTAATGAAATTCCTAAGGAGTTCAGATTCTCCTTGTGCGATGTAGAAGATATTCGCCTTGTGTGTCTTCACCTTTGGAGCCCTCGCATGAGCCTTTATGAATATGTCGGCGAGCTGGGCGAATGAACCAATTAAATGCTGAGAGAGTTGTGAATACCATGGCAAAGCTCCTTTAGCAAGTGTTTCAGCAAACTTTTTTATCAGAACTGATTCTATTTTGTGTTCTCTTAGATCATTTCCTTTCACGACCATAGTATAAGCCATTATATGCTCCTATAGATCAGTAGTTCTGTCATATTTGACTACAAAAGGGATTTTGAACCTTTTGGGGATCAATTCAGGCGCAACCTCTAGCTTATATGCCAACTGAATGTATTTCTTTGCATTTGGTTCATCAACCACGGGAGGAGCTCTCGGTATTTGATTGAATTGGCGTCGGAACTCCTGGACAGTTTTTTCGCCTTATCTGTATTGGTATCAACTTTGCTTGTCATGTCCTTCAAGAACTTCAAGACCTTGAATGAATTTTCAAGAGTGGCTTCGCTCTATGAACCAACATTTCCTGATTTCCCTTGATCATTGCAGGTTTCTCCATGTACATTGGGTGGAGGCATTGGTTCCTCAGTTGGAGTACTGCTGGCATTTTTGGACATAAACTCTTCTGAAACCATTTCAGACACTTCAATTGCTCACTCATCATAGCGTTCTGCGCTCAAAGATTCTGTATGGCTTCTTCAGGTGTTTTGTCAGTGGGAACATCCTCATGTCGAGTATGTCCGTCCGTCCCCGAAGGTGACTCCGTCTGCAAACATTGGGTCATCTGGTCCTGTAGTCCCGATTGGCAAACCATCCGATCCCAGCGGGGTGTTGTTCATGTTGTCACCGACGTTATGATTGCTTTCTCCTATTCCTGTCATATGTCTGATCTGAACAAAGAATAAGACTTAAATAAAAAAAAATCATACTAGTAGAGGGGTCACTTGTGACACCACAATTATCCAGGCCCCACGGTGGGCGCTAAACTGTTTACCCGTAAAATGGTATAGTTGAATTTGTATGTGTGGTCAAGGACACGCGGATCTCAAGTGACACGTTAGATAAGAACTCTAGATGAATTATAGTGAAAATAAGTAATAACAAGATAAAGTAAAGTAATGATTAGCATGAGCCTTGTAACAACTTCTGGACAAAGTTACGATAATTTATATGCAAGCACATAAATTGGGAGAATAAGAAAAATTGTTTTGTAATAACTAGAATGTGTTCGGTTACAATGGAATAACATGTCCTATTTATACAGGACCTACACGGGTACACAACCGATGAAATATGCTCCCATTTATATAGGAGAATGAATCTTGTAATAATTGGACAATCAATATCTCAATAAATGTCATTAAAGCTCTATTGGGAAAACGTACGATCGATTTTAGTAACGGTTGCCGTTATGGACTAAACGGTAACTTCCGCTCTTCTGAATCACCGGTACCCACTGTTCATATGTTACTCCCGGTACCGCTTGAATACTATCGGTAATTGTTGGAAATTTGCCTTTGGTGGGGATGTGCGTCCACCCATATTTAATGAATTAAATACTAGGGTTCCGCATGTTGGAGGCTTTGTCTCTTCTCGCGTGCATAATCTACAAAGTGAGTAGATGACCATAGGGCCAAGAATCGTCAAATTTCGTTGAGAAATGAAAGAGATATTGGTCTACGAAGTAATGTGTTTGAGGCATGGAAATATGGTGTGGGACAAATCTACCACATCGGTGGGAAAATGAAGAACTGCTCTCTTTATAAGTCTCAAAATTGGCTAAGGGTTTGGGACCCCAAGGGGTAACCCATATGTTTGAAGGAGGGAGGACCTAGATGTGCTTGGGTTCAAAGCTAAGCCCACACGCGCGCCATCGCCGCCCGCCCGTCCCGTCCCGTCCGGGCTCGGGTTACGGGTCGTGGGTCGTGGACCTTGGGCTTCTTCTGATAGACCCCCAAATAATATTTACAGTTTGGTCCCTGGAGTTTTTGGAAAGATGAAATTGAGAATGACGGAAGGCAGAAAGTACCGTTTGGGTTGATTTTTGGAGAGTTATTGCACATTAACCATCCATTTGGCTGATTAACTCTCTTCTTCAATAGCCATAAACAATTATTACTTGGTTGATTACTCCCTCATTCAATGGCCATAAACAGCCATTTCTTGGCAATTGATGAGTCTCCCCTTATGCTATATATTGATGCATTTTGGCTCAATTGTGAGTAGACTGAAAAAATGAGACTACACTATATACACAGACAAACAGAAGAGAGAAACATGTTCTGTCCAAAAACGTGAGCAGCAGAAACGTGTGGACAAACAGAAAACTCTTCCTTCCTTTTCTGTTTTTCAGCAAGTCGTTTCGTGTTTGTTTTCTTCGTCAGAATCAACCTATTTGCTTTGTAGTGTTGATTAGTTGTTGTTTTATCTTGGGAGACTATTGCCCGTTAACGTAAAAGCATATATACGGGGAAATCTTGTCTTAAAGACAGAGAGTCATCTCTCGACTCAGCCCACAGTTGTAACAATTCAGATTTAGTGTTTCTTGATTTCAGGTTATCAAGATTCAAGACTCAACAAGCTTGCGACAATTATAATATTGGCTTGTTTGTTTATCCTTTCGAACACCTGTACTATTTATTTACTTCATGTATTGTTTTACATATCCAACAGTAATACCCCGAGCTGACTTGGACCCGACTCAACATCAATTGCCACGTGTCGCATTATAATTCGTATAGCTGTATTATACGAATTTTGCCTTGTACACACGTGACCTACAATACTCCAAATATAACGTGCAGAATTTGGTGCATAATGAATATGTCTTTTACCTCTCTTAGTTTAAATACTAGATTTTTCACTAACGACGGGTTTAAACACGTGGCCTACAATACTCCGAATATAACGTGTTCCGCTCTTCTCACTAAACCTCATATATTTACAATTTTTTTAGTTTCTTATTCTAAAACATCTTTACCGAAAAAGGATAGAATACCAATAAAAAGAATGTTTGGTGTTCTAAATAGTTGTGTAAAAAGGAAGCAGAGTGTTTAATAATGAAAAGAACAAATTCCTTTAGGCTAAGACTCAAAAAACGAAGAATAATAAAAAGGAAATTTTGGACTTAAGTCTCTTAGTGCCTCTTATTTTAGCTTTAAACGTTGCCGACCTCGTTAATGCTTTGTTGACATCATTTTTTCACAAAACAAAAATAAAGAGCAATATGTGGGGGATTAAAGATGTGAAATAGAACAAACAAAATGCAAGTACTCAATGTAAATTAATTTAGAATTAAGTATTTTTTTAGGAGACTTTTGAAAAAAAATATGAAGAATATTGGCCAAGTAAGAAGATCTTTGTGTAGCATTATTTTTTTATTTATCACTCGATGTCCATATTCATACTCGGCACCAATGGATCTGGATTCACATCACTTAAGGCAGATAATGAGAAAGTGCTCGGCCGAAGTGCACAAATATCTAATTTTGGGATCACCATTACATCAAACCAGCTTTTCTAAACAATTTCAGATATATGATGTCTTAAATTAGGATTGACAAGGCCATCTATTTTTTTTCTGAACTAAAGCCATATTTTGCAGTTCGCTAACATCGGCTTATCGTTTACTTGGTAAAGAGGAAAAAATATTCTACAAATAAGTCAACTTGCAAATAGGTTTCAACTAATAAGATTCTCAATGTCAATTGAAGCTTAACAAGAAATACTGAGATTATTTCAAGGAAATATCCTTGTGCAAGGATTAGACGACTAATTATATCAAAAACGAATTTGATGTGGTGACTTGAACCTATTATATCAAAAACGAATGTGATGAGATTTGGCGGGGATGAAATATATGTACAGCATTATCATGAATCTATAGACTGTGTCCTTCCTTACATAAGACAAACTTAAGCTAGAATTAAAAAAAGGGTATAGGTTATTCTCCCATCTTAGCTCATATAGCTTCCAACAAACTACGTAGCATTTCTTTTTTCCAAGTGTCCCTAAAAGGCTAAAAATATATTAGAACTATGATAATGCCAAGTATTGATCATCTAACAATATTATATAGTTGGTATTTAGATAAAAGTAGTAGATAATTATATCACATCATGAAATTGAAAGTTCTACTATTTGGATTATTGAGTCTTTTTTTTCCACATTGATCACATCAAACGTACTATATATAATCAAAACTCTCAATAAAGTTGGTAATGTTAGTATTACCAAACCCACATTAACATTTGTGGTACTATTATGTAGACTTCTTCTTACTTTTTTTTATATATAATAATAGATTCTGAGTAACTTTGTCCACCAAAACATAAATTTATGAGAAAGATATCGCCTAATATTTTTTGCTTTCACTGAAACTTGAACTTTATGTATGCTTCTTTTTTTGATAACCATAATAATATCTACATCAATTTGTGCACACCTTGATTGATTTTACGGCATAGCTATTACCTCCCACTAACACAGACTTATTCATCAAACTTGAACAGATAAAAGAAAATCGTTTAGTATTTTCAACTAATACACTATTATGACAAAGTACATTCAAATGAACTAATTAGTTAAAAATAATAGAATATTTTTCAATATTTTTTCATTAATTGTATATCTCCTATTTTAGGTATAATTATAATCCTTTTGTAATTAGGTTAATTAGTTACCTAGTTTGTATCAAACTAAATATTTTTGTAAGCTTATATATATATATATATATTGTAAATCATTCATCAATAAAGATCAAAGAACATATTATTTTATGGTATCAGTAGCCTAAAACTACAAACTCTACCCTAGCCACCGATACACCTTCTAGGTCGCCACCTTTTTTTCCACGTCGGGACCTAGCCACGTCGGAACCCTAGCAGCCGACCTCTCTCGGCCGCACACCCCCTCTTTTCCCCATGACGGAACCCTAGTTTTTCCGGTCATTCTCCCTCCATCTTCCTCCTAAATTTCCTCTTATGTGGCTGACAAAACTAGATTTCATCCTGCACTTGCCGTAAACAACATTAAAAACTTCATCCATGTGACTCTTGAGATGGAAAATGGTCAACACTCCTCGTGGACGGAGCTTTTTAAGATCTGTTGTCGTGTTTACAAAGTTATCGACCACATCATCTCTCTCACGCCGAAATCCACAGACATACCATCGGCTTCGACTTTTGATGATGCACTCTGGTCTCGTTTGGACGCAGTCGTCCTCCAGTGGGTATACGGCACGATATCTAATGATCTGTTCCACACCACCATTACCCGCCAAACATGGGAACGTTTAGAAAGTATTTTCCACGACAACAAAACTCAACGAGCGTTATACCTTGAAAATCATTTCAAGGACGTTCATCAGGACAATTTCCTAAACATGTCTGCTTATTGTCAAGAACTCAAGATGCTTGACGACCAACAATGTCGGCGCACCAGTCACTAATCAGCGATTGGTCATGCAACTTATTGCAGGTTTGAACGAATCATATGACGGCATTGCCACCATCCTTCAGCAATGCACGCAGTTACCTCCATTTTATGAGGTCCGTTCGAAGCTCATCCTTGAGAAAATCCGGAAAATCAAGCGCAACACCACTCGAGCGAGCATTGCCGATGCCGCCCTCACCACCACCGTCGGGCCCTCCGCCGACGGCAGGGCCTCCCATTCCGGCAACCAGAATCGCCGGTCTGAAGACCCGCAACAGTCCATTTCCTCTCGTAACCACCAAAGCAAGCGATCCGTGTAATAGCGCGATGGAAGAAAGCGGCAATAACGGGCGGGAAGGGCGATCCCGGGCGAAAACAACCAACGGCGACGCGGCGGTGGCGGCGACCTCTGAGTGAAATTTGCCTATCCGATGTGGCCCGCGTGGGCCCCACCATCATGGGCCTTCCATCTTTGCTCGTATTCGACATCCTCGTGGACTCCACATCATAACCGACAGACACAACTTGGCATACTTGGCCTACGTCCACAACAGGCCTACACAGCACAGTCCCCTCCAAATCGACTTATGCACAGACTCCAGACAAAAATTGGTATATATGGACACAGTCGCCACATCTCACATGATAGCATCACAAGGTACTCTATCGTCTTATTTCAATTTGAGTAATTTAAATCAGAATATTATTGTTGGTAGTGGACAAGGCATTCTCATCCGTGGTTATGGTCATTCTTCCCTATCCCCACCACATCCACCAATAATCTTAAAAAATATCCTTCATGCCCCTAAACTCATTAAGAATCTAATCTTTGTGCGACGTTACACAACTGACAATTGAATTTCCCTTGACTTTGATCCTTTTGGTTTTACTATAAAGGATTTTACGACAGGGAGACGAATAATGAGATGTGACAGCACCAGAGATCTCTACCTTATTACAAATGTTGTAAACAATCCAGTCTCAGTTCCATCAACCATTGCTGCTCTTTCGTCTTCCCTATGACATTCTAGATTAGGACATCTGCGAGACTCTGTTTTACACTCCCTTAGAAAAAAATAATTTTATTATATGCAACCGTATTTCTAGGACTCCTATATGTGAATCTTCCATTTTTTGAAAACATATCAAATTACCATTTTCTGCATCTACAAATTATACTTTAATGTCTTTCGATATCATATATAATGATTTGTGGACATCCCCTATTTTGAGTACGGTTGGTCATCGATATTATGTGTTGTTTTTGGACAATTATTCCAACTTTCTATGGACTTTTCCAATTGAAAATAAATCACAGGTCTACCCCATTTTTTCTTCATTTAGTGCTTTCGTAAAAATACAATTTAAAAAGAGCATTAAATGTTTTCAATGTGACAATGACAAGGAATTTGATAATAACCAATTCAAACAGTTTTGCTCCAAAAACGATCTTACCTTTCGATTTTCCTGCCCTCACACATCCTCTCAAAATGGTAAAGCCGAACGAAAAATCTGAACTATAAACAACCTCATTCATGCCCTACTTGCTCACGCCTCAATTCCCCCTCAATTTTGGCATTACGCACTCTCTATGGCCACCTATCTCCTAAATAGGGGTGGGCAAAAAATTCGGAGAACCGAAAAAACCGAACCGAACCGGCTGTTCGGTTCGGTTTTTATTCGATTTTAAAAAAATGAATTTTTGAAAAACCGAACCGAATCAGGATTAGTGATTCGGTTCAATTTTTAATTTTGGATATGAACCGAACCGAAAAACTGAATTAAATATGTAATTAATCTTATTTTTTATTTTAAGCTACTACTATCTCTTGAAACATAGTCATTGAAGTCAATCTATGAAGCTTTTATGGAAGTCGAATGCGGCATAAACTTGATTAACATATCACGGAAGCATTGACATAAAATGTAAGGAGAGAAAGTAGTTGTAAATTGGTAAAACTTTAAATGGTCATAACTCTGCGTTTGGATGTCCGTTTTACTCAAGAATTTTTTTGATTTTGGATATTTTTTCGAGACAGGACTGGCCCAAATTGACGCAAGGCGGTTTGGCGCAGCCAATTTTTAGAAAAACGTCTGTTTTCCCAATCAATTTGTGTTTTCCCCCAAATCGATTTCTAATTTTCCTTTTTCTTTAGTAAACATCTCACGATACACAATAGATTTCAACGTCGAAATTTCATGATAGTGTAGGTGTTAATGTCAATTTCAGTTTTGAAAATTCAACTTTAAAAAAAATCCGCGACCCGACCCGACCGACCCACTAGAAAAAATTGATATAATTCGATACGTTCGGCGATATAAACCGAACATATCAGTTTTTTTCTAAAAGTTGGATTCATTTTTTAAAAAAGAATAATTTTTATTCGGATACAAAACCGATATGAACCGATATACGCCCACCCCTACTCCTAAACATAATCCCAAACAAGTCTCTAGCTCAACGGACGCCCACCCAAGTTCTGTTTCGTAGGAACCCCTCCTACCAACACTTGCGTATTTTTTTATGTCTTTGTTACCCTCTCCATCCGACCACTCACAAACTCCAACTCCGATCTTCCCCGTGCGTGTTTCTGGGTTACCCTACCACCAATCATCGTGGTTACTCGTGCTATGACTTGTCAAGCCGTAAAATTATTATTTCACGTCATGTCTTATTTAATGAGTCTCAATTTTCCTTTGTCTCTCTACACTCGCCACCTTGACATTCCTACAACTTCCTAGATGATCGCCTAAACCCTCTTCTAATTCACCATTTACATAGTCTACCGTCCCAGACCCCATCACCCGCCACCACCTCGGCCAGTCCGGGACTAGTTGCCACCCGATTCTGCCAACGGTGGCCCAGAACAGCCCGCCTCACGGTGATTCCGCAGCCACCTCTCAGCAAATCGGGTTTCGGCCAGCCAGTACTGTCACCCCTGTCTTTCCTCCTCTTCCCGACAGTCCCGCGACAAACCCCTTTCCCGTCCCGCACCGCGAGACACACTCTTGGACCATGGAAACCCATGCCATGCACGAAATTCATAAACCTAAACGGTTGTTTAACCTTTCTGTTTCAGTTGTCCATTCCCCTGTCACTCGTAACACCAAGGATGCCTTGTCCAACCCGAATTGGAAAACCGCAATGATTGACGAATATAATGTTCTTATTGATAATAAGACGTGGGACCTAGTACCCCGTCCACCTGATGCTAACATTATTCGTTCTATGTGGATTTTTAGACATAAAAAAATCTGATGGTTCTTTTGAGATGTACAAGGCTCGTCTTGTAGGTGATGTCAGGTTTCAACAGGTGGGAGTGGATTGTGATGAAACGTTCAGCCCGGTCGTAAAGCCCGCAACCATTCATACTATCCTCAGCATTGCCATATCCAAGTATTAACCAATTCATCAGCTTGATGTCAAGAATGCCTTTTTGGGGATCTTCATGAAACGGTATATGTGCATCAGCCTATGGGTTTCAGGGATCCTATTCATCTGAATTATGTGTCTTTCATCGCTCTATGGACTGAAATAGGCCCCTCGAGCATGTTACTAGCGGTTCACCGATTATGTCTCTTCTATTGATTTTTCACACAACAGATCAGATCATTCCTTATTCATCTACAACAAGGGTACATACATGGCTTACCTATTATTATATGTTGATGACATCATCCTCACCACATCATCTGATGCTCTCCGCCGGTCCATTATGTCTCTTTTCCTCTGAGTTTGCTATGAAAGATCTGGGGGCCTTGAGTTATTTCTTGAGCATCTCTATCACTCGACATTCACGCGGCCTATTTCTATGTTAGAAGAAGTACGCCGAAGAGATCCTTGACCGTGCAGGCATGACATCTTGCAAGCCATACCACACGCCTATAGACACCAATTCCAAACTCATTCTGGCCCTTCATATTCAGACCCAACTCACTATCATAGCCTGGTTGGGGGCCTGCAGTATCTCACATTCACGAGACCAGACATATCTTATGTCGTGCAACAAATCTGTTTGTACATGCACAGCCCGACAGAAGTACACATGCATGCCCTCAAACGTATTTTACGATACGTCCAAGGTACACTTCACTTCGGATTACATCTATATAGGTCTTCGCTCACTGGTCTCACTGCTTATTCTGATGTTGACTTGGGTGAATGTCCTAACACCCGACGATCCACGTCTGATTATTGCATTTTTCTCGGAGATAACCTATTGTCTTGGTCTTCCAAAAGGCAACTTACACTATCCTGATCCAGTGCAGAAGCAGAGTACAAAGGTGTCGCCAACGTCGTCTCTGAGTCTTGTTGGATCTGTAACCTTCTACTTGAGCTTCACTGCCCGATTCAAAAGGCAACACTGGTCTACTGCGACAATATTAGTGCGATATATCTTTCCGACAATCCCGTCCAACATCAGCGCACTAAACACATTGAAATTGACATTCATTTAGTTCGCGAAAAAGTGACTCGTGGTCAAGTTCATGTTCCTTCCAGATATCAGATTGTTGACACCTTCACCAAAGGACTTCCGCGCATACTATTTGATAATTTTCGAGTCAGTATCAGTGTTCGTGAACCTCCCGTTTCAACTGCATGGGTGTAATAGAATATTTTTCAATATTCTTTCATTAATTATTTTAATTGTATATCTCCTATTTTAGATAGAATTATAATTATTTTATAATTAGATTAATTAGTTGTCTAATTTGTATCAAAATAAATATTCTTATAACTTTATATATAGTACAATAAAAATAAAGAAACATATTTTTTTTAAAATATAAATTAAAAAGGAACAAAGGCACACAAAAAAAGACTAGGAACATGAGTGTCGAGTCATTCCTAACAATATATGACAAAATTTTGAAGAGTGTCGTCCTTCGTTTCCTCGAGCCAAATAAAACATCAAAAAAAGGCTAATTGTTTTGAATATTCAGAGTAATGGCAGAAAATTATTTTAGAAAAATACTGTTTATTTTCTCTGGCCAAGAAAAAGTCTCCACCTTTCTCTGTATCCAAGAAAGAAATTTCAAGAATGGCCAGCTTTTTTTATTAATACACTATTCACGGTCCAAATTTCAAACCATCCATGTATGACCTAAAAAATTTCAAATTCACATCTTACTGTAAAATAATCTTTTACAAAAATGTTCCTATTCTTTTCAACAAAATAACAACGGCTAATTACAATGAGTAAAAATCCAAGAAACCATTAACCATGTGAAATGATCATTCAAACTCTCAATATTTCTACCTTGTGAAGGTACAGGGTGTTTTATATTGGCAAAAAATTAAACCTAAATATTTCTTGCAATTACTTCGAAAAGATTTATTCTTTTTAACCTAAACTGCACTATAAGAAACTTTTAACATCAAGGAAAATGTTTATACAAAATGTGGAAAAAAAAACAATGAAGGTGATGATCATTCAAAATTACTACCCATATTTTACATTGTGAAGTAAAGGGGTATTTTACAGACCCAAAAGAAAAATTAAACTGGAGATTAAGTAGAAATGGAGATGAAAAAAATAAAATAAACCAACCTAAAAATATTTTTTTTGAAAATTACCTCCAAAAAAAATTTAGGTCCAAACACTCCAAATCTTTTCTCCAAGATAACTCACAAACTTTCTAACAGAGCCTTTTTCACTTGCTTCTCCACCACCGGTTTCTTCTTCATCGCCGCCGTCACCACGGCTGCCGGAAGTTTCCTCCACCGGGTCAGTCTGACCCGACCCGAACCCAAACCCGGAACCTGTCCCGTTTTTGCTCAAAGATGACTCAGATGATGCCTTTTTCAGCTCACAAGAAGTACTACCACCACCACCATTAGATGAACCGTTTTTGCTCAAATTTGACCCCTTTTTGTTGTTTCTTCGTTCTTTTTTGCTGTGCAACCAATCTTCATAAGCATCAAGAATCTCATGTATAAGTTGTCTATTAGGTGAAGAATCCCATTTTACCCAATAACACATGTAACAACTAAAACAATAGCAGTTAAAAGAAGCTATATGGTTAGCACCAGCGTGAGCGGCGGCGATTCTTGAATCCCCACCGGATTTTCCAGAAACCGAGTTGGGTGTTGCTGATTTTTGGTGGGTCGTCCTCCATTTGCAGGAAAAGTCACCGGAAAGTACCTTATCAACATCACCGCTCACTCCGCCGTGCACGGTGGCGATTCTTGAACCACCACCGGAGTTTTCAGAAACCGAGTTGGGTGTTGCTGATTTTTGGTGGGCCGTCTTCCGTTTGCCGGAAAGTACCTTTTCAGCACCACTTCCGCCGTTCACGCCGCCGCGTATGGAGGCGCTGTCGCCTGAGTTAGCTGAGTTGGGGGATGTAGACTTGTGGGTGTTTCTCCGATTGCCGGATAAGTCGCCGGAAGAGCAAGAAATGAGATAAGCTAAGACTTCTTTATCTTCTTGAGATAAAGCTGCAGCAAGGGTTAAAATAGCAACTGGTAAGAAGGAAAGATGGTTAGAAACTAAAGGAGGTGATGGATGAACTGTGCCTTTTCTATAAAGTTTCTTCATAGTTTTTGAAAATGGAAAAAAAATGTTTTTGAGAGTTTTGAAGGGTGGGGTAGTTGAGTAGGGGTGGGTGGGGTAGAGAAGAAGAGAAGAGAGAATGAGGGTTTGTGGCTTGTGGGGGACTATGAAGAGTTTTTAGGTAAGAGAAAAAGGGCATAGAAATTGATGACATAAATATTTGGGGGCTTAGTAATGTATAATATCCACGGACCAATAAATTGGTTTCACTTATTTAATTATAATAATATATCTGATATAATTTTACAAGTGGTGGTGATTTTCAGATTTTATCTCTCTCTTGAAAAGGGAAAGATTCGGTTTCAATAGATCATCGGCTTCGACTAACAATAAAACAATAAAGTTGGTTTCACTTATTTAATTGATGTTTAAAATATATTATTTTATATTTTGTTAAAAGAAGAAATATTTTTAGTTCAAAATTAACGTTAAGAATAATTGAGGTCTAATAAATAAATAAAATACGATCCTAAGTCATTTTTAATGTGTTAGATTAATTTTTTGCCCTTTTTCGTTTTATATTTGTGAGCAAACTTCTAATTTAATACTCTTCCTGTTTTAATTTGCTTGTCTCAGTTTTCATTTTAGTTTATCTTAAAAAGAATGAGTCTTTTTAAATTTTTTAATTTTTTTATTTCAACATCCAACGTGACGTGTTTAAAGGATCCGCTTTATTTTTTCATGTATATTGAGGTCCTAAAGCGGATATTATTATTAGTTCTAGCTCATTGATTTTTAAAATTAAACAACATTTTGATATATTATATCTTTAATTTAAGATCATAAAATTTTAAAAAAAAATTCTTAAATTTTGTGTTCAGTTAAATTAAAACGAAGAGATGCATGAACTCATATAGTAATTAATTTCGACTTATTTGGAATTATGATGACTGTATTATTTTTTTTATAAAAACAAAGGAATGGCGGTATTGGGAGTGTAATTTAGCAGAGTTTAGGGCATACATTTCAAAGAATTTGATTGGTTAGTATGGGTAAGCAAACGAAGTGTATGGACCCTACTTGTTACAGAATCTTCTTTTTGCAGAATTTTCCCTTTCTTTTCTCTCATTTTCCACTTTCCAATGAAGACATGCATTAATTAGAAAAAAATCAAAGAACTAAATTTTAGAACAAAAAAAATCTTAATCTGTTACATCAAATCCTAAAAAATGTAATTTATTTAAAAGAAAAAGAAAAGTAAAAATTTATTAATTGAGACAAAGGGGTTAAACTAGCTAGAATATTGGATCATATAATTAGGTCTACAAAATATTGTACCACTTTAGCAATGTATGGTAATTGTTCAGTCCATTATAGTGAGGGTTCGTTATTTTTAATAAACAACACATAGTTGGCTGCTTTCGTTATTTCTTTTCGGCACTGCTTTGATATGTTTTTTTTGTAGTCGATGATTTATCGAAAATAATCTTTCTATCTTAAAAGATAAAAATAAGGTCTACATAAAAATTATTCATCCCGAAGTTCACTTATAGAATTATGCTTGATATGTTATTGTACGACCTGATTGGCAGACAAATTCTGAAGATATTGGATGTACTATGAATACTTTCAGTTTAAAATTGATGCCCTATCGGAATAGAAGGAATGAATCTCTCTCTCTACTTATGCAATTTCGAAAGGGTCTAGTTGATAGGATTCACTCGCGGGGGAAATTCAAGTAAAATTGATTCAATCTCTCAACTTGGTGAAGTTCGTAATAATAATAACAACTTTACACATTTAGTGAGTTTTTTGGTGTTTTTTCATTCACATACTCCAACACGATATCTTTGATTAATAATAGAATCTTTAAGAAGAGAAAATTTGGGCTGATAAAGTAATGGGCTTAGATAGCTCCTTTTGAAAGTCAATGGGCCTAAGTGAATCACAATTTGTAAATATGAACGAGAAGTAATGATTTTCTATTCTTCATGTTCGGTGCCAAATCCACTATTTCTTCACATACAATCATAGGTCATAATTAGTAATTATGGTAACTAAAGACTAGTATTATACTGTATCTTTTTTCAAACTATAGTTTGACACATTTAACTTCTCTATCTATTTATTTCGTTTTTTAAATTTTGTTGCATAAAGAAAAAGGTTTCTCCAGTTTCTTTTAAGATAATGTGCACAACTTTGTAACAAGTAACAACATTGAGATATTGATTTATTTGTTCGTCATAACATAATTAAAAAAACACAATTTTTTTGTGGCATATTTGATTGCACAAGTATAATTAATAAATAATTAGAAAAGTCATGAAGAAAAGTTGCAGTTTATTTGTAAGTCACTTAACCAAGAATAATTTATCATCGTTAGAAAAGAAAATGTCATTCAATAAAAAAAAATATACACTGATAATGTAAAAAATCATGCAATATCATTGAGGAACATGTAGCAAAGCCGCATTATTTTCCAGGTCCTAACATGTAGTTTACACGGTTAATGTAAAGAAATTAAATTCATAATTAATTATGCTTTATTATCAACTCTAAACTAATTTAGTTGATATTCATCATTTATGCCAAATAAGTTCCTTTACTCTTTTTTTTGTGACACAAACTCATAATTCGGACATCCACATGCCTCATTTATTTAATTTTCAAATCAAGAAAGGAAAATTTAAAATATTTGTACAGATCAACTCATTATAATCCTTACGTTCTTAAACTGTAAGAATTTTCTGTAATTATTCCAAAATCCTAACTATAATCCATTTTTTTTATAAAAAAAAAAAAGGATTCACAACATTTCAACTACAATTGGACCTCTCTATAATAGGCATCATCTATAACAACATTTTACAATAACGACCAAGTTTTCTTTGAAACTAATTTTTCATGTTATGTTATATTCTGACAAACGACGTTGTTATAAAGATGTTTGATTACTTGTCCAATATTTCATAACTATAATTGTTAAATGAGTGAGAAATACAGTAGAATATAAAGCAACTAACTCTAACTACAAACTTGTAATACAAAGCAAGCTCATCACACAAGTAAGCAGCAAATGAGCACCTTTTTTTTGTTAACTCGGAAGTTAAATAGTACGAATTGCGAATCGAATATCATGTAGACCTTTAAGAATTGCTCTGAAGACGAGTCTTGATCCACGATTCCAAGTTCTTCAACTCCTCGTTGTTTATTGAATGTGCAAGGCCAGGATAAGCCTAAGGATAGGGTAGAGAACGGCCTATTGGTGATAAAAATTCGTGCAAAAATAAACGAAAGATGAAAGGTCTAAGAGACACGAGTGATTACCTTGAATTCGCAAGTCATACCAGCTCGCTCCAGGAAAGGCGGCCCTGCTTGTCCGGCTTCAAACAGTACCGTCCTATCAGCCATACCATGAGACCACAAAATAGGGGTCTGCTCGAAAGAGTTTTGACGTAGATACTATAAGACACTGCTCGAAAGAGTTTTGACGTAGATACTATAAGACATGAAAACTAATCAAGCATGTCACGATTCAAATCCTACCACAGACAAAAGCCTGGAATTTAAGTGGAGAAGGATAAAGCCTTAAAGGGACACACAAATTATCCACCGAGTTTCAAATCATGCGCCATATAGCCCTCGGCAATTTCTTGGTTAGTAACAAATAACTCTTGGAAATAACTTATCTTCCAATACCACCATCATCATTATTCAAATTGCAAATATTATTTAAGGGGCACTAACATGACGTCACAATTTTTTTTATAATCGTGGTGTTCAGACCAGCTTGCGGCACCTTGACTAGTTCCACGGTGTATCTGCTACCTCCCACCAACACAGATACGGGGTAACTCTGCCCACCAAGTTTAAATAAATGGGAAGTAATCACCTAGTGTTTCTGCCTCTGGTGAGATTTGACATCACAGTAATTTTTGAGGAACAAGTGCGACATTCGTTCAGTTGTGTTGTATCATAGTGTTGATACATATAAGAATTAGCAGGTCGGGGATCATAATGAGAAAGTCTTATGAAATCCATGCCCTTTGCACACTTAAGATTCCCTCACAGGAACCACCTTAAGGAAAAGAATAACATATGCAAACTTCGAACAATAAAGTTTAAAGTTATATGGAGACAATATCAATAAGATATTAAGCTTTTAGTTATATTGCAGCTGGGGATGATTACAAGGAGAATTTGAGAAAAGAAAAAGTGAAAAGAGATATGAGGAATGAAAGGGAAGAACTTACAGCTGTCACTGGTATTTCATGAATGTCAAACCATGATGGCATGACAGAACCAACTGCAGTGAAGTAAGACGGTAAAGAGTTTGGATTTCAGATATTATTATCACCACTATTAGAGTGAAAAAGTTGGCAATGCTACCAATGGAGGAGCCACATGCAATGAAAGGGAATTGAGTCTCCTTCACCGGAAAGTACTGTGTAAATACGGTAAAAACAACTTTTTATACATAGATAAGATTTTTGAACCCCTTAAGTAAAAGAGAAATACAGGAGGCGTGGTACTTCGAGATTTTTTTTGAATCCCCTTGGTAAGAATTTCTGGTTCCGCCACCGAATGCTACCATTATTTTTATGAATTACCGAAACCAATTCCTTAGGGTATCCATTTTGATGACGTGCCTTTTTTTTTGGGGGGGGGGGGGTTATCTTACAGACACAATACCATATCAAACCTACTCAACTTATTGTCTCAGTGGAGAATCTACATATTCTCTCATGGAAATGAAAGGTGGTGAGAAAGAAAGTGAGACTGGCATTATAGTACTTCAGTAACCAAGATGGCGTTAAAAATCATTGTTTCTTCTTAAGAACTTCCTTTCCACCATTCTTAGATACATCATAATGAGAATGTTCTTTTCAAGAACAGTATAGACATTGTTGTCGATTGCACCTAAATCACCGCCAAGCTAATCTTATCCTTAAGAAGCTGTTATTAACATCTTCATATGTTATTATGCACTAATCACGCTGAATATCCTAAGTTTGCTTCACGATATCTGCAACATGTGCAGAATGAGATGCAAGATTATCTACACTAGTAGCTAAAGATATCCTCCACGGAAAGAATTGCTCTGATTTATCAATTTGCCTTTGTTGTTGAATAACTGTCGTTATACAGAAGGCTATTCCCAACAGTATTTTCGAAGTCTTGAGCATTCATCTTAGTGATTTAAGCGCTAAAGCTACTCATCTTTGCCACAAGCATTAACATTCAAAAGGAAACGTTAAAACAACCAAACAGAAGGAACTTGTAAAGCTTCTATTTGAGATGGTTCACTAACAAGAGGAATTACCTCTTTCTACCGAATTGAATGAAAAGGTGAAGGAAAAGGAAATAACTAATCTAGGTTTCCTAGAAACTCATTGGGCTGATTTACCAGAATTAACACATTGTTAGCGGAAAAACAAAACTACATCATTTGCTAAGTTTCACTTTACAATAATTGAATTTATTGTTCTTTTTTTAACTATTTTTTGGGATCATCACTACCGACATAAAACTGAAATAGAAGCTGCACATAATTTGAAATGACTCTAGTCTACCCAACTTCTCTCATCTCCCTCCAACTGCAAATTCTCTTATAAAGACCAACCAACAACAACAACAACATACCAAGTGAAGTCTCATAATGCGGGGTCTGGAGATGGTAGAGTGTACGCAGACCTTACCTCTACCTTGGTAAGTAGAGAGGTTGTTTCCGAAAGACCCTCGGCTCAAGACAACGCATAGGCACAAGCAAAACAAGAAAAACGGTCAGACACGGACAAGAAATTTAAAGCAGTATGAAAATGATGGTAACAAAAGTGAATAAGCCATGATAGAGCATTCTGAAAAAAGAAGCAGTAACTAACACATGTAAATAAGATAAACAAAGTACACGAAATAACATACATCAAATGACAGGGGACTATAAAACAATATTGCATCTACTAGTATGATAGGCTAAGCAGGGCTACAATAATAGCACTACAGTTACCAGTATGTAAGCGTAAGTAGGACTACGTTCAACTACCTACTACTCTAATTTGTGTCCTCCATAACCCCTATCTAAGGTCATGTCCTCAATAAGTTGCATCTGCGCCATATCACGTCTAATCACCTCTCCCTAATATTTCTTCGGCCTACATCTACCCCTCCTGAACCCGTCCATAGCCAACTTCTCACACCTCCATACTGAGGCATTTGTGTCTCTCCTCTGCACATGCCCGAACCATCTCAACCTCGCTTCTCGTATCTTATCCTCCACCGAGGTCATTCCCACTCTGTCCCGAATATCCTTATTTCTAATCTTATCCCTCCTTGTATGCTCACACATCCATCACAACATCTTTATCTCCGCAACTTTCATCTTTTGGATGTGCGAAGTTTTGACGGGCCAACACTCCGCTCAATACAACATAGTCGGTCTAACCACCACCCAATAAAACTTACCTTTAAGTTTTTGTGACACTTTTTTATCACACAAGACTCCAGATGCGAGCCTCCTTTCATCCACCGTGCACAAAAACGATGTGTGACATCGTAATCAATCTCTCCATTCCCTTGGATAATAGACCCGAGATACTTGAAGTTTTCTTTCTTTGAAATGACCTGAGTATCAAGTCTCACCTCCACGCCTGTCTCATGGTCGCTCCCATTACTAAACTTGCACTCTAAGTATTTTGTCTTAGTCCTACTCAGCCTGATCCCTTTAGACTCCAGAGTCCATCTCCGAACCTCCAGCTTAGAATTCACATTGTTGCGAGTCTCATTAATCAGAACTATGTCATCTGCAAATAACATACACCATGGCACCTCCCCTTGAATTTATCGTGTCAGTCCATCCATCACCAAGGCAAATAAGAATGGGCTAAAAGTTGATCCTGGTGCAGCTCCATCATCATTGGAAAGTGCTCCGAGTCTCCTTCTACTGTTCGTACCCTGATCTTAGCTCCATCATACATATCATTGATCGTCTTAGTGTACGCCACAGGTACGCCTCTAACCTCCAAACATCTCCATAGAACCTCCGTAGAGACTTTGTCGTATGCCTTCTTGAGATCGATAAAACCATATGTAAGTCTCTCTTTCTCTCCATATACTGCTCCACCAACCTCCTAATAAGATGAATGGCTTTTGTAGTCGAATGCACCGGTATGAATCCAAACTGGTTCTAAAAAACAGACACGCATTTTCTCACTCTCATCTCCATGACCATTTCCCAAACTTTCATAGTGTGGCTTAGCAGCTTGATACCCTATAGTTGTTGCAACTCTGGATGTCACCTTTGTTCTTGTACAAAGGAATCATTGTACTCCACCTCCATTCTTCAGACATTCATACCGTCATAAAAATGACATTAAACAACTCAGTAAGTCACTCCAAACCTGCCCTGCCTGCGCTCTTCCAAAATTCAACTGGGATCTCATCATGTCCGGTCGCTCGTCCCCTGCGCATCCTGCGAACCGCACCCTTAACCTCATCAACCTTAATACTTCTACAATATCCAAAGTCCCGGTATCTTCCGGATTGCTCTAGATCTCCCAGCACAATGTCTTTATCTCCTTCGTTCAATAGTTTATGGAAGTAAGACTGCCACCTCCGTCTAATACGCGCGTCCTCCACCAATACTTCACCGTCCTCATCTTTGATGCACCTCACGTGATCAATTCACGGGTCCTCCTCTCTCTCGCCTTGGCTAGTCTGTACAACTTCTTATACCCGCCTTATAAAGACCAACCATGTATAACAAAACCATTAACACCTCGAAAATGAGTAACATTTCTGATTCAACCAGCCATAGCAAGTGGATCTTAGTCTACATTATCCCATCCGCTAGACACTAAAACCAACTAAAATAAAAATAACTACACCTCAATCCCTACAAACCCCATCAAGGGGTAGGCAAAAAATGGAATCTTTATGCAATAAATAAAACCATTTGACCCAAAAATCCAATCCCACAGTGATTACACCAGAGCAAAAAGAAATAAAAACAACCCACAACCTGTAATAACACTACAAATACATCAATTATACTGACTTACAGTTGCAGGTAATTACAAACCCAATCAAAGGGTAGTCAAGAATGAAATCTTTATGCCAATTACAGTTATAAAGTAATTACCAACCCAATAAAAAAAGTACTCTAATTACCAACTCAATCAAAGGGTAGGCCAAAAAATTGAATCTTTATGCAATTAAAAACTACCATTTGACCCAAAAATGTCAATTTCACAGCGATCACACCAAAACCAAAAGAAACAAAAACAACCCACAACAAGTAACAACACTAAACATACATGAATGATTGTGACCATATATAATAGTGGAGTAGTAGATATTACATGCCAATTACAATCAAAGGGTAGTAAAAGGTGAAATCTTTATGCAATTTCAGTATACCATTTGGCCCAAGAACAACATTTCCATGGTGATCAACACAGAACGATACAAAAAACAGTAACACCATAAAAAAACCACCAAGGGGTAGGGCAAAAGTAGAATCTTTATGAAATTAAAAAAAACTACCATTTGACCCAAAAATGCCAATTTCACAGTGATCACACCAGAATCAAAAGAAACAGAAACAACCCACAACCTGTAATAACACTAAATGTACATGAATGAATAGATAATAGTATATATTACATGCCACTTACCAACCCCAATCAAAGGGTAGTCAAAATGAAATCTTTCTCCGATTCCAATTTACCATTTTACCCAAAAATGCTACTTCCATGGTGATCAACACAGAAACGATACAAACTAATACAATACACAACCAGTAACATACAAACCCCACCAAGAGGTAAGTCAAAAATGGAATCTTTATGCATTTAAAAGATACCATTTGACCAAAAATGCCAATTCCACACTGATCACACCAGAACAAAAAGAAACAAAAAAAACCCACTACCTGTATTGACACTACAAGTACAAGAATGATAGTGAACATAGATAATAGTAGTAGATATTACATGCCAATTAGGCAATTACTGTAATAATTCTAGGGTAAGTAGAATATTTTCCTCACTATATTCATCTTTCAAAGGTTCAATATATACACAATATACATCAATTAGGAAGAGTCAATCATGCCTAATCTTCCTAATCAATTCCTAATAATCTTCTACCTAATTTACATAATATTCCTAATTAACATTTTACTACCTACCATATATAATATGATACTACATTAATACAAAATCATAATAATATTAACATAATATTCTAACACTCCCCCGCAGTCGTAGCTGGAGGGCGGTGAATGCCGAGATTATCCCTAAAATCTTTAAATAATATCAGCGGAAGTCCTTTTGTGAAGATATCTGCGATTTGATATCGCGTTGGGACATGCAGTACCCGAACTTGTTTGCGAGCCACCTTCTCACATACAAAGTGAATATCTAACTCAATATGTTTGTGCGTTGATGGTGGATGGGATTCCCTGAGAGGTAGGTTGCACTAATATTATCACAGTATACTATTGTTGCAGTCGAAATAGGGCAATGAAGTTCAAGTAACAGGTTCTAAATCCAACATGAGTCAGATACAACATTGGGCACAACACGATATTCTGCTTCAGCACTTGAGCGTGATACTGTGGCCTGCCTTTTTGAGGACCATGAGATTAAATTGTCACCAAGGAAAACGCAATACCCGAAGGTGGATCGTCTTGTATCCGGACAATCTGCCCAATTTGCATCAGTGTAAGTAACAAATTTGGAAATAGAGGATGGGTATAGATGTAATCCATACTCCAGAGTGCCCTGAATATATCGCGCAATGCGTTTCAGAGCATGCATATGTTCTTCTATTGGGTTATGCATGAATAGACACACTTGTTAAACTGAATAGGTAATATCTGGTCTGGTGAATGTGAGATACTGTAAAGCTCCTGCTAGGCTGCGGTATAACGTTGGATCAGCAAAAGGTTTGCTAGAGATGGCACTCAATTTTGACTTTGTGTTGACCGGAGTTGCCGAAAGTTTGCCGAAAGACATCCCAGCTCGTTCCACGATTTCTGATGCATACTTCTTCTAGGAGAGGAATAATCCACATGTATGTAGGGTCACAGCAATCCCTAGAAAGTAGTGGAGTTGGCCAAGATCTTTCATAGCAAATTCAGAACTAAGCTGTGACATGATATTCTTGCGAAGAGAGTCTGAAGATGCTGTTAGAATAATATCATCCACATATAGAAGGAGATAAGCAGTATGATTACCCTGACGATAGATAAACAAGGACTTATCTGAACGGTTGTGCGAGAAACCCATGCGTGACACAAAATCTGCAAACCGCGTATACCAAGCCCTGGGGGCCTGCTTGAGGCCATATAATGATTTGTTGAGCAAACACACATGGTTGTGATATTTAGGATCCCTGTATCCCAATGGTTGGTGCATGTAAACAATCTCATTAAGGTGTCCATGGAGGAAGGCATTTTTGACATCCAATTGATGAAGTGACCATCCTTTTGAGAGAGACGGGCTGAGAACTGTTCTGATAGCTGCAGGTTTGACCACTGGACTGAATGTTTCCCCGCAATCTACACCAACCTGCTGTGTCTTCCCATCACCTACAAGATGGGCTTTATGACGCTCAAAAGTTCCATCAGATTTTTCTTCATGGCTGAAAATCCACATAGATCGAATTATATTAGCAATAGATGGACGAGGTACTAAATCCCATGTCCTATTTGTAATTAGAGCATGATATTCATCATCCATGGCCATTTTTCAATTCGGGTCTTTTAGAACATATACTAGATTACGAGGCAAATGTAATTTCGAGACCTGGGTGTGAAGGCTATATTTTGCATTGGGTTTGACAATCCCATGTTGACTACGGGTGATCGGACGGTTTGTTGGGCCAGTGGACTGGACGCCACTGACCGAGGAGTGAGAAACCGAGGGTCTAGGGGGCTACACTGATGGAGCTGGAATTGGGCCCGTTGGGGTTGTCTGGCCCAATGGGCCTGAATTACGGTGTTCAACACTAGTAATAGGTACCGGGCTGTGAAAAAAATGTGTTAGATATGAAAGCTTATCATTATCCAAAAAATCATAGTTAGGGGTCCCGATGGCATGTAACTTAGCAAAAGGAAATATTGTTTCATCAAAGATTACATGACGACTTATAAAGATTCTTTTGGAAGAAATGTCGTAACATTGGTAACCGCGATGATGAGAAGGGTATCCTAAGAACACACATGGAGTAGACCGGGCTTGGAGTTTTGTGATTGTGGTGGATGGAAAGAGGGGATAGCAAAGACAACCAAACACTTGTACGTGATGATATGTGGGCTCGTAGGTAAAGCATTTTTAGGGGAGCTTGGTATGATAGATTTTTCTGAGGAAGGACATTCCACAGATAAGTTGCCATTTGGAGTGCATGATGCCAAAATACAGGGGGAAGTGAAACATGAGAAAGAGATGTTCTAACAATATTGTTAATGGTTCTAATTTTACGTTCCGCCTTCTCATTTTGTGATGAAGTATGAGGACAAGACAAACGAAACTGAAGACCATTTGTTTTGAAAAAATCCCAAAACTGTTTATTGTCAAACTCCCCCATTGTCACATTGTATATTTTTTATATCACGTTCAAATTGAGTTCGGATGAATACTCTAAAAGTGATAAAAGTGGAAAACACTTGTGATTTTTTCGATAAAGGGAATGTCCACAAATAATTAGAGTAGTCATCAAGTATAAGCAAATAATATCTATGACCAGAAGAACTCAAAACATGGGATGTCCAAATATCACAATGTAAAATATCAAATGACAAAAGAGTGCATGAAGTAGAGGAAATAAAAGGCAACTTAACATGTTTATCAAGTGTGCAAGAATGACACTTATTTAGAGTCCGTGTCTGGGTACAAGAAATAAAATTAATAAGCTGAAACATTCGAAAAATCTTTCATGCTGACTTGGAAAAATTCTTGCTCAGGGGTGACAACTCGGGAATGTTGTTTATCTTGAAATATATCACGCAATCTATTCTATGTAGCCATAGCCCTAGTGTCTGGCTCAATGATCGTCTGTAAAAGGTCGGTAGAAATAGTGGAATAAATCCACTGAAGGACGGTAGCATCAAGAGTAATCCATAACTGAGGATCCTCCGCGGGAGTAGGGGTAGCGGAAGGAATTATGTGATGGAGGACTTGATGTGAGATTGCGTGAACTTTGAACAACTCTGCCCACGTCGCATACCAGACGTTTTCCATCTCAAGAACAATAGGGATGTGGCTCTTGATGTTTGGAAACAGTAAGGGCATGATGAAATACGTTGTTAGACATAACGAAAGAACAAGAGATGAGGGGATTTGGATAAATTTGGGAAGAGAAGAGAGATGAAGTGCAAGGAACTCGAGATTATGGCTCCGAAACCGAGAGCAACGGAAGAAAAAAAATATGGGAGAGATATGAAAAACCTAGACTTCTGATACCATGAAAGAAATAATCCCTCGATTATTTTTATTAATGAATGAGTATATATACAATTTACAATTTTCATAATATGGAAAATTCTATTCCTATTCCTATTCTACTCCCAAAATCCTATTCTATTTATACAAGAATTCTATAATTATGGTATGTGTATAATGTTAATTAAATACAACAATATATTACCTAAATATACAAGTATACACGGAATAGGTTTTCCTTGTGTTTCCGTGATATACGCGGTATACACAAGGCTGTGTATCACGGTATATGCATCAACATCAATAATGCAGTTGCCGGAGAGAATGGAGATTGATGATGATCAATGTTTGAATGATGACTGTCCCATCTGTTATGAACAACTTGGGAAGGAGGGGAAAAAGATCGTGTGCATGCCTTGCGCTCGCATATGTTTCATGGAGATTGCATTACAACCTGATTAGACAAGAGCCATTATTGCCCCATTTGCCGCTATGACATGCCAACAACAACAAAAGTATAATCCCACAAGTGGGGTTATACCCTTGGCTCAAGAAAATCGTTTTCCAGAAGCTGCTACGACATGCCAACTGCTGAATTAGACTCCTAGCTTCATGTCTTTGTTTATTTATTTATCTATTTTTATAATAGTTGATGTAATTGAGGAAGGTGAATTGAATACAACACTTTTGGACAAGTTTAGAATCCAAGCTCGCTCATTGATGTTTATTTTTATTGTCTGTAACTTTTTGAAATCTTCATTAGTATTCTATGGTGGAAATCTCATTGTCATCCATTGCTTCTATTGGAAAAACTGCAAAGTTCAAGACATTGGATGAGTTTTTGTAAATACAATGCTGCCAAAAAAGAAGACATAATCCTTGACAACATTATGTTAATTTTTACTAGCTCAAGCTGTCTAATTATGGTCTTTGTACTTTATGCAGCACTTGCTTCACTGTCTAAGAACTTATTCACCAAATGGTAGATGGCGATCGATGATAAATATAGTGATAATTATATCTCCACTTATCTTCCATGCCATTATTCTAACTCCTCAAATTCACCTAACCAACAAATCATGTATTGTGTGCTCTTACTACTTAACCAAAGCCCTGCGAACAAAAGCAATTTCACTTCCTTAGGACAACTTGAGGGAAAACATTTTCGACGGATGCAGGTAGAATATTCATTTAGGGCTTAGCATCTACTATATATACATAAAAATGACCTTGTATATACTATAGAGATAGGGGGAGTTTGCTTTGTCCGTCCAACAGCTTAGGTTCTTTCTTATATAACAATAAAGGCAACTTTTTGCTCCCAAAGACATGAATATGCATATGTTTGCAAATGGGAATATAAAACATCAAACAAGTTCTTCAATGTGATGCACGTTAAATTTCATTCATCCAAGTCCAATATCATAGTGTTTTACTACAATGCCGGTGAAATAAAATTTGAACTCAGTCAATAGGGAAAACTTTTTTGTGATTGTACATTCTAATACAATGGTTTTACATTACAATTACTTTAAGGTCACTGTCGATAAGGACTAATGCAGTTAAAGCGCCCAACTGATACAGGCTGCATTTACAGAAGAACCATCATTACCCAGTGCTGCTGGAGTTCACTCTGTCCAATTTGCCGTCTTTCGTCTGATTCGTTTCGAGTCAGCGTCGTTTTCCTCATGAGCCCTGAAACCCAAAGATAAGTCCAAAGTGCTTTCATTCAAATCTTGTCTTTCTGGAGGTTTATCCTCTGGATCCTGATGTGTAAAAAAGGCAATTAGAAGAAATTCATGCACATTATACTCGCAAAGTTAAAGAACACATTACTAGGAACAAACAAAACGGAACAAAATAAAGAAAGATAATAAGAAAAGAAGAAACTGCTTGGTTGGTAAAAAAATTATAGTATTGTTCTCATTTTCGAAGAAAAAAGAGGCGAAAGGGGAAAACTTGTTGGCTTAAAACAGATGAGAACTTCTCAAGAATTTTTTTTGTATATCAAGACAATTCAAGGAAGCCGTTCAAGTAATTTTCCATGTGTCTTAGGGAGATCTAAAAGTATGGATTATATTTCATTAATGAGGTTTCTTCATCATATCCAGCAACCGAAAAATAAATTAGTGTTACTTGAAACAGAATCCTCCATCCCTGATTCCCTCCAATCAACTGGAATATCTCTTTTAGGCCCCTCCATTTTTGTCTCTATTTCCCTCCAACCTGCAGCATTTCTTTCTCTTTACCTGATAGACCAGTAAAGGATGACCAGAACTTCCCTTGTCAACATCAAAGTCTTCATTCTGGCACACACTTGGAAGAAAAGATAAGCCCTCAGCTTCACTGCTATGTAACACAGCGGAGGAAAAGAGCCAGGGCTTCCAGGGAAGGGGAGGTAAGAGAAGCGTGTTCTCTGAAGTGACGTCCGGTTCCAGTCAGCATCACGAGTTTATGAAAGGGGACAGTAGAAAACCCCAACTATTGATCCTACCTCCATCTCTTATTTGGCCCCAAAATCATTATTAGTTCAAAAAACTTGACAGATGAATCCATTTTCTACTGGCATATTAGGGGGCTTCCATTATTCTCTTGGCGTGTTTGCTATTAAATAAACCAATTAACACATCTGTTTCTATCCACAACAGGATATAGTTCTTTTAAACAGTTTATCTAAAATAGTCTAAGATCAAACAAAAACTTGAGAACACAAAAAGACTACAACATGCTCAAAGAATGGAGATAGGAAATATGTTTTCACGAATTGAATGAGACCCGAGTTACACAAACACACAAAATATTAAGCCGCATGAAGTCCATTGCTTGATTCAATAGTCAATTATGTGCCAGTTCTTTTTTCCTTTAGCATTTTCCCTATCAAAGTTCTTCACCTTGGAGAGTGGAAGGTTTTAAAGTACCTGATTTTCTTCCATCGGCACATCATTGATGTCAGGTTTTTCATCACAATCATCATCTTGAGATGTTGGCTCCCCCGTATTTGCATCAGCCTCCATTGGTTTAGCTTCATCCTCATCCTGGTCTGATATCTCGTTCTTTTGATCTTCAAGCAGAGAGATCTATCTCAACCATTTTAAAAATGAAAATTATTATCAATTCTTTTTTTGATAGGGATTAGTGAAAATATGAAAATTATTATCAATTGGCAAACATCAGAACTATTTCGTTTCTGACGTACCAGAAGCAACCCGACTGAGGGAAAATATACAAAAAATAATTCTGGCAATCTGCAGATTACTTGAGTACAACAACAAGACCAATCTGCTAAAGATACTAGGTGTAATAAGTGATAAGAGTAGTATCTACCCTGATCAGTGACGAGTGATGATTACTAACACGGGGAAAGATAAATATTCGAATTCCTGAGGAAAAGAGAGATCAGTTAAGCTTTTTGATCAGAAAATTGACAAGATCTATGGTCTTAATTGGTAGTTGTGACTTAATTTGGCATTGCCTCCTTACATCCACCAACAGGCATAAAAGAAGGTTTATGATCACTGATGGAGAACATTTGAAACTAAATAAGTGTTCTCCGCTCAACTGCACAAAATCTGTGTCTTTGGAGGTACTAAATAAGGGTCCAGTAGGAAGCAACTAAAATGGCGCATGATATAATGGATTCACCTAGCTGCAAAAGGAAATTACAACAACAACAACATACCCAGTGAAATTCCACGTGGGGTCTGGGGAGGGTAGAGTATACGCATACCTTACCTCTACATTGGTAGGTAGAAAAGATGTTTCCGAAAGACCCTCGGCTCAAAACAAAGCATAAGCACAAGCAAAACAAGAGAAACGGTCATACCCGGACAAGAAATCTAAATCAATATGAAAATGATGGTAACAAAAGCGAATAAGCCATGATAAAGCATTCTGAAAAAAGTAGTAACTAACACAGGTAAATAAGATAAACAAAGTACATGAAAGAATATATAACAGTAGAAATCGAACGACAGGGGACTATAAAGCAATATTGCGCCTACTAGTATGATATGCTAAGCAGGGCTACAGTAATAACACTACAACTACCAGTATGTAAGCGTAAGTAGGACTACGCTCAACTACCTACTATCCTTCTACCCTAATTTGTGTCATCCACAACCCCTATCTAAGGTCATGGCACAGTAAGTTGTACTTGCATCATATCATGTCTAATCATCTCTCTCCGGTACTTCTTCGGCCTACCTCTACCCCTCCTGAACCCGTTCATAGCCAACCTCTCACACCTCCACATTGGGGCATTTGTGCCTCTCCTCTACACATGACCGAACAATCTCAATCTCGCTTCACGCATCTTATCCTCCACTGAGGCCATTCCCACTCTGTCCCAAATATCATTATTTCTAATCTTATCCCTCCTTGTATGCCCACACATCCATCTCAGCATCCTCATCTCCTTTCATCTTTTGGATGTGCAAAGTCTTGATTGGCCAACAACACTCCGCTCCATACAACATAGTCGGTCTAACCACCACTCTGTAGAACTTAGCTTTAAGTTTTTGTGGCACCTTTTTATCGCACAAGACGTCAGATGCGAGCCTTTATTTCATCCACCCTGCACCAATATGATGTGTGACATCGTCATCAATTTCTCAATTCCCTTGGATAATAGACCCGAGATACTTGAAGCTTCCTTTCTTTGGAATGACTTGAGTACCAAGCCTCACCTCCACGTCTGTCTCATGGTCGCTTCCGTTAGTGAATTTGCACTCCAAGCATTATGTTTTGGTCCTACTCATCCTGAACCTTTTAGACTCCAGAGTCTGTCTCCAAACATCCAGCTTAGCGTTGACTCCGCTGCGATTCTCATCAATCAGGACTATGTCGTCTACGAATAACATACACCATGGCACCTCCCCTCGAATTTGTCGCGTCAGTCCATCCATCACCAAGGCAAATAAGAATGGGCTAAGAGTTGATCTCTGGTGCAGCCCCATCATCACTGAAAAGTGCTCCGAGTCTCCACCTACTATATGTACCCGGGTCTTGACTCCATCATACATATCATTGATCGCCCTAGTGTATGCCACATGTATACCTTTAACCTCCAAACATCTTCATAGAACCTCCCTAGGGACTTTGTCGTATGCCTTCTCGAGATCGATGAAAATCATATATAAGTCTCTCCTCATCTCCCTATACTGCTCCACCAACCTCCTAATAAGATGAATGACTTTTGTAGTAGAATGCCCCGGCATGAATCCAAACTGGTTCTCGAAAATAGACACGCCTCTCCTCACCCTCATCTCCACGACTCTTTCTCAAACTTTCATAGTGTGGCGTATCAACTTGATAACTCTATAGTTGTTACAACTCTGGATGTCACCTTTGTTCTTGGATCTCATCAGGCCCGGTCGCTTGTCCCCTGCGCATCCTGCTAACAACACCCTTAACCTCTTCAATCTTAATACTTCTGCAATATTCAAAATCCCGATACCTTCCGGATTGCTCCAGATCTTCCAGCACAATGTCTTTATTTCCTTCTTCGTTCAAAAGTTTGTGGAAGTAAGACTGCCACCTCCGTCTAATACGCCCGTCCTCCACGAGTACTTTGTCGTTCTCGTCCTTGATGCAACTCACGTGATCCAAGTCACAGGTCGTCCTCCCTCACCTTGGCTAGTTTGCACAACTTCTTATCCCCGCCTTTTTCCTCTAATTCCATATATATACGTTCAAAAGCCGTCGTTTTCATCGTCGTAACCGCTAGCTTTGCCTCCTTCCTCGACATCTTATATAACTCCTTATTCGTCCACTTCTCCACCTCATCTTTGTTTTCTACCAATTTCGCATACGCCACTTTCTTTGCTTTCACCTTCTCTTGAACTTTACCATTCCACAACCAGTCCCCTCGATGCCCACCACGGCTACCCCACGAGACCCCTAGCACTTCTCTAGCTACCTCCCGAATGCAAATGACCGTCCTGTCCCATATACCAGTCGCATCCTCACTACTCCCCCAAGCCACTCTGGCCATCAACTTCTCCCCCATCTCCTTTTGCACTAGCCATGGTCAAACTCCTGCATTTGATTCTTAGCATGTCATCCACAACCCTCCTCTTCTTCTCCATCTTGATCTCCAAATCCATCACCAAAAGCTTATGTCGGGTTGTAAGATACTCACTCGAAATAACATTGCAGTCTTTACAAAGACCGTTGTAAACCTTCCTAAAGAGCAAAAAGTCTATCTGAGTCTTAGCCACCGAACTACGAAAAGTCACCAAGTGTTCCTCCTTCTTCATGAACCTCGAATTGGCTATCACCATCCCAAAAAACTTTAGCGAACTCCAAAATTGAGACGCCTCCCCGTTCCTGTCCCCGAGGTCAAAGCCTCAATGCACGTCGTCATAACCCCAGAAGTGATCCGATATGTCCATTGAAATTTCATCCTACAAATAACTTCTCAGTGGGTGATATACCTCCCACCACCTCGTCCAAATCCTCCCAAAAGCGCCTCTTCTCCTCCTCGTCCAAGCCCGCCTGCGGCGCGTAAGCACTAATAATGTTCATAGTGAAAACTCCCGCTACTAAAGGAAATTCTATAAGTTAAATCATCTTTTCAGGTTTCAAACAACCAACAAAAAGCACATAGGTGCCCATACACACAAAAACAGGAACATTAATTAAAGGCATCAATCTTTGAACACACTCTCGGTCTTTCTCTCCACGAAGAACAAATAATGGGGGTCTAACTACTTGGGCCATGTTTTATGGACAAGATGTAAATGGGCAACTAAGATACTGACAAGAGAGAGACTGAGGCTTACATACTTGATTTATAATAAGATGAGACAAGAAAGGCGATGCTTGGTGGAGATGAAAAGATAGCTTAAAGGTTCTGCCAACAAGAACTTACTTCTTTGTCTGGTAGGTAGCATACATTATTAAAAAATGATATAATGATCAATGAGAGATATACCAACACCATAATCAACTTTCAGATAAAAAAACATGCAGCCTAAGAAGTACAACGGTTCTATAGTTCTTACAGCTCAATAGAGTTGGAAACTTCTATATTTTTTTTTATCAGTGAAAGATCCACATCTTGCCAACCTAAATAGCTTGTAATTTCCTAAATCTGACAATTTAAAACCAAAATTAGCTTGTGTTCTTAATCAAAAGTCCCATAGCCATACCATTTGATGTTAGATCTACACGATACATAAGACAGATCTGTCAACCTTACTCTCCAAACAATCAAATCAGTTTCTCCACTTCTTTCCAAAAACCCAACCACTAATATCTATACATTATTTTCAAATTCCTATTTCAATAAAGTTTTATAATATATTACACCGAAAAATGTCAGCATAGTTTAATTGGTTATAGAGGGCTACTTACCTTGTTTTTTAGGTTCAGTGCCTTGCTTTCAAGTAACTAGATAGTGTAAAAACGCACTCAATGTATAAAACTTAAACTCGTGTTTAAGCCCATATAGTTATCCCCTAATTAAGTGGTGGAACGATGTTACCATTATCAAAATAAAAAAGGTGGTGGAACGACTAATAATTATAGTAAATTTGTGAATATTCACAAGCAAGGGGATTAAAAGTGCATAATTCAATTAATTGAAAGTTGAATATGCTTAATCATATATCATAGGGACTAAAATCAACATTTATCAATAATCAAGGGATCAAAAGTGCTATTAACACATATTATCGGAATATACTTGAATTACAGTAAATTTGTGAATATTCACAAGCAAGGCATCAAAAGCGCACAATATGCTTAGTCAGATATCATAGGGACTAAAATCAACATTTATCAATAATTAAAGGATCAAAAGTGCTATTAACACTTATATTACCGGAATATACTTGAATTACATTAAATTTGTAAATATTCACAAGCAACGCATCAAAAGCGCACAATTTGCTTAGCCGGTTATCACAGGGACTAAAACCAACATTTATCAATGATTAAAGGACCAAAAGTGCTATTAACACTTATATTACCGGAATATACTTGAATTTACGCTTGCGTGGTTCCTCAATCGAAATGACATCGTTACTATCGTTGCTCTCCGAATCTCCATCCTTATCAGCACTACTACTGTTACTATTATTTTGACCAACAGTAATTGGAGTCCACTTTAAAAACATGAGATGAGAACCGTTATTATTTCCGTTAACTCCGCCGTTAGTTGCCGTGGTCTTTTTAACGGAGCGGACGTGGATCCATTTTTTCTTCCATCTACGAACCGGACCGGTAAATACAGTGGTTGGACAGTATCTAGTTGATGACCGGCCGAATCTAGCACCTACTCCTTCCATTCACTGTGGCGGATCGGTGGTTAATCGCGGCGGAGTAATTTTTTCCGATCTCGGAATATTTTTATTTTATATTTTAAGTATTTTTTTTATCTCTTGAGTATTTATAGTTTCCGCTTTGTGAGTGACGTTTCATGGTTTTTAATCTGTTGGTAGTTATCAAGTATGTGAAGGTCTATGATAAAGAATTTAGGAGTCATCTCATCCGTTGATTGGTGATATACACTATAAAGTATAACCTCCCGTTTGCCCATAGATTTTGGGAGCATATTCTGAATATTTGTTTTCAAATCTTTGTTTGACCATAAAATTTTGACAGATTTTGAAAATAAATTTTCAAATCTCAAATTCTGACTTCTATTTTTTTGCCAAGATCTACGTTTTGACCTTTTCAAAACTTTTAAAAATTACCCCAAATTTTTATGTTTTATAAAAATTCCAATTTATTTATGACTCAACTAATTCTATTTACCATGTTCCTTCATTAAAGACGTATCTATCGTATTTTCAAAACTAAAACAGTCTATTCTATATGTGCCCAAATAGTAGAAGAAGAAATCTTAGTGAAAATTGCTCTGTCAATGGTAGAAATCCGTTGCGAAGAAAAAATTGGACCTTTGTATTATAATTTGAATTGTTGATGCTAGTAAGTGTGTTATTAGTCGTTGCTGTTAAAGTATTATGTTGTGTATAATTTGGGATTAACAAATATTTTGTATGGTTGAATATTTTGATAGCTTTTAGAACTTGTGGTATAATTAATGTTTCATGTGTTTCCAAAACAAAAGGTGAAATGTGTTTTGAAAAATTACGACCAAACACATTTTCAAAATTTTAAAAACATCACCTAAATTAAAATTTTAAAATATTTTTAAAAATCTATGACCAAACGCTAGCTAAACCTATGGTAATTCATTTTAGGAGTAGTACTATTTTATTTTAATATTTTTACTTATTCAACTGTGACAAAGATCCACCGACCATTCATACTTTTGTTGATTTTGTGCAACATAAACTCACTTTATTATTTTCTTACATACTTAATTTAGTACTATTAGTTAACAATTTTATGTAGCATAATCGCGTCATATTAAGTCCTTTTTATTGAACATTTTACTGTTGGTTTACTTTATCACTTTTTATTTGCAACGATATTAATAGTTTTGTGCGTTTGGGCAAAAATAAATATTTTAGGTCTGGAAAAATGACCAAAATCATAACATGACGAGGCTTATACTTTACAATACGAAAAAAATTACCATTTAAATTGAAAGCAGTTTAACATGTTATTGGTGTTAAAATTTTAAAAATATTGGCCGCGCCTATCGAATGGTGACCTATCTTGTCTTTTTTTCCTTTCTATTTGACCTTTAAGTAAATATGTCATTGATCTCAGTAGTTGTCACGTTTATTTTTTGAGATTTAATTTGATCAATCTCGAAGTAAAATTAAAAAATAATATATTAAAAAGTTACACAAAAAAGTATTATAAATTATTATTTTTTATATTAATATGATAAAAGATTATATTCTAACAATATTAATCAAAATTAAAATATTTTCACCCTAAAAGTGAAAGTTTGACGATATTATGGGATGGGGAGATTAATATCTCGCAAATAAATAGAAAATTTCACTCTTTCGTCCTCCTTTACTTCCTTGGCTGCCACCACCTCCACCGTTCATCGCCTTACTCCTCCCCTACCGCCGTCGTTCACCGTCGTCAACTGACTCATTTTAAATGGAAGCTCAAAGATTATCTTTTGGGCTCAAAGATTAATATAGCATGTGTCCAGGAGACCAAATGAGTAGGACTTAAGGATAAGGATGTGGACGTGTACAAGTTATGGTTCTCGGATAAGTCGAGGTATAGGAATGTGGTAGGCATTTTAGTAGACATCGAGCTAAGGGATCAGGTGGTAGAGGTTAGGAGGGTCAATGACAGGATGATGGCGATTAAGTTGGTAGTTGAAGGGTTCACTATGAACATTATTAGTGCTTACGCGTCGCAGACGGGCTTGGACGAGAAGGAGAAAAGGCATTTCTGGAAGGCTTTGGACGAGGTGGTGGGTGATATACCACCCAATGAGAAGTTATTTATATGAGGGGATTTCAATGGACATATCGGGACACTTCCGGGGGTTATGAAGACGTACATAGAGGCTTTGGCCTCGGGGACAGAAATGGGGGAGGCGTCTCACTTTTGGAGTTCGCTAGAGCTTTTGGGACGGTGATAGACAACTCGAGGTTCCTGAAAAGGAGGAACACTTGGTGACTTTACGTAGTTTGGTGGTTAAGACTCAAATAGACTTTTTGCTCATTAGGAAGGTTGACAACGGTCTTTGTAGAGACTGCAAGGTTATACCGAGGGAGTATCTTACAACTTGACATAAGCTTCTGGTGATGAATTTGGAGATCAAGATCAAGATGGAGAAGAAGATGAGGGTTATGAATGACATGTTAAGAATCAAACGGGGGAGTTTGACTATGGCTAGTGCAAATGTGATGGGGGGGAGGTTGATGGCCAAGGGGGCTTGTGGGAGTAGTGGGGATGCGACCGGTATGTGAGACAAGACGGTCAGTTGCATTCGAGAGGTAGCTAGAGAAGTGCTTGGGGTCTCGCACGGAGCCATAGTGGGGCATCGATGTGACTGGTGGTGGAATGGTAAAGTTTTAAAAGAAGGTGGAAGTGAAGAAAGCGGCGTATGCAAAATTGATAGAAAGCAAGGATGAGGTGGAGAAGTGGACGAATAGGAAATTATATAAAATGGCAAGAGAGGAGGCAAAGCTTGCAATTGCGGCGGCAAAAATGTCGGCTTTTGAATGCCTGTATGTGGAATTAGAGGAAAAATACGGGGATAAGAAGTTGTACAGACTAGCCAAGGCGAGGGAGAGGAGGGTTCGTGACATGGATCACGTGAGGTGCATCAAGGACGACGACGATGACATAGTACTGGTGGAGTCCGCACATATTAGGCGGATGTAGCAGTCTTACTTCTATAAACTCTTAAATGAAAATGAGATAAAGACATTGTGCTGGGAGATCTTGAGCAATCTGGTAGGTACCAGGATTTTTGGTATTGTAGAAGCATTAAGGTTGAGGAGGTTAAAGGTGCTGTTTGCAGGATGCGCAGGGGATGAGCGACATGACCTGATGAGATCCCGGTTGAATTTTGGAAGAGCACATGCAAGACAGGTTTGGAGTGGCTGACTGAGTTGTTTAACGTCAATTTTAAGACGATGAGAATGCCCGAAGGATGCATGTTGAGTACAATGATCCCTTTGTATAAGAACAAATGTGATATCTAGAGTTGCAACAACTATATGGGTATCAAGTTGCTAAGCCACACTATGAAAGTTTGGGAAAGGGTCGTAGAGATGAGGGTGAGAAGAGGCATGTCTATTTCTGAGAACCAGTTTGGATTCATGCCGGGGCATTCAACTACAGAAGCCATTCATCTTATTAGGGGGTTGGTGGAGCAGTATAGGAAGAAGAAGAGAGTCTTACATATGGTTTTCATCGACCTCAAGAAGGCATACAACAAAGTCCCTATGGAGGTTCTATGGAGATGTTTGGAGTTTGGAGGTTAGAGGCGTACATGTTGCGTACAGTATGACGATCAAAGATATGTATAATGGAGCCAAGACTAGGGTACGGACAGTAGAAGGAGACTCGGAGCATTTCCCAGTGATGATAGGGCTGCACCAGGGATCAACTCTTTGCCCATTCTTATTTGCCTTGGTGATGGATGAACTGACTCGACAAATCCAATGGGAGGTGCCATGATGTATGTTATTTATAGACGACATAGTCCTAATTGATGAGACTCGCAGCAGAGTGAACACTAAGCTGGAAGGTCGGAGATAGACTTTGAAGTCTAAAGAGTTCTGGCTGAGTAGGACCAAGACAGAATACTTGGAGTGCAAGTTCAATACCGGGAGCGACCTTGAAACATGCGTGGATGTGAGGCTTGATTCTCGGGTCATTCCAAATAAATGAAGCTTCAAGTACCTCGGGTCTATTATCCAATGAGATGATGTGATTGATGACGATGTCACACATCGTATTGGGGTAAGGTTGATGAAATGGAGGCTCGCATGTGGAGTCTTGTACGACAAAAATGTGCCACAAAAACTTAAAGACAAGTTCTATAGGGCGGTTGTTAGACCGACTATGTTGTATGGGGTGGAGTGTTGGCCAGTCAAGACTTCCCACATCCAAAAGATGAAAGTTGCGGAGATGAAGATTTTGAGATGAATGTGTGAGCATATAAGGAGTGATAAGATTAGAAACGATGATATTCGGAACAGAGTGGGAGTGCCCTCGGTGGAGGATAAGATACGGGAAGCGATGCTGAGTTGGTTTGAGCATGTGCAGAGGAAAGACACAAATGCCTCAGTGTTGAGGTGTGAGAGGTTGGCTATGGACGAGTTCATGAGGGGTAGAGATAGGCCGAAGAAGTATTGGTGAGAGATGATTAGACGGGATATGACGCAAGTGCAACTTACTGAGGACATGACCTTAGATAGGGTGTTGTGGAGGACACAAATTAGGGTAGTAGGTAGTTCAGCGTAGTCCTACTTACGCTTGAAAACTGATAGTTGTAGTGCTATTATTGTAGGCCCACTTAGCCTATCATATCAATAGGTGCAATATTACTTTATAGTCCTATGTAGTTTGATTTCTGCAGTTATGTGTCATTTAGTGTACTTTGTTTATCTTATTTACCTGCGTTAGTTACTGTTTACTTTTTCAGAATGTGCTATCATGACTTATTCGCTTTTGATATGAACATTTTTATATTGCTTTACATTTTTTGACCGGATCTGACTGTTTCTCTTGCTTTTGCTTTGCTTTTGCTCGTGCTTTTGCTCGTGCTTTTGCTTTGTCTTGAGCCAGTGGTCTCTCGAAAACAACCGCTCTACCTAACAAGGTAGAAGTAAGGTCTGCGTACACTCTACCCTCCTCCAAATTCCATATTATGAGATTTCACTGGATATGTTATTGTTGGGCTTTCCTCCACCGTACCCACTTCACAAATTCAAAACCACAAAACCCATTCTTTCATATTTTCCCGATCTCGGAATATTTTTATTTTATGTTTTATTTTTTTGATCCGTGAGTGTGTAGTTTCCGCTTTGTGAGACGTTTCATGGTTTTTAATCTGTAAGGAATGATCAAGTGTGTGAAGGTCTATGATAAGGAGTTTAGGAGCTATCTAGACCATGATTATTAATGATAGATAGACCTCTTTGTAATTTATTTTAGTACTAGTACTATTTATAGTGTAACTTGGAGACTTTGATTGCATTATTATTTAGTAAATGGAAAAAGAGTACTTCTTTTATATCAATTTAGGTGGCACAAATAAAATTTTAAATTTTACTTGTGGATAGATATAGAAGCTTTAATTTTTTTAAAATAAAATTTATATATTTAAAAATTATGTAAAAATATTATAAATTATAATAATTAATATTTTTGATCGAACTGGCCAAATGTGTAATTTACCCCCTTTTGTCCTTTATTTTCAACAAATACTCCATCTATTCACTTTTACCTGTCATGTTCGCTTTTCGAGAGTCAAATTATACGAACTTGATCAACATTTTGAGATGCATTTTTATATCATATTAATACGAGAAGAGCTTGTGCCGACTACCGAAAACAACCTCTCTAGATTTGCGTATACTCTACTCACCCAAATTTCACTTTGTAGGATTTTACTAGATTTTTGTTGTTATTAAAACGAGAAGAATTGCAACTTATTATATATTTTTTATAGATTACGAATATTTTAATTTTAATATTAAAATACAAGTGATATACTCCTTCGTCTTACATTATCTGTCGTCTTTAAAAAAAATAGTTGTCTCAAATTATTTGTTATTTTAGAAGTTATGATAAAATTCATTATTCTTTTCCTATTTTATTTTTAATAGTAATTATTCTTGAAAACTACAAATACTTCAATTTTGCAGAGATAAAATAAATATTAAATAATTTTTTAAATATTTTAAAGCATAAATAAAGATAAAATTGTTAAAATATCTCTTAATTAAATATTTTTTGAAGAGGATGTAACACAGACGCATAATTTGGACGGAGGGAGTGTTTTGCAAATAAATACAGAAGATTTCCCTCCCTTACTTCTCTTGGCCGCACCACCACTTCCCGCCTTACTCCTCCGCCACTTCCGCCGTTCACCGCCGTACTTCTCCTCCACCTCTGCCGTTCACCGCCGTCAACTGACTCAGTTCCAATGGAAGCTCAAAGATTATATTTTAAACTTTCCTCCACCATACCCACTTCACAAATTCAATACCAAAGAACCCCATTCATTCAAATTTTACACAAAGCATCAAATAATAATAATATTACACTTAAAGGGTCTTTCTTGAAACCCCATGTTTCTTTTGACCCTAAAGTTCTAAAGTGTACTAATTGTTTACAAAGAATTGAAAGAGAAGTTGCTATTATTCAACTTAGAAAGAAAAAAATTGCAGTTTTTGTATCGGGTAGTGGTTCAAATTTTAGGTCTATTTATGAAGCTACACTTGAAGGGATTGTTCATGGAGAAGTAGCTGTTTTAGTTACCAATAAAGATGGTATGTTTTTTTTTGTTGTTGGATTTTTTCAGTTTATTTCAAGATTTATTTTTTAGTTGTTTTTTGGTTCATGTCTATTTGAGATTTTGGTAAAGCTCTGAGCTTTAAAGATTATTAGGTGATTCTGAGCTTTAAAAGATTATTAGGTGATACATATTAGTTGAGATTATGTTTTAGATATTAGCACTTTTAGGGGTTGTTTGGTCGCGTGTATAAGAATAATACTGTATAGGGTTTATTATGGAGAGGTAGCTGTTTTAGTTACCAATAAACATGGTAGGGTGTTTTTTTGGGAAGTTATTATCTTTTTCAGTTTTATTTTTTGCTGGCTTTTTGGTCCTGCCTATTTGAGATTTTGATAAAGCTCTGAGCTTTAAGAGATTATTAGGTGATAGTACATATTAGTTGAGGTTATGTTTTGGATATTAGCACTTTTAGGGGTCGCTTGGTTGCTGGTTAGAGTTATGCACAGTTTAGTTATGCATGTATTAGTTATTCTGTTTTCTATCCTGCATAAAATAATGCATAGATTCTCTTATAACTTATACATGTATTAGTTATGCGAGATTCTAAATTGCTAACTAAATACCGTATGTGGTGTGTCGAATTTAATACACAGTGACAAAAATGCTACTAAACATGGTACACACTATGTTTGATTTAATACGTGAATTAATTCCCTCATAACGAGCAACCAAATGACCCCTTAGTGAGATTATTTTTGAAGGGACTGTACATGGAGAGGTAGCTGTTTTAGTTACCAATAAAAATGGTATGGTGTTTGTTTTTTTTTTGGATTTTTTCTGTTTTTTTTGTTCATGTCTATTTGAGATTTTGGTAAAGGTCTGAGCTTTAAGAGATTATGTAGGTGGTAGTACATATTAGTTGAGATTATGTTTTGGATGTTAGCACTTTTAGAGGTCGTTTGGTTGCTGGCTAGAGACTTAGGGCTCATTTTGGTACGAGGGATAAGTAATTATTAATCCCGGAATTAAATTTGAGATGAGTTTATGCCACGTTTGGTCAGAATAAATCTCAATATAACTAATTACGTGATTAGTTATCCGGCGATTTTAATGTTATTTTATCCTCGTGGGAGGGTGGAATAACTAATCTTAGAATAACATCCCTAGAGTTATGCAGGATTATGCAAGGTTTAGTTATTCATTTATTAGTTATTTCATCTTCTATCCTTCATAAAGTAATACATAGATTCCCTCATAACTTATACATGTAGGGATTCTAAATTTATGAAGCTACACTTGGAGAGATTGTCAATGGAGAGGTAGCTGTTGTAGTTACCAATAAAGATGGTATGTTGTTTTTGTTTGAAAGTTACTATTTTTTTTAGGTTATTTCAAGATTTATTTTTTAGTTGTCTTTTGGTTCCTGTCTATTTGAGATTTTGGTAAAGCTCTGAGCTTTAAGAGAATATTAGGTGATACATATCAGTTGAGATTATGTTAGTAGCATTTTAGGGATTGTTTGGTAGGGTGTATAAAAATAGTATTTTTTTATCGACGACTTGATTTGTTGTATTAAATAACATGCATTGCATAATTTCTAAATAGTACCGTATTGGGTGTAAGAATAGGGTGTATTAGAATAGTAAGTAGTGACATTGTTAATGCCATGATTTACTATGTATAAAAATAGTACTTAATACACCCTACCAAACGACCCCTTAGCACATGTCATATGCTTTTTCTAGGAGTGGTTTAGCCTTTGAGAGATTAGAAAATATAGAGAACTTCCTACTTAATTTGCACTATACTGGCATGAGATGAGAGGTAGCTGTTTTAGTTACCAATAAACATGGTATGGTGTTTTTGTAAAGTTATTAATTTTTCAGTTTATTTCAAGATTTATTTTTTAGTTGGCTTTTGGTCCCTGCATAGTTGACCTTTAATTGATTATGTAGGTCTATATAGGTGATACATATATTAGTTGAGATATTTCTGGGTGTAACTGGGTTGGTCGAAAAATTATAATGTAGATTAGCAGATGTTGAATCCCTTGGCTTCTTCGTATGTTTAACCATTTAGAAAGTGTACGTTTAGAAAATATGAAGAATTTTTTAGTTGGCTTTTGGTCCCTACCCATGTGAAATTTTTCGTGTGAGCTTTAACAGATTATTAGGTGAATCATATTAGTTGAGATTATGTTTTAGATATTAACACTTTTAGGGGTCGTCCACTGACAACAACATCTACGCCTCAGTCTGAAACAAGTTGGGGTCGGCTATATAATCCTCTTTTTTTCATTTAAGTTCATATCATATCATCATCAATACAGACTTAGCTAAACACAGGGCACAATGGAAGAAAAAGATTGAAAGGTCATCCGGTGTCTTCAATTTCAATGACGGTGATGACTTCCATGTTCTTTGTGTCTTGGTACACAAGCTCTGGCTTGCGCCAAGCGAATTAAGTCCAGTATTTAAGTGGAGAAGGGTAGAGGGGCGGCCCCATCATCCCCGAGTTTCGCAAGCTTCATACGGATTTCTCGGTCACCAAAACGTTTTGTGTTTTGGGAGACAACAGATTTTGGGTTTCTAATTGTTTTCTCCTTCTCCCGACCTAAGGGCCTGCTCTGCTATCATTTCTCATTGATGGTTGATTTTTTTTTTTTTTTCATTTGTCAAAAGGGAGAATTTGAGCTGTTGATGTAATGCCAAAGCTGTCAACAATGTTCCAGATTGAGCTACATCAGAGATATTGTATTTTTAGTGCCCTTGAGTTGTCCAAATACATGTCTTTCTATTTGAATTTCATCTGATGCTTGCTGTTAGCTAGATTTTATCATATATCTTAGAAACTGATTTTGTGAAGTCTATTGATAGTTATTAAAAGTGTAATAGGCTATGAAGAGATTCATCTTCATATTAAGGCGAGTCTATACAGATTTTGTGATGATCAAGCTGCTAGAAAATCTTACTGTTTAAGCAAAATCAAATCAAGATTTTTCCAGCTCAGCATAAAGAGCAAATTCGTGCCCTCTCAGAGAGGAGAACTGTTTACCCCTGGGAAATATGTTTTTTTCTGCTAGGTTCCTTCATTGTAAGTTCGGGTATTGACTCAGTGTGATCGTCTTCCTTATCGTATTCGCCATTAGTGTTAGACTTACTTCCATATCCTGAGTCGACAACAGAGAATATAGAAATGCGGTGAAAGAAGATGTATCTGGACCAGAAATCAGGATGAATTGTCTTAGTTTGTTCTTTTTTTTTTTGGTGTAAACAGAATTTGTGGGGGGGGGGGGGAGGATATAGGAGATTTGGTAGATTTAATTGGCAATTATAAGTGTTTAGCTTTTGAATAGGGGCACTGATTTTTGCTGTAAGTATGATTCTGTAAAGTTCTTAACATTTTTTAGGTGTTAAGTTATGGTTAATACAAATGGTTACACCTTTGACTAAAAAAAAAGATGTATCTGGACCATCAACTAAATCTTTGGCATCTTCCGCTGCATTTGAGTCATGCTTACTTCCATCAGAATCAGGTCCATCTTCCTATAGAAATATAAGAAAAATTATTAGCATATGATTTTAGATTAACTAATTCATGGTATGGAGAAAACGGGGAATGTCACAAAACCTCTCCGTTGCCCTCAGAATATAATGCATACCAAATGGCCCAATGTCTATGATGTTATCCACACTTCATCTTCATGTAAAAAAGGGCAGTGAATACTTTAGTGTAGATACTTTTTCTAGGGGCGGTTTAGCCTTTAAGAGATTATACGTTTAGAAAATATAGAGAACTTCTAATACTTCTTACGTAATTTGCATTATGTTGGCATGAGATGAATTTAGATGGAGTAACGTAGTCAATGCGGATCCATATAGCCGAACCCAACTTGTTCTGGACTTAGGCATAATTGTTGTTGTTATGATTGTATTTCACGATTATTTATTGTTGGCTTTTAGGTCCCCTCCTATTTGAGATTTTAGCAAAGCTTTGAGCTTTAGAGAAAACTTGTATACGTAGTCTATTTGTATTGCAATTTTCTTGATTAATTTGCCAAGGAATGAAATTTCTGTTCTTAGTTTTTACTTCAGGCTTCATCTGTATTCTTTCTTTCGTTTCTTTCTTCCTGAAATTTATTATTCTTAGGTTTACAAATAGTTTGCATGTTGAAGCTAGTGTGACTTCATGGATATGTATGCTGTGTTGAAACTGACATCACGTTGGCGACGAACTTTCTCTTTCCTCACTGATGATGAGAAGTTTCGATGATACAATATCAGCTTAATAGGTTTTTGATGGAAGCGTTTTGAAATTTCAGAGATTTCTGTTTCGATAAAAGTTTCCTTATGCTATTGCTCCCTCTGACCTAATTTATGTGATACAGTTTTCTTTTTAGTCAGTCCCCAAAAAAATGATACATTTTTATATTTAAAAATAATTTAACTTAAAACTCCTGCTTTTACCCTTAATGAAATGATTTACAGTCACACAAATATATATGGCTTGTTTTAGACCACAAGTATCAAAAGTCCTCCTTTCTTTTTAAAACTTCGTGCCTAGTGAAATTATATCACATAAATTGGGACGGAGGGAGTATGATTTTTCTTTGTAATTCGAATAGCTTTATGAGAGCTTATATGTGGATTGCTCCAATGTTATTTGGTGGAACCATACCTCTTACTCATGGTTTTCAAGTGCTTATTTATCCTATTGCATTTGGTACAGTTGATATTTTGAGGAATTACTCAGGAATGACACTAAAGCTTTTGAACTGTCTAAATCTCACACTTAGCCCAGTTTATACCTGAAGATATGCGTATTCAATTGTCTTCTCCTAGTTGTCACTCATCTTTTCATTTAGATTCTTTTTTGTAATGAAATGCAGATTGTGGAGGTGCTAAGTATGCAAGGGAGCAAGGCATCCCTGTTATTTTGTTTCCTAAAGCAAAGAATTCATCAGTGGGTTTATCAGAGGAGGATCTCGTGGATGCTCTAAGGTTGTCTTTTCTATCCATGTCTCTTCTATTGACCTTTTTTATTTTTTTTATTTTAATCTTTTCTATCCATGTCTCTTCTATTGACCTGACTAGAGTGGTTAAGTAGTTATTTTTTAAAAAGAATAGTCTTCCCTAAAATTATGCCATGATGCAATCGGTTCCCCTTCTCCATGTCTTTACTTCTCCTTCTGGGATAACTAGCTGAAGTAAAATGGTATTCCCTACATCCCACTTAATGTGACACGCTATTTCCTTTTTAGTCGGTCAACAAGAATGACACCTTTCTATATTTAGGAACAACTAATTTAAAACTTCCCATTTTACCTCATGATTTTTAGCCACACAAATATCTATAGCTTATTTTAGACCACAAGTCTGTGTCTAGTCAAATACCTTCACATAAATTGGGACGGAGGGAGTATCTGAATAGGACATTTACTTGTACTGCTACTTATTGCTGAGGGTTGGCTTTTGATATGTTATGAGTACAAAATATATGTTGTTTAAGTTAAGTTTTTGTCCTCAATCTGTCAAAAATCCCTGTCTTCCGCAGTTGCATTACCAGATTTAGTTTTGTCACCTTCTTTTGCTATTGTACTTCTGCTCACTAGCAAACTATTGTAAAAATTTCACCTAATTTCGACACTAATTCTGCTTATTTGAAACTTGAGAGTCATTCTGTTAAGCGCTTCTCGTTTTGCTCACCTTTCTTTAGTTTGGTCTTACTTTCCATTTTGCTCTTCTACTTGGAGAAAAAAGACTATTGCAGAAGAAATGGGAAATTAAATGTGAACAAAAGCATGTAAATCGTGATAAACGTCTATAATTTCTTGCTTATCTACTCTCTTATCTGTGTATGCAGTTTCAATAAAATATATTCTTTACGAGTTATCTTATACTAACATTTGTTTACAGAGCCTACAACATCGACTTCATTCTTTTAGCCGGGTACTTAAAGCTTATTCCTACTGAGTTGGTCCGAGCATTTCCAAGATCGATATTTAATATTCATCCGTCACTTCTTCCAGCTTTTGGAGGCAAAGGCTACTACGGCATAAAGGTGCATAAAGCAGTCATAGCTTCTGGAGCTAGGTATGTCTTGTGTTTGCTATCAAAATGGAGCTATTCTTGTTAATCAAGTATCTTCCTGTTCCTTAGCTTCAGTTGTTCTTAACTTCAAACCTAAAGACACTTTGTCATGATAAATAGAAAGTAAAGAAACACTGTCATGTGGACCGAAAGAGTCGATGTCAAGCACCATTTTCTATCCTTTGTCTTTAAACTATCACGTCCTTGAGTCTCTTCACTAGGCCTGGATGGCCTAATAGTCCAGCGTTTTCGAAAGCAAAAAGTGGAAAAATGACGATGTCCATGGGGCTTGTGTGAAAAACAAGAAGTGCCATTTACGAAAAAATTTAAAAATATCATACATATAAGAATTTATTACTATAATAATCAAATTTCAATTGAAATAACTAGTTTCAATACCCAATTACAATAACTGAGGTTAATCCAACTCAAAGTTGAAATTCAAAGAACAGGCCAATTCTGGTTGGGATCACGTTTGAAATGCACACTTATCTGAAGTACATGCCTTTGCCCATGAAGCGATGAACCTTTGCTTCACATCGCTTTATTTCTTTAAGCAAGGAAGCAATGGCTTTTCATAGTCCTTAGTTTTCTTTTTCTTTTGTGGTGGTGGTGGTGGAATGCCAGCGGAGAGAGATTATTTATCTGTACAATGATGAGAATTATACCATACTATAAATCTGGCCCTTATGGGACTTCCTTTATTCTAAAAAGAGAGGTTGGATTGATTGAAATTTTCAGTTTCATGAGCTTGAGCTTTCAGTAATAGCCAATGATTCTTCGGAAAAGGCTCAAATATGCCATCGAACTATCGGAAATGGTTCGTTTATGACGAGTACAATAGTTTGGCCCATTTATGCCATCACCCTTACCAAAATGGCTCATCTATGCCATTTTTCATGAACGTCAGTTTTACAATACCAGATATGGCACGTGGCATCCAACTAGATTATGGTTGTGGGTGGGTCGGGTATATGGGTCGGATATTTAATTAATTTGGGATTTAAAATTGGGCTCGTTTAATTTAACGACGTGAACCTCTAATTAGAGGTCACATGTCATATCTGGTATTGTAAAACTAGCGTTAATGAAAAATGGCATGGATGAGCCATTTTTCTAACGGCGATGACATACATGAACCAAATTATTGATGAGTGCCATAAATGAGTCATTTCCGATAGTTCAATGGCATATTTGAGCCTTTTCCAATGATTCTTTATTCTTTTTGCCAAATTTGGTTATAAGTAGTACACCTCCCAAGGTAGAGGTAAGGACTCCGTACACTTTACCTTTCCCAGACTCCACTTTGTGGGATTTCACTGGGTATATATTTTGTTGTTGGGTTATAAGTAGTACGGTCATTTTCTTTGTCATTGCTTCCAGTGATTCTGCATTTTGTTATGGGCTCCCTGAAGGAATGCTTAAACTTCTAGTACTCTGTTCTGTTTCTGTTGCATTTTTTGGGGTATTGGCCAACTGTAAACTTATTTAACTGTCTGGAGACTGACGGCCAATCAGTGTTATCAAAAGCGAAAAGCACAAAAAAAACTCTTAGGTCTGCTGAGGGTTTAAGCGCAAAGTTCAAATAAAGCATGGACTTTAATGAAAAAAGGCACAAATGGAGAAAGAATACAAATATATATATATATATGTGTGTGTGTGTGTGTTTAGTCCAAGACCAATAATTATAAGCATGAATAACAAATATATGGACAAAAAAATTGAAAAAGCTTTAGGATAAAGTGACATATCAATTATTTAGTGTGGTCTTTTCAGGAAACGCTCATTTGTAAGGAAATGTATGTCTTCGAGCCTTGATGACGACACTGAAGCGCATATTAAGCGAGGCGAAGCGCTTAACATGTTTTGAGCCTTGCTTCAGGGCTTAAGCGCACTTAAAGCTCTCCTTTGACAACACTGCGGCCAATAAGAAGCTTCCCTGCGTCTATGCACCATAAAAAGTTTTCTTAAGTCATTCCCTGTTAATTACTGGACAGACAGTCCTCATATGGGGTTCTCTAAATTGAGACTTTGTTATGATGTGTGAACACTATTCCAAGTATATGTTAGGTGTAAGTTAGTGGGCTGCAATTTCTTTTTTTATGATCTGAATTATGCATCAACACCATATTTTAAAGCGTAGTTGTATATAACACTACTAAAAGAATAGAAATTAGCAACGAACAAATTCTGAAGAAATATCAAAATTCGTCCCTAATCCTATTAGCGATGGATTCTCAAAAAAAATTATTAGCTACGAGCAATTTAACAACTGATTAGCGACGAAGTTCATAGTTAATTTCAATTCTTTTTTTTTTTGAAACGGGTAACTGTATCTCTATTTCATTTGAGCAAAACAGTACATTGTACTGAAACCATATTTACATAAGAACACCATTACTCTATTGACCTGTTCCTACATTGAATCTAAAACCATATTTACATAGTTAATTCCAATTCTTTTTGTAGTATAGTTGGACTTGTTATGTCCATTGATGATGTCAAGTTATTAGCAGAGGCAGGTTCAGATTCAGGATTTAGAGGTAGCAGGTTTGGTGCGGTTTACTTTAGACACATAAATTTTAAAAACTTTCAGTTATACATTTATATAATTCAATCCGAAAGCAGCCTCACCACTGCTCATAATGTGGATTGCCCTTGGTTTCTAGCTCCAACTTCAGAGTACATGCGATCCAAGTCCAATTGAAGACACTTTAAAAAAGGAGATGTTAGAAGCTGGTTGTTTTTATCTTTCCCCGTTGATCAATTAAATATCTTACCTGGGAAGTGAACTCCTGAAATCCAAAGAGAGCATTCAATGCAAGTGGAACTCACTTTAGTTTTGGTCTAAAACTCAAATAAGTATGATACTACTAGGTATTTCTTGGAACCCTGCATATGGGGAATGAGCTCGTGGAATATACTTGTTTAAACCGTTAAAGACAATTAATTGGTTATTAACTGTTTACTTGACTGTTTCATGCCGATATTATCACCTGTGACCTAGTTGCTGCATATTTTCAGTTTATCTGTTCCACCCTTCTAAAACATTAAAGCAACTAACCTTGATTTTAGTAGCTGCTTCTGGGACAGGTTTAGTTTTTCCTGTCTTTAATGCTTTGGATCCTCATTTTAGCTCCAAACATAAGTAATTCGCTTTTTCTGTCTTATTTGCTAATCTGTAGGTATTCTGGTCCAACAATCCATCATGTTGATGAGCATTATGACACCGGACGTATTCTTGCTCAAGGAGTTGTGCCTGTGCTGGCTAATGACACAGCAGAAACACTTGCAGCAAGGGTTCTTCACGAGGTCTTTAATTTCTTTTACACATTTCTTGTTATCGCAATCAAGTTGGACTTTCATGTTGCACTTGTAAAGTAACCTCTGGTCACAGTTGTGAATCTTTGATTTCCCCCCCTCTTTTTGGATCATTACCTTATGTTCCACTTCCAGTTCCTATGTTAGTAGGAGGGAGATGCTACCCAAATTTTTACTGCATGTGTTCTTTTCAGTGTCTTAATGCAAGTATAGCCATGTTTTTTTTCAATCTATGTATTTATTTAGATTAGGGTGAGATGGTTTGGGCATGTGAAGAGGAGAGACACAGATTGCCCAGTGCGGAGGTGTGAGAGGTTGGCTATGGACTGTTTCAGAAGAGGTAGGGGTAGGCCGAAGAAGTATTGGGGAGAGATGATTAGACATGACATTGTTGGGAATAAACGAAGAGAATTCCAATTCCCCTTCAGAATCAATATTTGCGGAAAGATACAATGGAGACCCGAAATTCTTTTCTGATGTGAAAGATCAGTCAGAGCTGCAATCACAGAGCATATTCAGAATTTCCGGATATCTTCCAATGTAAATAATACTTTATGATTAATTAGCAAGAATAAAGAGCAATAATGACACTGAGAATTTTTACGTGGAAACCCTTCTAAATAAAGGGAATAACCACGGTCAACCTTCCACTATAACAATAATGTTGGGTATACAATATCTTCTCAAGTTTTGACAAATACTTGAGAAATACACTCAAAACTCTCACACTCACTAGTGTGGTAATCTCACAATCTCTCTACAAAATATTTCTTCCTATTTTGTAGGAACTCTCCTTTTTCTCTTTCTTATATTTCTCTCACTAAGAGGTATTCTCTCTGTTTTGGATGTGTTAAATGAGAAGCTGAATGCTTCTATTTATAGGCAAGTTTGCCAAGCCTTCAACCAATCAAAATGAAGGGCAAAAAATAATTCAGCCGAAAGCAGTTGCACAATTGGCAATCCTCAATTGCCATCATAATGTTTGATTCTTTATTGAATGGGCATGGGACCAATCAGACATGACGTAGTTACAACTTACCGAGGACACGACCTAGGAGGTTATGGAGGACTCAGATTAGGGTAGAAGGCTTGTAGGTAATCTCGTTTATCCTTTCATATTAGTAGTCGCAGTATCGCTCTATAGTTTCTGGTGCTTTTATTTCTGCTGCTATCTGTTATTTCTTATACTTCGATTATCCTATTTTATCTGTAGTAGTTACTGTTCCTTTTTCAAACTGCTGTATCATGACTTAGTCGCTTTCGTTATTTTCATTTTCATATTGCGTTAAATTTCTTGTCCTTATCTGACCTCTTTTTATGCTTTCTCTTGAGCCGATGGTCTTTTTGAAACAGCCTTCCTACCTTGGTAGGGGTAAGGTCTGCGTACAATCTACCCTTCCCAGACCTCACGTTGTGGGATTTCACTGGGTATGTTGTATTTATTTAACAAATGAGTAGGATTCTTGTTTATTATCATGTATGGTTTTAGAATGATGATTTTTCTTTACAATATGGATACTTGAGCAGCCCACTTCCATTTTGTCAATTTTGTTCAATTGCTTTTCTGTTGCTCTTTTTTTCCCCTGTAACCTTTGTACTAACACTCTTCCTTAGCAGGAGCATAAACTGTACGTGGAAGTAGCCGCAGCGTTGTGTGAAGAGAGAATCGTGTGGCGCGAAGATGGTGTTCCTCTCATCCGGAGCAAAGAAGATCCCGATCACTACAAGTAGCAAAATGCCTAATCAACGGAGCCAGAGATCAGCAACTCTGCGTGTTGAGTTACTAAGCTCTGTGTGACATAATTTTGGCACGGATGCCTCATGGAAGGCGTACCAACGTCCTTAATTGTTCAACTGACCGAAATACCATAAAAAATCTGTGTTCTTCATGATGTAGACGAATATTGTACGTCTATAACTTTTGTACCAATATGTTTGGCAACCTTTTTTGTTTTCATCTCTATGAAAGAAATAGCTTGTTGTTTCTTGACATTGCTGGATATTAAATCAGGGTTTTAAGCCTGGATCATGAAGATATCATATTGTGAAGCATATTAGGTGTAATTCTACATTTCTTATATTTTTTAACCTATGTTAAGCCGACCTCGACTTGTTTGGGACTGAAGCATAGTAAAAGTAGTAGTTGTGTGTCTGTCTAGTTTGGCGTATTAGTGAAATTTTACCGTTCTTATATATTTTTAGCCTGTGGTACCATTGTTTAAGTTACACCTTAAGTTGATAAAAATTTGCATGTTTATTCACTTTAGAACAACATTAGATCCCGCATGTCTGGAATTGACACGCAAAACGTTTTAAGAAATAAATACATGCTAAATGACGGTGTCTAAATAGAGTACGCCCGATTTTTTACGTTTAGTTGTCGCACTCATTCTAAATCTCAATTTACTAGCAACCCATCTCATAATGTCCTTCAAAGGCATTGGTCATTAATTTTTCCCCCTTAAATTTGAAATCTTTAATTTTTTTCCTTCTTCTAAGAATCTATGAATTCGGGTTCGAACCTGCTCAGGCCAAAAAAAAAAAATATCACAAGCCAAAAGGTTTATAGCAAAATTAGGCCTATATCAGCAAAGGTTTGCCTTAAGCCCAATTTGGGGTAAAAAATTATCTTATGACAATCCTCTGACGAATAGGCCTAATTTTGGTACAAACCTCTGCCTTGTGAATTTTTTTAAAATTTTTCCTGAACAGGATTCAAACCCAGAATGTTCGGTATTATGCGAAAGATAAAATTAAATATTTTAAATTTGATGGACAAAAATTAAAGACCACCCCGAAATAAGGAATTTGTGAATTGGCCATAACCCAATCAAACAGAAGCTGCCCAAATTAAGAAATTGGGTTGTGGATCTGATCGATCCATATAAGCCCACATACAGAAATAAACGGCCCATTCCTCTCAGAAACCCACACTGCTCTCCATATATAGACCTATTTTACTAGGGTTAGGGATTCATTCAATCAGCAAAACTTTCACTTGAAGCAGCAAGCAGCAACAATGGCCGCCAAGAAGACACTCCGTAACCCAGACCTTATTCGTGGTGTCGGAAAATTCTCAAGATCCAAAATGTATCACAAAAAAGGTCTTTGGGCAATCAAGAAGAAAAATGGCGGGAAATTCCCTCAACACGATAAAAAGATGGCCACCGTAACTCCAACCGCAGTTAAACCACCAAAATTCTACCCAGCTGATGACGTGGCAAAACCCCTTGTTAACAAACACAAACCAAAACCCACAAAGCTAAGAGCTAGTATTACACCTGGTACTGTTTTAATTATCCTTGCTGGTAGGTTTAAGGGTAAAAGAGTTGTGTTCTTGAAACAACTCGGGTCGGGTTTGTTACTTGTTACTGGGCCGTTTAAGCTTAATGGGGTTCCATTAAGAAGGGTTAATCAAGCTTATGTTATTGGTACTTCAACTAAAGTTGATATTAGTGGGGTTAGTTGTGATAAGATTGATGATAAGTATTTTGCTAAGCAAGCTGAAAAGAAACAGAAGAAGGGCGAGGGAGAGTTTTTTGAAGAGAAAAAAGAGGTTTGTTTCCATTTTTAAGCTTAAAGATTGGATCTTTTTTGCTCATTTTATGTTTAATGATTGAATCTGTTCTTGATTTTGTGATTAAAGGGTGAATGTTTTTGTTCTGTATATGCTTATGGGTTCGATCTTTTGTTCATTGTATGCTTAAATATTACATCTTTTTGTTTATTGTATGATTAGGCTGTGTATCATTGTTTTTGGTGAATTTTGATCTCTTACACCTAGTTTGGATGGTTGTTGCACACTGTTTCATAATGTATCGTACTATATTGTGTTGTATTGTATTGTATTTTATTGTACTGTATTTTATTGTTTTAATGAATAAATCTTTTGGATAGATTGTGTCGTTTCCATTGTTATATAGTGCCATACATAAGCAACTTGAAGGATAGACTTACAAGAAAAGTAGGGTACGGGGTAGAGATATTTTAAAAAGGTAGTTTAAAGGATAAATTAGGATTATTAGATAATAACCAAAGACAAAATGAGAATCAGAAGAAAGAGTTTTCTGAAGAGATGTTATGGGTACCTCAACTAAGGTGAATATTAGTGGGGTTAGTGTTGATAAGATTAATGATAAGTACTTTGCTAAGCAATCTGAGAAGGAACAGAAGAAGGCGTTTTCTGAAGAGAAAAAAGAAGGTTGTTTCCATTTTTTGTTCATTTTATTCTTAATGATTGAATCTATTCTTCATTTTGTGCTTAAAGATAGATTTTTTTTGCTGATGGAAAGATCTTTTTGTTCAGTACATGCTTATGGATTGGATCTTTGTTCATTTTATGCTTAAAGATTTGATATTTTTGTTCATTGTATGATTAGGAGAGTGAATAATTGTTTTTGGTGAATGTTTTGATATCTCTGTTGGCTTTAGATGCATTTAAAAGGAGAAACATGGTTAGTGAGGATTCATAGTATTTTGTTCATTATATACTTAAAAGACTATTCTTTTGTTTATTCTAAGATTAGGCAATGCATTATTGTTTTTGGTTATTGGTGAATGTTTTGATCTCTTATGCTGGCCTTGGATCCATTTAAATGGAGAAACATGGTTACAGAGGATTCATATTATTTTTGTTTATTGTATGATTAGGAAGTGGATTGTTGTTTTTGGTGGAGAGACATAGGCATTGAAAAGGCTCATCTTTTGTCGTATGGATTAACCATTTAATTTTTTACAGCCTTAGCCTTTTACAATTTTAGGTCAATATTTTTGAAAATTAATAATCCTCAATAGTGTGAAAGTTTGTATTCAAATAAGAGATTAGTTGGACTGTCAAAATATAATTAGTTTCATATAAAATGAAATGGAGAGAGTAGTATTAACATTTGTAACCCATATTGGCTGAACCATATGCATGATCTGATGGTCCAACATGACCCATACTCTTTTAACATTGTTTGTTAATTTATAATATTACCTTGTGTTACCAGAAAATGTCTTCTTCGGTTAAAATTGTAGTTAATTGGAGCAATATGGTCTGAGGATTCATAGGCATTGTTTTTGTTCTTATTTTGATCTTTTTCTGTTTGGTGTTTTGTAGGAGAAGAATGTGCTTCCTCAGGAAAAGAAGGATGAACAGAAAGCTGTGGATGCAGCATTGATCACGGCCATCGAGTCTGTTCCTGAATTGAAGGCTTATTTGTCGGCTAGGTTCTCGCTCAAGTCGGGAATGAAACCCCACGAGCTTGTCTTTTAGGACAGATAAATTAAAACTACTCTTGATGAAATTGATTTTGTTAGATCTATTTTGGTTTATGTTGTGTTTTGGACCTGCGTTTAGTCTTTGTATTGAAGATTTTGTTGCTTATAAACAGCTTAAGTTGGGATATGCAATGTGAGTTTTGCTCTACTTTTATCCTAGTACTAGTACTATAGTATTGTGTTATAAAACATGAATCTTGAGCTCAATGATTAGTTAATTGAAAGCTGCATGTACCAAGAGAAAGGTGAAATTGACTACTCTTGATCTTGACTGCCAAGGTGGCTGTAGCAATACAAATAGATTTTATCGGGCAAGTTAACTTGACGGTTGTTCTTCTTTGTCAGCATATCTGCTTACCAAAATTTTACACATCGCATGATCCTTACGAATCATGACTTTTATGTATTATGCTGAGTACTCAATATATCTGCTTACTGAACTACTTGCAATTTGCATGATAGTTTTGAATCGTGTGTCATCTGCTGGTTTAGTATATTAGGCTGTTGGATGAGGGAAGGGGAGAAGTGGGAAATGGGATATGATTTAGCCTTTCTAAGATCAATCAACTAATGCAACTTTCCAGGCTCACTGCTTTGTGGTTCCCATTTACGTCCATAGGTGCTCACAACACATTCGAGTCATGCACGGTCACAAACCTATTAGATTCTCTTCTTTATGCTATGTATAAACACACTGTTTATTTATATATAATAATCTAAACATTGAGAAATACCTTTTTCCCCTACCTGCTTCTCCATTTTCTTCAATTCAAAATCTCTTTTAGTTCGGTTCGACTGCCAATAAGGAAATAGAACAACACGTCAACCATTCTTATTTGAAAGTTTTTAGAAGTATTCAGTATTTTACTATACTAAATTTGTGATGTGGTGAAATATGCTTAGGTTGGAAATTTTTTTATTGGAATATCTCACGTTTACAAGGTAGAGGTAAGCTTTTGTACATTCTGTCATTGTTAGACCCCACCAGATGAGATTATACTACGGGTGGCCAGTGAGCCGGGTTCGGGGCGGGGCGGGACCCGGCGGAACTGAGGGCAAAATGGGTATACAAATAAGATTAAAAAAAGACATAAATAAAATTAAAAGAAAGCTCAAACAAAAAGATTATTGTCTCGTTCCCTTCAAAGCCAACTTGCAGTATTTAGCTAAAAGTAAAATAAAGGACATTTGCAGTAACGACTACACAAATTTCGGGCAAATCAATATTAAGAAATCGAACAGGTTACTTCGTATCAGCTACACCCTCTTTATGTTTTTTATTTTCTTAGTGTGTGTTCGAGATTTTGTGTGTTCTATAATTGGTATCTGAACCTTTTCAATTTTTGTTGCCCGCAATTTTCATTTGCTAATTTCTTGTGGCGTAAGCAGATTAATTGTTTCGGCATTATAAGAAGAATCAGACATTCTTTTTACTGTTCTGCTATAGTTCCTTATATTAGGGTCTATGTTAATTATGGTATTACTGTCATGGTGCTCTATGATTTTCTGGATGTAGGCCTCCGCTGCATTCTATGAATTATTAGGTTTTTGTTTTATATCCATTCACTGTGTAAAGGGCCAAAAGACACAGAAAAATTAGTTGCATCAGCAAATCATTACCCTTGTGTGATAGTTGCAGCAACAAATTGATCATAATTATACAAAGCAGATTCATTATTTTCACATTATATCTAATACATATAATGTATAAGAATGTATACGTAATGTATAATAATGTATAAAAATGTATATATATTTGTATACATCATGTTACACATATTTTAAAAAATGAAGAGAGTTTTATAGTAGCTCGGGGAAGAAGTTAAAAAAGTGACCTTAAAAAGATTTGGCTTCATGAAATTCAATATAAATATATGTTAGCTATTCTAGATGTAAAAGTTTATTAGGCTATTCCCATTGCAAACTGTTTTGTTTGGATAGTACATATGTGTAAGTATCCCTAACATATATAGTGTGATATAAGCTGTTTTGAGTCATACATGCTTACACACTTTTCTCTAAAAGGCTTCACACATTAACAATATGCTTACATCTGTATATAATTTCTCAATCTTTTCAATTATTAATGTGAAACGATTTTATTCTCACACTCCAACGAGTCAAGATTGGAGATAGTTAGAATTACTACAAGAATATACTTTTTCACCGACAAACCACAAAATTACTAGAATGTGTGTATCAAAACCAGAATATTCAGAGAATGTAACAACACTTATTTTATATCTGAGAGCGACTTCAGAATTTAAGCAAATTCTAAGGAAAAGAAACAATTTCATGATTTTATCTATGATAAATAGTTTACATTTATACAATGGTTACTTTCATGTAAGAAAATGATATATTTGTATTATGTATAATGCATTAATGCTTTGTAGCTTATGATAGTATAGTAAATGATAAGCTCAAACTGAAAAAGAATTAAAATATTAGAGATGTTCCAGAAAGCTAAATACGAGAGGCACAAACAAATAGTATATGCACATATTTTTCTAAATATTCTCCACTTACTATATAGGGACTAAAGAATTTATGAGGTATAAAATTAAAACCCTCAACCGCAACTACTTGGAGAAATATAATATTTTTTTCTCCACTAAACAATATAATATTACATCCCAAGCCCACCAAAAATAAAGTTAATTGCCTACACAAGAATGGCTTTCTAATTTTGATAAATGAAGATCTTTATATATTGTCCTTTTTTTACCCCATCAAGCGTTTGATATGCGCATTGAATCCAATTAAATGGAGAAATCCTATATCTTTAATGGTTCATGATGTTATCCATTCAAAGCTGCAGCCAAATTTCCCATTTTAGTGCCACTATTAGAAGAAATAATATTCTCTCTACAATAGAAAGAAATTGCTTGCATTGGCTCAAATCCAACAGCTCTCTTCTTTGAAGAAGAATCAAAAGTACTCTTTTGATAATTTTCCTTTAATTTGAACTCATTTGTTGTTCTCTTATAAGATCCAAACCATTTAGATTGCATATAAGCAAGTCTTCTCCATGGTGGCACATAAATGTCCATTTTTTCCATAGATTTCTTCATGGCTCTACTCATAATTTTCACCACTTGCTTCAACTCTTCTACTTTGCCTACAAAAACTTGAGGGAAAATTTCTAGTAATGAGGCGTAACAAGGCGTTGCACGAGCAATTTCAAACTCTCCGGCTAATAAAACCTCGATTATGTAGCGATTACCGGCTACGATAATGTCGATATACTCGTGACTTCCTGACGTACTATTACTGGTTTTCTCCCACTTTGATTTGCACAAACCTGTAAGGAATTACATGAAAGCATTTAGATAAAGATTTAACTCGTATATACCACTAGGCAATAATGTAACCTACTTTGTTTTTCAAGTCAGTAATAATTTATTATGCAAAATTATCTTGTATATCACTGACATGATACTGCATAAAAAATATTTACCAGTCAAGTGTTAAAGAATTAAAAACTTAGAAGGCTGAGGTGTTGGAAGATATATTAAGTAGGTGTTTGGCAATGAAAATCAAATATTTTTCACTTTATTTAAAATTTTGAAGTTGGAGTTGTGGTTGGTTATAGTTTTTACAAATAATATTTGGTTGTTTGAATCTATTGAAAGAAAAAAGTGAAAACAAGGTTTTATGTGTTTTTCAAATTCCAAATACAACTTCAAGTTGTATTTGGATTATTTGAAGTTGTATTTGGATTATTCATGGCCAAACGCTGATTTTAAAATAAGGTAAAATAATTTTCTGAAAAAAAGTGAAAGATTCTCATGGCAAAAATTCCTGAAAGCACCTGTTAGCAATGCAAATCAAGGAACTAGCGTGAAAAGCTAGTATAAAGTGAATGTATATTACAATTAGAAAAACTAGAATCAACTACGATTTCACTGTTTAGCTACATAATTTGTTCGTCGTTAGTTCTCACGGATGATACATATAATTTAAAGGGAAACTTAAGTAAATGTACCTTCGGTCATCTAGTTTAGCAAAATGGCCAAAGTGTACACTACTTATACACTTCAACGGTATATATTTGTATATTATATTTATTTGTATATTATATTTATAGATATGTATAGTATATGTATATTTAGTATAAACTATATAATATCTACAATTTGTACATATTTTATAAACTAAATGACCGAATGCTTACCAGCATTGAAACCTCGTTCATGCAATCGAGTCATGAACCGCCGTTTAAACTCCGGCGAACTCCGGTCATTCGCTTCAAGCAATACATTCTTCACAACACCAATAATATCTCTCTTCAAATCATCACCACAATTTTCATCACAATTCAACAAATTCCTCAAATTTTCCTTAATCTCCAACTCATCAAAGCAATAACTAGTATCAACATTTCCATCATTAATCTCTTCTAATTTCTCATTACTAATACTTATCTCTTCTTCTTCATCTTCGCCTCTTTCTAAAAATGAATTCACGAGTCCCGATAAATCCGTCAAGCTCGCCGGCGAGTATTCGCTACCACTACTCTTGCAAATCCTCGCTTTTGCCACGTCATCAAATGCCGATGCTACTCTCTTAAAATACTTTACTGATATGACTCTCGCCATTTTTTAATCTCAAATTTATTCGAAATGATTCAAATGTAAACACGAATCGAATAATTATGATTCAGTTATGTCGCAATCATGAAGAAAAAACGTTCACAGAAAAGAAACCACTAACCATTAATGGAGTGTTTTTTTTGTACGTAAAGATGAAGACATTATGTTGATGTAGTGTGTGTATATATAAGTGATTTCTTTTACTACAAGTATATTCGAATTTTACAGTAATTTGTGTTAAAGTGAATGATTCAATGTATGTAGACATAATGTACGAATAAGTTCGTTTTTTAGCTTAATTTATCATTTAAGGGATAATCCAATAATATACCTTTCACATAAATCTCGAAATAAACTGTTCTCCGCATAAACATAAAATATTCCTCAAGCGTGTGGTTTTACTTTCAGAGTTTTGTAGGAATTGTTTTACCCCAACTTGAGAGATTTCGAATATACGACTACCGAACGGATGAAAAAAAATTTAAAATGAAATTGATACATTAACAAAAGCTCAAACTTTAGGTCAGTTTTATGGATGGTTATTCAAATTTTGTTTTACTTAGCGTAAAAATCACGCAATATTTAGCTAAGTATCACGAAAGTCACTAAACTAATTTTTATAATAAAAATATTATTTAATTTTGCTGAAGTATCACATAAAGTCATGTTGGGAGATTTTACTCTTGTATTCTATGGTACTTTATAAAGCAGTACGGGAAGTATATCACTATTACAAGTATTCGAAAGGATAAACAAAGATTCTATAATTCAACTAGAAATCTGAAATTACAATTGTAGAACGAGAAAAAGTCGAAACTGTTTTGTTATTGCTGAGTCTAGTGTGACACTCTGTCCTTAAGATAATATTGCCCCGTATGTATCCTTTATACGTCCTGGACAATTTGTCTCCCAAGATAAAACAGCAATGGAACACTTGAGCAAAGGAAACTCAAGAGCTACCGTGAAGAATATTGAGTAACGAAATGATGCTTGGAAGTTGTAGGAAGAAAACTGTTTTGGTTGTGTATTTTCGTGAGTTGTATGAACTGTTATTCGTAGTGTTCAACAATGGTGTAAGGGAGTGTTTATATAGGTGAGGGAGGGGCTGAAAACTGCCTCCATAACAGCAAAATAATGGCCATTATGGAGGTAGTAAAGTCACCAACATAAATGGTGAAAGACCAACGGATTGGCCATTATAGGAGGAATAATTCAGCCAAAATAAATGGCTGAATTGAGTGCTTGGCGTTTCTGCTTTGACTGTCCAATTCTGGAAACTTCAGGGACCAAACTGTACATCTTGAAACTTCAGGGACCAAACTGTACATCTGAAAGAATTCTGGTCCAAACTGTACTTCTGGCAAAGTTCTCTGGTCCAAAAAGATAATATTAGAAGGCTGCGCCGCAGCCCACAGCCCGCGAACCCGGACCGGCGCGCGGCGGCGGCGCGCGTGTGGTCTTTCCTTGAACCGAAGCACATCTAGGTCCTCCCTCCTTTAAACACATGGGATACTCCTTGGGGTCCCAAACCCCAAACCAATTTCGAGTCTTATATACACAACAATTCTTTCTTCCTCTACCGATGAGGGAGAATTGAACACAATACCACACTTTCCATGCTTCAAACACCTTACTTCGTGGACCAATATCTCTTTCATTTCTCAATGAAATTTGACGATTCTCGGGCCTACGGTTATCTACGTACTTAGTAGATCATGCATGTGTGAAGAACCGGATTCTCCAACATACGTAACACTAGTGTTTAAGCCGTTAAAGTTGGTCGGTCGCAACTCCCGCCAAAGGCTAATTTCCAACAAGTCATTATGAAAGAACATAAAGTACATTTTACATGATACTAAGATAAAGTTTAAGGACTTTTTTTTTGTTACAAAAAAATGTTTAGTGACATTTTGTTATATTTAGGCAAATTAGTGATTCTCCATATTTAATTAGACTAAGTTGAATAATTTCGTTTTACAAAAAATATTCTAATGACTTCTGTGTACAGTAAAATAAAATTCGAGTGATCATTCATGAAATTATGTCCATGTATATTTATGATATTGATTTAGGATCTAAATATTTTGTAATTAGATCATTTCAAACATTTCTCATCTAACAAAATCAGTGTGCAATTTTTTTTAAAATTTCTTAAATTAGTTTTGTGAATTGAACAGCTTACATTGTCTTTTAAATTAAATGTGCATATCATACTCTTATATCACAATTATGAATGTATTTTGATAATCACATATGAAAGTGGTTAATTGTTCTTTTTTTGAAAAAACTGGCTGAACGAGCTTAGTCCTTAGATGTCAATTAGATTCAGAATATATTAACCTAAGTTTTGGTGTATTATATTATATTTCTTAATCACCCGATTAGATGAAGCATTAATCTAATACTCCATCCGTCCCAATTTTTGTTTTACTTTTTGCTTCTCGAGATTCAAACTATGTGAACTTTGACGAACATTTTAAAATGTATTGTTTTTGCATTATATTGGCATGCATGAGAATATTACAATTTATAATATTTTTAGGGTGAGGATTGTTCAAGTCCATATAATGAGCCCATGTTCCCATTCCATTTCCGATGTGGGACTCTTAACACTCTCCCACACGCCCATACCTCATTAACTGGAACGTGGACAATATAATTTGGGGGCCCAACATCGGTGAACAAAAAATTGGAATGGGTCTGGCATATCATGTAAAGAATGAATCTTGGGCCTAACTCAACCCCAAAAGCTAGCTTGTAGGGTGAGAATTGTCCAAGTTCATATAAGGAGTCCATGTCCCAATTCCATTTCCGATGTGAGACTTTTAATATTTTTGAATATCTAAATTTTAGTCTTAACATCTTGAGGTGATCTCATCCAATTTAACTTTGAAGGTAAATCAAAATTAACTCTCAATAAGCGGAAAATGTCAGATAAACTGGGAGACAGTGGAAGTACTTGTTAGTGTTGAGACACATTATTAGAAAATTTTCATTTTACCAGCCACACCAACTTGTGATATTTGTACTAAGATAAATTATGCAAGTAGTAAAAGGAACGTAATAAAATAAAGTCCATTTTACTCACAATCATCATGTGAATAACTTTTTGCTTTTGTAACAATGTATGTTAGGTAACACTAGTGTTAATAACATACCGTGATATACACAGTTTTGTATACCATGTATATCACGGTTTCAAAAGGAAGTTTTTCCATAATTGAAATCGTGATATACACGGTATACAAAACCGTGTATGTCACGGATTGGGGTTTATATTTTAAGTAATATCTTACTTAAAATATAAACCCCAATCCGTATATTACTTAAAATATAAACCCCAATCCGTGATATACACGATTTTGTATACCGTGAATATCACGGTTTCAATTATGGAAAAATTTCATTTTGAAATTGTGATATACATGGTATACAAAACCGTGTATATCTTATTAAGTATATATCTTTAACTTGTTCAAAATTAAAGACAATGGTCAGAAAAATGACACCATAGGTATAAAAAGATGTTTTCACTATTGATCACCTATTGTTTTAAGATTGAGATGGCTATGACTTAAAAGGGACCAAGTGTCATTTGTGTTTTCTTAATTACAATACTCGGTTGATATCATCCAAATTATTTGAAGGGAATTATTGAGCAGTATATACTGGTAATTTAGTAACTCAAGAATGACTACATGGTCTCCATTCAAAGAAGAGAAGCCAAAAGAAGACATATTCCACACAGTTCCAAGCACTAGGCGCAAATTTAGAAAATCGGTTACAGATACACGTAAACTCAATATTTTTTTTCAAATAATATATATATTATAAATGTGTGAAGAAATCCAGATATTTAAGTACTCAAAGAAGAGAAACCGTAAAAGACATATATTCGACATCATTCCAAGCACTAATGACAGATTTAGAGAGTCGATTATATTCTTCATAACTCAGTAACTATATATATATATATATATATATATATATATATATATATATATATATATCGATTTTATAGTAAACTCCGTTATTATAACATTAAGTTGAAGTCGTTTTAAGAATACATAAACTTTAAATTCTGAATATGTCTGAGACAAATACTGAATAAGATAAGTTCATTAAGCACAACACAAGTGCATTTGCCAAAAAAAAAACGCAATATTATATATAGTCATAGATGTGGAAATTTGTCTGCTTGGGCAGCTCAATTGGTTATCAAAGGGGATATTTGGAAAATGACCAAGGATCGAATCCCGTCAGCGGCAGTGTGGGGCTACTTCTTGAAATAAAGGAGGGCCCCTTGTGCGCAGCGTGGTACTGGTCTAACCTTTGAAATCAATTGAGTCACCATAATTTACCTCCTTCACAGACCTATCGGACCGGAGTGTGGGGGCTCTGAGGTGGAAGTTCCACCGTTTTTGGAAAATAGATGTGGAAATTTGAAGACGTAATGCTTGTACTAAAATGGCAGTTTATTTATCTTTTCTTTCTCTAGATACAGGCAAGTTCAATGAACTTGAAATTCCGTCTAGATTCATTGAATCTCAAGTGATGATAACGCTGAGCTCCTTTCTCCACTTATTATATGTAGTTTCGTTATATAATGGAAAAAAAGATATACTCCTAAGAATTAATATTCATGATTGCATGTGACCTGATTGAAGGAGAAGTGAAATGCCAATATAATTGACCAAAAATATACTAAAATAGTTCACCAAAAATATTAAGTGGAAATTGTGTAAGTACACGAGGGACATGAAAGAAATAATCCCTAAATTATTTTTATTAAATAATAAAATATATATATAATATACAATTTTCTTAATAGGAGAATTCTATTTTTATTTTAATCCCAAAATCTTATTCTAGTTGTATAAGAATTCTACAACTATGGTAAGTGTACAATACTAATTAATGTAATATTTACCCTAAACTATTACAACAAACCTTACCAAATAATGCCCAAACCGATGGGCATCCTATGTACAAAAATGTGACACGTATCATAAGTATACATGGTATACTCGTGTATATCACATGTATATACACGGTATACACGTGTATACTTATGTATTATTTAACACACCCCCGCAGTCATAGCGGACGGTCTTCGTACGCTGAAACTGTCTCGAAAATCTTCAAAAAGGACCGATGGAAGACCTTTTGTAACGATGTCTGCAATTTGATACCTGGAAGGGATATGACAGACACGTACTTGTCCACAAGCTACCTTTTCTCGAACAAAGTGAATGTCCATCTCGATATATTTAGTGCGCTGGTGCTGAACCGGATTAGCAGAAAGGTAGATGGAACTAAAATTACCACAATAAACTAAGGTAGCTTCTGAATAGGACAATGAAGCTCTAAAAGAAGATTACGTAACCAACAGGATTCAGAGACCACATTGGCTACCCCTCGATACTCGGCCTCGGCACTGGAGCGTGATAAAGTCGATTGACGTTTTGCAGACCATGAGACTAAGTTATTACCAAGAAACATACAATAGCCAGACGTAGACCGTCTGGTGTCTGGACAACCACCCCAATCAACATCTGTATACGTGACAAGGGTAGACGTTGACGAATGATATAAATGTAAGCCATTGTCAAGTGTCCCCTGGATGTACCGAATAATGCGTTTTAGCGCATTCATATGCTCAACCCTAGGATCATGTATAAACAAACATACATGCTGTACGACATACGTAATATCTGGTCTCATGAACGTAAGATACTTAAGGGCCCTTGCAAGACTGCGATAGCGGGTCGGATCCTCATAAGGTGAACCAACCGCAGCACCCAACTTGGGTTTAGTATCAACCAGAGTGGAAATGGACTTACAAGATGACATCCCAGCCCTCTCGATGATCTCAACTGCATACTTTCTATGGGATAAGAATAACCCACATGCATGACGAGTGACAGTAATCCCCAAAAAGTAACTCAAGGGCCCCAAGTCTTTCATAGCAAACTCAGAACTGAACATTGTCATGATAGACTGTCGTAATGCATCAGAAGAGACAATCAAGATAATATCATCCACATATAATAGTATATAAGCCAATGAAGAACCACGACGATATACGAATAATGAATTATCAGACCTGCTGTGAGAGAACCCAATAGTCAAAACATAGTCGGCAAACCTCTTATACTAAGCCCGTGGAGACTGCTTAAGCTCATACAAGGACTTTTCAACAAACAGACATGATGAGGATATTTGGGATCCCTAAACCCCAAGGGCTGATGCATATAGACTGTCTCATTGAGATCACCATGTAAGAAAAACATTATTCACATCTAACTGATGAATGGGCCATGCTTTTGAAAGAGTCAAGCTGAGCACAGTGCGAATGGTAAGCGGCTTGACTATCGAACTAAACGTCTCACCACAATTCACACCAACATGCTGAGTCTTACCATCACCTACAAGACGAGCCTTGTGCCTTGCAAAAAATTTGTCAGAATTGTCCTTATGAGCAAAAATCCACATAGACCAAATAATATTAACACCGGATGGACTGAGAACCAACTCCTACGTCTTATTATCAATAAGAGCATTATATTCATCAGTCATATCAATTTTCCAATTCGGGGCATTTAAAGCAGACACATGATTACGAGGTAAGGGTGACTTAAGAACATTAGAATTTAAATTAAAATATCTTTTTGGTGTAAAAATACCCCATTGACTACGAGTGACTGGCCGATGACTCGGGGAAGAATTGGACGGATTTTGGGAAATATCGGGACACGTGTGGTGGTCGTCAAGAGTGGGCTCGCTGCCCAACACGGAGATTTGGAACCGAGATGGAGCAGGTGGGCGATGCTAGACCGAACAAGATAATAGCATCGGGCGGAACTTGAAGCAAGACTTGGGCAAGTACTGGACCCGTTAAGTGGGCACGAAACTGGGTAGAATAGTTGGCCCAGTTGCTAGACCCAGAACTGGTGGTGATGCTGTGACTGGAGGACCAATGGGCAGTGGGCCCACTGGAGGATTTGGGGTGCGGGATACATCCGAAAAATGGTGAATAATATATGGGGATATATCATCATCCAAAAAATTATACGAACTAGGCACGAGAGTACTAACCTTAGCAAACAGAATTGAGATTCATCAAAAATTACATGGCGACTAATGATGATTTTATTAGATGATAAATCAAAATATTTGTAGCCACGATGATTTGGCGAAAAATCCAAAAACACACAAGGGGTAGACCGGGCCTGAAGTTTGTTAATTGTGGTGGACGGAAAAAATAGATAATACAAGCACCCAAAGACCCTAAGATGTGAATACGAATGAGTCTTCTTATATAAAATTTGAAGAGGGGACGAATATGTCAAACCTTTGGAAGGAAGAATGTTAAGAAGATATGTATCCATTTGGATAGCATGATGCCAAAAAGAAGGGGATACGGAAGCATGAATCAATAAGATTCGGACAATGTTATTAATGGTACGAATTTTGCGTTCGGCTTTCCCATTTTGTGAAGACGTATGTGGGCAAGAAAAATGAAAATTGATCCCATTATTAGCACAAAATTCCCAAAACACCCCATTGTCATTGTCTTTGTCATTATCACATTGAGTATTTTTTTATTTTTCGTTCGAATTGGGTTCTAATGAAGTCGAATCGGTGGAATGCCCTGCTTCCGGCTAAGTATTAATAGGTTCCTTCGCTTGAGGGAAAGAGACAAAAGAACAGACCTTTCCTACGAATGTGAATCTGCCAAGTAAGGGGGGGTTAAGGGGGGGTCAGCTTTGGGCTGGAGATTGACGATTGACTGAGATGCTCTAAGTTTTAAGGTGGAAAAAACTTGAGATTTTTTCGCTATCGAAAAAATCTATAAAAACTTAGAATAATCATCCAAAAAGAGAACATAATACCGATGACCCAAAGAACTAAGAACATGAGATGTCCATAAATCACTATGAATAATATCAAATGGCATTAAAGTATGAGAATTAGAGTCTACAAATGGCAACCAAATAATATTTCCTAAAGAACAAGATTGACATTGCGAAGTACTACGCATACCCTTACATGAAATAAAATTATTTTTATCTAAGGAAGACAAAATAGATGACCTCGGTTGACCAAGACGAGCATGCCACAAGGAAGGAGCAAGGGCTGCAAAAGTTGACGGCAAGGCTTGACTCGAGGGACCGGAACATGGTGTGATAGGATAAAGATCTCCCCTACTATCACACCTCATGAGAGGACTCCCCGTCTTGAAATCCTTCACAGAAAACCCAAACAGGTCAAATTCAACAGAAATGAAATTATCAGTGGTGAATTTAATGACATACACCAAATTTTTAATCAATTGAGGGGCATGAAGGGTATTTTTCAAGATAAGAGGTGGATGGGGGAGACAACGTTTTATGACCATAACCACGAATTGGAATTGAATTACCATTACCAATAATTGTGCCACGAGGGCAGCTCAAATTTGAATAAGACAAGAGAGTACCTTGATCGGATGTCATGTGGGTCGTGGCTCCGGTGTCCATATACCAATTTGGGTCTGGTGGATTTAATCCAAGTGTGTGCATGGCGGCTTCAATGTCGATTTGTGTGGGGCTCGCTGCATGGTGGGCCTGCGGAGGCCGAGGCCTAAGTACACTGGTCTGTTACGCCGTCCCATAAATTGGTCGATAACTCGAGACTGGACCCCAGATACTGGACCTGGGCTGCTGAGAAATTGGGGCCCAGTTTCCCGGGTAATACACTGGACCGCCATTATTTGGCCCATACTGGTTGGCCCATTGCCACTGCATAGGGGCCCACTGCTGGGCCAAAGACTGCTGCTGATGCTGACTGCCCTGAGGGCCACCACCACTGTTCGGGCGGCCACCAGTGTTGCCGCTGCAATTCTTGCCATTATTTTTCCAATTTTGACCATTTTTTCTGCCACCGTTGTTGCGCTTTTGGCCCGAGTTGTTGGAATCGAAAGGAGGAAAATTGGACTCGATCATCATGACTACGGGACTAGGACCAGTAACCGCCTTTTTAGCAAAGCCTGCTTCTTCGAGTGTAAGCATAGAACGAACCTGATAAAATTGCGAAAGAGGGTTGCTCTGACAAAAAAGCGTGCCAACACCATTATAGGCTTCAGATAGACCTGCGACCATCTGAAGGACGAGACGATCGTTAGTAACGGGCGCACCAACGTTGCGGAGTTGGTCCGCCAATTCCTTCAACCTTTTGCAATATACTGAAACGTTAGGGAAATCTTCCATATTGACGTGGGAGAATTCCTGCTCCAAGGTAACAACATGAGAATTTTGATTATCTTGGAATATATCACGTACTCTATTCCAAGTCGCCATTGCCATATCGTCTGGTTCGATAATCATTTGCAACAGGTCGACAGAAATAGTGGAATAAATCCACTGAAGAACAGTAGCATCAAGTGTCGTCCATAACTTAGGATCATCCCCGGGTTTTGGCACCTCTATATCCGTAGGAGCCGCGGGGATAATGTGATGGAGGACTTGATGTGAGCGTGCATGAACTTTGAACAGTTCGGCCCACGTCGCATATTGGACGTTTTCTATTTCAAGAATGATAGGGATGTGATTCTTGATATTAGAAACAACAAGGGCATGGTGAAACATGTTCTTATCCATAATAGCAACTCAAGACGTGATGTAGGGATTTGGAAGAAAAAATTGGGAAGAGAAAGAACACCGTCGGACAAAAGAACCGAGAAGGGAGTCTCGGATTCCTAGAAGACGTCGACGGAAAATATTTGTGGAGGGAGGAATTTGAGACCTAGACTTCTGATACTATGAAAGAAATAATCCTTGATTATTTTCATTAAATGAAAGAGAATATTTACAATATACAATTTCCTTAATAGGAGAATCCTATTCCTATTCTAATCCCAAAATCTTATTCTAGTTGTACAAGAATTCTACAACTATGGTAAGTGTACAATATTAATTAACGCAATATTTACCCCAAACTATTACAACAAACCTTACCAAATAATGCCCAAACTGTGGGCATCCTATATACAAAAACGGTGACACACGTATCATAAGTATATACGGTATACTCATGTAATCACATGTATATACATGGTATACACGTGTATACTTATGTATTATTTAACAGGACACAAAATATAGTGAGTAAAATGACATACTTTATTTGTGTTGGAAACATTTGGCTAAAAATAATCATTTATAACGACGTCATTTGCTTGAATATATTTTAATTGCTAAATTGAAATGCTATTACAGAAAAATTATATAATATAACATAACATGAAAAATTGATTTAACAGAAAACTCTGATCGTTAAAATATTGTTATAGAAAATGAATATTATAAAGAAGTGATCTTATTATAGTACACAAATTTCTAAATATACGGGTTATGTACGGTTGGAAATAAGAGTTCATCCATAAAAGTTCTGTAAAATCTCACTATGATAAACACAATATAGTTATTAATACGCAAGTTAGGATTTAAGCTGTATCATGATATAAAAGGTTCCTCTGATACGACATAACAAAGGGATTAAGGACCGCAGCCACAATTTATTCCACTTTTTCGCTTTCGCTCTACAAAAAAACATCCAAGTTCTCATTTTATGATTTCCATGCTATTTATTTCATATAGATTTAAGTGTCCCTTGAGGTATACATTATCTAGCTTTAAAATGGATATTTTGCATCCAGTAACAGCTGTAACTAACAGCGAGTTATATCCTACAAAATAATACTAGTATTATCCTAGTACTGTTATTATGGATCATAACCCGTGTAGTAGTTTCTGGTTAAAATCCAAAATGTACTCAAATTCGATTGGCTAGCATAATATATAAAATTTACTTAAGTAATATCGTTTACTCATATTTAAGAAATAAGTGTCAGTGAGTTGATATTTCTAAATGTTATATATAATAAAAGTTCATGTTGAACAAACTGAAAATCTTATGAATAAACGTTAGATCACGATCTAAAATTTGAAAGTTATTGCAAATTCTAGATGACTGTCTAACGTTTTGTATGTAAGATCGAGAAATATACTAGCAATAACCTGAGCATAATGATGTCTGAAAAGGGGATTTCCTAAAGAATCTATTGGCACAACTTTTAAAAAATAAAGACAAAATTATAAAAATATTTCACCAATTATAAAAATATCCCAACATTAACAGTTATACTAGCGTCCCTAATATTTCACTGCATCACTTTTTTGTCTTAAATTCACTGCATCATTACTAAGCGTCTCGCATTACAAAATTCATTTATATTTTATGGCGTTCAAATGTGTTGAATTATTTCATGTACTATCAATAGTCAGTTGAATATTTATAGTACATGCTTATCAGAAGGGGAATGAATGTGGATAGTTGTTGTGTATTGTGCCAAAAGCTGATGAGAGTGCTGAACACATGTACTTCAATTGCCCCTATACTAGGACTGTTTGGTAGAATTTACTGGATTGGATGAAATGGCAGATAAGTATTCTTAGTTGGGACTTGGAATGGAGATGGGTAACACAATAGTCCAGAGGAAAACAGGCCAGAAACAGATTACTTAAAGCTTACTTTGCTGCAGCCATCTGTACTACCTGGATTGAAAGGAATGCAAATGTCTTTCAAGGCAAGGCTCAACCAAAGGAGAAGTTGTTGCACTCACGTAAGAAGTAGAATATATTATTTAGCTTTCATTGATTATTGTGTACAATATATATAGTGTTACATAATTACAAACTAGGTTACTAAATCTTTCTAATTACAATTGGAATATAAATTTACCTAATATAAAATATATGCAAAATATGGTAATATACAAGATATGGTAATATTCTATCACACCGCCGCAGTTGAAGCGGGAGGTTCTCGTACGCTGAGACTGGCTCGGAAGTCATCAAAGAGTATGCGCGGAAGTCCTTTAGTGAATATGTCAGCAATCTTATATCGGGAAGGAACATGAAGAACACGAACTTGTCCACGAGCAACTTTCTCATGTACAAAGTGAATATCCATTTCAATGTGTTTAGTGCGCTGATGTTGAACGGGATTGCCAGAAAGATATATCGCACTTACATTATCACAGTAAACAATTGTAGCCTTATGGAGTGGGAAGTGAAGCTCAAGTAGAAGGTTGTGTATCCAACAAGACTCAGAAACAACATTCGCTCTGTACTCAGCTTCGGCACTGGATCGAGACAGAGTAGGTTGTCTTTTAGAAGACCAAGAAAGCAAGTTATCTCCGAGGAACACACAGTAACCCGACGTGGATCGACGAGTATCAGGACATCCACTCCAGTCAGCATCAGAATAAGATATGAAACCTGAGAGTGAGGACTTGTACATGTGTACGCCAAAATGAAGAGTACCTTGTACATATCGCAAAATATGTTTGAGGGCATTTATATGTTCATCCGTCGGGTTGTGCATATGTAAGCATATTTGTTACACGGCATAGGATATATCTAGTCTCGTGAAAGTGAGATACTGCAACGCTTCTGCGAAACTGCAATAGTGAGTCGGGTTGGCATACAGAGAATCCGAAGAGGCACTGAGTTTGGAATTAGTGTCCACCGGTGTGTGGGCCGGTTTTGCAAGACGTCATGCTTGCTCGGTCAAGGATCTCTTTGGCGTACTTCCTTTGACAAATAAATAAGCCACATGTATGTCTCGTAACAGCAATGCCCAAAAAATAGCTTAGGGGCCCAAATCCTTCATAACAAACTCAGAGGCAAGGAGTGACATAATGGATCGGCGAAGTGCATCAGAAGATATGGTGAGAATGATATCATCAACATATAGTAGGATGTATGCCGTGTCATTACCCTTGCTATAGATGAACAATGAATTATCAGATTTGCTATGTGAAAACTCGATAGAGGATACAAATCAACAAACCGTTGGTACCATGCACGAGGAGCTTGTTTCAGTCCATAGAGTGATTCTTCAAAAGACACATAATCTGGATGAATCGGATCCCTGAATCCCATAGGTTGATGTATATATACAGTTTCATGAAGGTCTCTATGCAAGAAAGTATTTTTTACGTCAAGCTGATGAATAGGCCAAGACTTGGACAAAGCAATACTGAGAACGATCCGAATAGTCGCTGGTTTCACCACCGAGGTGAAAGTTCCATCACAATCAACTCCCATCTATTGAGACATGCCATAACCTACAAGACAGGCTTTGTGCCTCTCAAAAGAACCATCAAACTTCTTTTTATATAAAAAAATTCACATAGAGCGAATAATATTAGCATCAGGATGACGAGGTACTAGATCCCACTTCTTATTTTCAATAAGAGCATTATATTCGTCAATCATTGCATTTTTCCAACTAAGATAAGATAATGCATCTTTCGAATTATGAGGAACATGGAAAGGGACAACCGAAGTGGATAAGTTAAATAGTCGTTTGGGTTTGGAAATGACGTACATAACACAGGTTTCCATTGTCCGTGGGTGTGCCGCGGGAGGTTGGACAATATTGGGATGGGGTGGCCGAGAAATGGAGGCGGGACTGGATGGACTGTTGGGAGTAGGGGGTGGGGCCGAGAAGGGGATGGATGCCGGTGTCGGTGACGATTGCTTTTGCAAGTGATAAATTATAATGGAATTTAGGCCATCATTTAGGAATTCATAGGACTTTGGGGATGGAGAATTGAGTTTGGCAAAGGGGATTGGGAATCATCGAATATGACATGTCGAGAAATGATAATTTTTTGGCTTGACAAGTCGTAATAATTGTAACATCGATGATTGCAGGATAGCCAAGAAAGATGCATGGGATGACCGAGGTTGCAGCTTGTTGATTTGTGTAGAGGGATGGAGGGGGTAGCACAGACATTCGAAAGTTCGTAAATGATTATAGGAAAGATCCCGAAGATAGAGAACTTGAGTGGGAGACTTGTGTTTGAGAGACTTGTTTGGGAGAATGTTCAAGAGATAAGTTGTCATTGATAGAGCATAATGCCAAAAATGGGGGGGGGGGGATAGAGGCGTGAGCAAGGAGGACACGAACTAAGTTGTTTAAGATTCTAATTTTTCATTCGGCTTTGCAATTTTGTGGAGAGCTATGAGGATAGGAAAAATGAAAAACAAGGCTGTGTTTGGCGCAGAAAAGTTTGAATTGATTATTATGAATTCTCTTCCATTGTCACATTGGAAATATTTAATATTCTTTTCAAATTGTGTCTTAATGAAAGCGATGAATGACGAAAAAATAGAATTGACTTGATACTTATTACCAATGGAAAACATCCATAGGAAGTTTGAATAATCATTTAAAAATAACATATAGTATCGATGCTTGGCCATGCTTAAAATAGGAGAAGTCCATTAATCATTGTGTATTATATCAAAAGGCATTAAAGTACAAGTAGATGAAGAATAAAATGGCAACTTGACATGTTTCTCAAAAACACAAGATTCACAAACAGAAGGAGAAGGGATATGTTTGTAAGCAATAAATTTATTTTTGCTAAGGGAGTGTAAAACAGAGTCTCCTGGATGTCCTAATCTATTATGCCATAAAGGAGATGAAATTGCTGCAAAGGTTGATGGAGAGGATGCTGGATGGCTGACGGATGTGGTGATAGGATAAAGCTCTCCGGTGTTATCACATCCCTGTCATAAGGTCCTTCACAGAAAAACCAAAATGATTAAATTCAAGAAAAACATTATTGTCGGTTGTGAAACGACGCACAAAGATCAGATTTTTGATAAGCTTTGGAGCATGGAGGACATTTTTTAAGGCTAACAGAGGGTGTGGTGGGGAAATAGATGATTGTCCATAATCTCGAATGGGAATACCTTGTCCACTACCAACAATAATATTACGATTTAAATTGCTCATATTGAAATAAAATGATATAGTACCTTAGGATGATGTCATATGAGACGTGGCGTCAGTGTCCATGTACCAACTGTCGTCAGGAACGTTGAGAGACATCGTGTTCATAGCTGCCTCAATATCCGTCGATGCGTAGGTTAAATGAGGAGAAACATGTGCAATGTATGCCTACTATAGATGTGCACCGAGGATGCCGGACTGGGCCTGTTAGGCCGGAGGTTGGGCCTAGGAGGACGTCGGGTAGGGGCAAGGTGGAGCAGCTCATGCCAGTGAGGCCCACGCAGCACATGGCGGGTAGGCAGCTCACGACGGAGGCTGCTGCCACTGTTGCTGCCATTGTTGGTGTTTGCCAGCCAGCGGGGGCTGCCTCCAGCCGTTGTTGCCACTGTGTTTGGCGCTGCCGCGACTATTCCCAGAATTTCTTCCTCTGTTGTTATTTCGAAAATGTGAGCCACGTGTTGAATCATTGACTTGCCTGTGGGAAGGGGTGGGAGTCAAGCCTCTCAGGTCAGCATGGTTGTTGTCGGTGGCTACGAGGGCGGCATCGACTGTGCTGGCATTAGTCGGTGCCCGCTTTGTTTTCCGGATTTCTTCAAGAATGAGTCTCGAATGAGCCTCATAGAACGGAGGCAATGGCGTGCTTTGTTGGAGGATGGTAGTGACGCTGTCATAATTTTCATTTAAACCCGCAATAAGTTGCATCACCAATCGTTGATTAGTGACCGGTGCACCGACGTTGGAGAGTTGATCGGCAATCATCTTAAGTTCTTGACAATAGGCCGACGCATTAGGAAAATCGTCCTGTTGAATGGCCTAAAATTGATTTTCCAGATACAAGACATGTTGTGTCTTGTTGTCATGAAAAATACTTTTCAAGCGCTCCCACGTTTGTCGTACAATGGCATCAGTTTCAATGATTGTATGCAATAAATCGTTCGAGATCGTGTCGTAGATCCATTGTAGGACAACCGCATCTAGCGGGACCAAAGTTCATCGTCAGAATCATCAGATCTTTCTGGGGGGCTTTGATTTTGGAGGGATGATATGGTCGATGACTTTGTATAAACGACAATGAATCTTAAATAATTCCGCCCAAGATGAATACTGAAATTTTTCCATCTCAAGAGTTATGAGAATGAAATTCTTGATGTTGTTAACTGCAAGATCATGATGGAATTTAGGTTGTTCAGCCATTGAAAATTGAAGGGGAAGAGAGGAAAGTCGAAGAATGAAGGGAGAGGGTTGCCGATGAAGAGGGTTGCCGAGGGGGGAAGGGGCGGTGGCTTAGGGAGAAAAAGAAGTTAGGGTTTGACTTCTGATACCATGTAGGAATATGTTCCTTGCCTTTCATTGATTATTGTGTACAATATATATAGTGTTACATAATTACAAACTAGGTAACTAAATCTTCCTAATTACAATTGAAATATAAATTTACCTATTATAAAAGATATGCAAAATATGATAATATTCTATCAATAATAATATACAAAATATGGCAATATTCTATCCATTCTTTTGTTTACGTATGTTAATTCATTGTAGGGCAGAAGTACTATGGTACTGTTAGTCTAGTTGGTATTTCACTATTTTGTCAGTTTCTGTTTTAGTGTACACACTTTGAGAGGGGTTGAAGTTGAACTAGTGTTTTCTCCTCTGATTTTGTAATTCTCAGTCGGTTAATTAATAAAATTCTTTAATTCCCAAAAAAAAAATAGTCAGTTGAATATTTCACAAAAATGAACTGATTTCTTTTATTTCAAATTTTAACCTATATCTTGATTTAGCTAACTGTCTATTTAAAACAAAACTTAACTTTATATTTAAAAATAAGTAAATATTTAAAATGTCATCCATACTTGAGTGAGACGATTCACACAGTTTAATAGAGACGTAGGAATTGGAGAAAATATGTTGATTTTTAACATAAAATTTCACCAGCTGTCCCTTTTGGATAAAATAACTCTTTCTATTTTTTCTTACAATGTATGAACCTTTTAGATAATGGTTTAAAAAATTATTTTGAACAAACTGAATATCTTATGAGAAACGGTAAACCACGGCCCAAAATTTTATAAGTTATTAAAAACTTTAAACGACAGTCTAATGCTTTGTCTGTTGTATTAACACTAGTCTAATGTTATCTTGAAGGTTAATTTTTTAAGAGCTATATTTGTATAACTTCTAAAAGAGGACAAACTATAAATGATGACCTAAAAGTCTCTTTGTAATTTTACAATGAAATTCTAATTTTGCCAGAGCCCAAACAAGGGCATAATAGGCCCAATAATCATGGCCCAATGGTATTTCCTCGCATGATCAGCCCAATTACTTATTTTTAGTAATTTCGTTTGACGTTTATTTCAAAAAAAAGGTTTCCAGTAATCGTGATGATGCAATCCATAGGCTACAACCTGGTCCTAATTATCTAATCTGCCAAGGCGATTTGCACATTTAGTTACCATTTAATTTTTGATCTCGTTTGAATTATTTTCATAAAAATAGATTTACCACCAGAAAACATCAGAAAAATTAATTCTCATGGATCGCTGAACAATTCATTAGATTGCCTTATCATAAATTCTGACCGATCGCTAGAAATTAGCCAAATCCTGATAATTCTAGCGGATCACCATAAAGCTCATCCGGTCTCATTATCACAAATATTGACCAACGCCTGAAATTGATCACCAAATTCTGATTATTTCTGCAAATCGCTATAAACTTATTGCATAGAAATTTCAACAAGACGTTTTTACTTCAAAATTGATCCAAGACTATCTAAATCAACCCTAAATGTTTCCATTTTTTATATGCAACCTTCCAAAGTCAATCCCAACAATCATCAATGATTATATCAACCCATTTTTTTTTAAAATCAATAAATCTACCAGATGTTGGAGATTTCTAAGCAGTGTCTCACATTGGTGAGGAAACACTATATTATTGTGTTTATAAGAGAATTTTTTTATGGGTTAAGATATATTTGGACAGAATTAATTAATTGATTAATTCAGAAAATTATGAAAATACATCATTCTTAACCATTGGTTTAATCTCAAGAGGCACCATGAAAATGCATCATTCATAACCATTGGTTTAATCTCAAGAGGCACTATGAAAAGGCACCATCTATTTTTAATAGATTACCATATTCCCATCAGAAAATAAATCAAAACCAAATCAGAAATATTCTCAATATAGTAGGAATCAAACGTCGTTTTAGTGCAAACAATATTTGATTAGACTTCTTAGTATCCATAAGACATTCAATCCTTCCCGGTGCACTCTATGGGGTGAAATAGTCTTAAGGGGGAGTTCGTACTCGCTTGTGAAGTCGGTTTTCTACATTTTCTGCAATCTGTTTCTAACACAAGCTCAATAAAATTCAATAACAATATTTTTCAAATTTCTTCCACCAAACTAAAAAAACAACCACAAATAAGTGAAATGGCCTAGAATATATTAACTAGATAAATATTTAATTATTGTATTTGCAATCGTCTCTATTTATTATATTTGTCAATAATTGTCACGACTTATATATTCCAAAATTTAGGGGTGATATAGTCTAGATAATTTTCTTGTTTCTATCTGTCATCACATACTAAGATTCTAGATCAGTATCTTGATCAGTTACAAGGAGCATCCTCTTGATTAAATTTTTCACTTTTTCTTTTCTTTTCAAATACTTTTCCTTATAGTTCTAAAAACTACAAATACTAAATCACTATTTGATACGCAAATAATAATAAATTTTTATTCGCATTTGGTGTTTGTACAAAGATCAATTAATTTAATCTTAGTAATTAGATATTAAAGTGAGAGTACATATTACTCAATCATATTTATCTTACATCAATTGATGGTTGTTAATATCAAGTGTGGACAAATATACATGCAAACAATCATCCACCTTTTTTTTTGCTTTGCTTTTATCACCAGCCTTAGTATAATTAGGTTTGAAGTGGACTAATATTCCTTGTTAAGAGTCTAATGTCGTCATTTACTTCGGGCTAAATTGAACAAATATGTTAATTAGTCGTCAGTGCTATGCTGTTTTTTTTTGGTCTAATGTCGTTTAATTTAAGAGTCTTTTCACTAACACCGTTCTCGTTGATTGATCTTGAAAAAGGTATAAAAAATTATAATTATATCTTTTATAAATGTTCGTGCAAATAAAATTAAGTCCTTAATAAAACAAAGATAAAGAAAATGGTTGGAAGGTTTTAGACTAGGTTTCGTTTATCATGTTGTTTTGAATTTTATAATTATTACATGTTACTTTGTGACGGCTAATTTGTGAAAACTAGCTAATAATAACTTAATCATAGAGCAAAATCAAATGATATAATGAAATAGTTCGGATTCCTATATTCTTCACCCGTTGTCTCGAATTCGAATATTTAACAAAGGAAAACAATTTGATAGGAAGCATTTTACTTTTTCCCTTCCCCTTATTAATCATGATGTTTGATGCGGATCAAAATTAGTCAGACCAATGAATTATGATATTAACAACTTTGTTTTTATATATAATAGCACCAAATTAAACTATATGACAATAACTATGCCAGCGTAGAACATAAAATTATACTTCTTCTCTTAGGTCCCTCCGCTTTTAAAACCCTTTAAAAAAACCTCTCCAAAAATTAATTCAGCCCATTTCTCACCCTAATCCACCATGATTATTTGCTAAGTTTCTTTTTTTTTTTTTCCCTTTTTTTCTTCTTCTATCATAACTTCATGTTAGAATAAAAACTTATATCCCAATTATGGGTTCAAATCTATGCTGTCTCAACCAACAAGATTCAGAAATTCATCAACCAAAAAGTAAAAATAATACTCTTCTTAGAGAAAAATCTTTACACCAATGTTTTTTGGATTCACCAAATTACATAAATAACCCTAAAACTATTAAAGGGATTTATGTATCTTCTCCATGTCATGAAGTGAATAATTCCAATTTTTATACACCAAGAATTAGCTTTTCATCACCAGAAGCCATGATGAATAAGGACTTGTTTGGTACACCAAGAATTAGTTTTTCAGAAAGAGTTAGAAAAATTGAGGAGATTAATATTATTGGTGGAGAAGAAGGGTTGATGAATAGAACACAAAGTGGGAAATTGAAGAAGAAGGTTACTTTTAAGTTGCCTCAAGAAGATGATATTATTATAGTTTGCTCACCAAGAAAATCTTTTGAAGAATGATATGTATATATCATATGATTCTTCCTATATATCTTGTTGTTTGTAAAATTATTTCTACGAAAAACATTTTAAAGTTAGCATCTTGATCTTTCTTCTTTATATATAAGATCGTATGATTATCTATTTATAAACGAGTTGCACAAATACAGTTGAATGATATATCGCTTCATATTTTTTTACTGTATTTCCTTTCTTCTTTTTGTTTTCTATCCTACAAAGCCTTCTTTATTTTCTGAAATTTATGATCTGCTACTAGAGTAATCATATTCCTTAGGCAAAAAATAACGGGGTTGAGGGCTTAAGATATTGGTAAAAAGTTGATGAACGGGAGGTGAAAAAACATTTTGTTACTTAACTGCATCAATTTAAATTGATTTTTGTGCTGGATTAAGTCATGAATGGGTCGGCTAAGAATTTTACGTGGACAAATAAATAATGGCCACGTATATAGTTACAATTTAATTGAATATCACATAATTGTATCATTAATGGAGCAACAATTTTAATTCTGAAAATAACATTAGGGGAAAATGTGATCTAACAGTTGGAAGGATGACATTTTTGAGCCACTTCTAATACGTTAACGACACTTTTGACCTCAATAGGTGTAAGGAGGTCATTTTTTAACATTCTCTAATACGTTAAGGGCATTTTTGATCCTTTCCGTTAAAAGTTTGAATATTTTTACAAATTGGCCAAACTTATGAGTTGCCAATTTGTGTTGGGCTTACTTGGATCCAAACTAATCCATACCAATTTCTTTTGTTTTCTTTCTTAACCAATTTCTATGTGTTTTTCCAAAATTGCGTCTCAACCAATTATGAAATAATTCCACTAAAAATTGATCAAAGCTTAGTGCAATTAACTCACTGGAAGCTTGAATAATGAACTGTACAATTCATAAGCTTGCTCCTACCTATGTAAATACCGGGTGAGTAAATACTATAGAAATAACGCCCACTGCCAATTATTCCGCTACATTTTTGGAAAATAACGATTATCATAGAATTTAAAATTTTACATGTGAAACTTCACTTGTAGACCCCGAAACTTCATGCCATATTTTTAATTGAAAAAATAGCTAGAAAATGGTTATTTGTGAAATTTCCCCCGCAAATTTAACCCAATATAGTAGGACGATGTCATCAATAGAAAATACCTTCCTACCAACAAAATTAAAATGGACCACGCCTTAGACTGCAGGGACCTATGTTATTCGGCAGGTCATACTAAAAAACTTAAAAAGGGTTTGCCAAGTACTTCATAAATTAAAGGATCTTTACATAAATAACCGGCCGGATAGATTATGTGTTGACATATCTGATTATACACATATTATACCTAAATTTTTCATATATCATATATTCGGCAGTTAATTTTAGTTTATGCGGCTGGGTAAATGGATGTTTACATTTTTTTTCATAATGGGGAATGTGAATGGTGGAATATTTATAAATAAAGTAAGCTTGAGTATTACATCAACCTAAATTTTAATTAAATGCTCAGTTAACATATTCATTATATAAAAACTGTGAATTATGTGCAATGATTGATTATGAAAACATTATCAGATGAAATTAAAGGAGCTGGCTGAGAGTGAATTTACTACTCTTTTATATTACTCTCAGAATATTTTGGAAAATACCAAGATTAATAAGAAACAGCTTATACAATCGTTACGCAAAACCACATATTTTTAGAATTAAGATGAATGTTAGTTCACTACATATAGAAATGTTAACGAAGAAAGGGGAAGATAAGTTTTAAAATTTAGAATAAACCACTCAAAAGATTTCAGTTTTGTGTAACTATATTATTTACTTGGATTTCTAACAAAGTTATTATATGTAAAGAAAATAAACACATAATTTAACTCAAACTCAAAAGTTAGTTCATCAAGTAATTCAAGCTCAAAATCTAATGTCCATTTCCTGAAACCATTGTGGTATATTTTTAGCATCATCCCCATCCATATGTCCAATATTTGACATTTGACGGGAACGTCCATCGAAATTTGGAATAAAAAATAGTAGAAATTAATTTGACTCTGATATCATACAAAAAAAATAATGATTGACTTGAAAGAGAGACTTTTAGTAACTGATAAAGTTGTTGTCATGCGATCAGGAGGTCACGGGTTCAAGCCATGGAAACAACTTCTTGTAGAAATGCAAGGTAACGCTGCGTACAATAGACCCTTGTGGTTCGGCCCTTCCTCGGACCCCGCGCATAGCGGGAGCTTAGTGCAATGGACTGCCCTTTATTTTAGAAAAAAAAATAAGGATTGACTTATTCAACTCTAAGAGCTCGTTTGGTATGAGGGATAACGGATATTTAATTACAAGATTAAATTTGAGATGAGTTTATCTCATGTTTGGTTGGGATAAAATCGCGATATAACTAATCGTGTGATTAGTTATTCCGAGATAATGTTATTTTTATCCTTGTGGGAGGATAGAATAATTAACCCGAAATAACTACTTCCGGGATAACTTGTTCCCATCCAAATGATCCCTAAAAGTTAATTAGTAAAACGAGAATTATTCAAAATCACATCAGAAAATCCAAAAATATTTTTATACAATGTTATACACTTATATACAAAAGACAAATACATTATGTATATAGGTGTTTGAAGGTGTATACATATTTATACACCTATATACATAAACACTCATATACCACCATATACACTCATATACAATATTATACACTATTATACAAAAAAAATAACTTCAACACCACCAACTCCCATATACACTCATATACACCACTAACCCCAAATCTTTAGCTCCATATACACCCATATACACCTGGGATCTCAGATCGACGACGAAGCAGCAACAACACCAACCATCGCCGGACCTCCAGCTCACCACCACCAGATATGAGAGAGGGGAAGTCGAGAGAGAAGGAGAGAGAGAGCGCAGTCACTCACTGGACGACGGTGACGAGACGGTAGTGGTGCCGAGAGAGAGACGGCGGCAGAGAAAGAGAGTGACAGAGAGAGCGCGATAGAGAGAAAAATTTATGTCATTTTTTATAAGATTTAAAAAGGTGGGTTAATTTTTTGACATTATTGCTCTTAATTTCATACAACCTAATTATTTTAAATAAATAAATTTACTAATGACATGGACACCTTCCCAATTTGAGGAAACCTACATTTTAATTTTATGTTTCTTATTCTTTGGTTTAACCACAAATATTACACTCTTACACCGTTAAAATGCCCATCACTCATTTTCACGTTCAAAAAAGAATAAGCTGCTTTACAAATTGGTCTATAGTTATCTTGTCATGGTAGTTTGTCACTTTGTCTGTCTACTCTACACCGAATCAAATTACAACACCAAAACGCATAATCGGAAATGCTTCGAAAACAACAGAAATTTTGCATCTCCATGAGTTCTCCTTAAATCTTTTCTTTTTTTCATATTTTTCGTTAATTATAATTGCCTAAATCTTTTAAATATTTGAAGGAGACCAAAATTATTTATTTTTGACGAACTTAAAAAATCAATAAGAATCAATAGTATTTTTAAGAGGTTGTTTTAAACCTATCCTCAAATATAAAGGTTCATTTTACCGAAGAGGTCAGTTAAAACTTTGTTACTAATTTATAATTTTGACCGATGAGCTTTTCGATGTTATTTAAAATCATATTATTATGTTTTTGAAAAGATCAACTGCCTTTTGTTATTGACAGGAGGTATCATTTGAGTGGTTTCTTTTAATTAAAGAAAAACAATTAGGTTCTATTCAAGTCAAATTTTCGATATGTGAGGTACCTAGTTTAAAACGTTAAGTTTACAAAACTTATATGGAGTAATATAATCGTTTTATTTGGTCAAGAGTAATATTTGTCTTATTAAAGCTTGTAATACTAGTTAGGCGTAAGAATTCCTTACAAGATGGATGAATCTCTTTTTTTTTTCGGATCGTTTGTTATGTTTTCTTTTATGTTTTTTTATAAATTAAAACCATCAACTCACCGGTGAGATAGAACTATGAGGGGGGGGGGTCTGCCGGTGGTGTTTCGTCGGAGAGGGAAGAGGGGAGCTGGGCGCCGTTGCTTCTTGGTTGGAACTCGTCGGAGAAGACAGAGATGGGCTCAAAACTGGGGGTTGGCCATTATTCTGATGAAATGAGGCTGAGAAAGCTTTTTACTTAATTTTTTTTTCTCCTTTTAAATATTTTTTTAAATTAAAATTATCACATTCATGCTCTTAATATGCGTGTATCACACACTTTTATCCAACTCACCACTATTAATGTCATATATGCTTTGGTCAACTGTCAGAAGGGTTTAAAATGTTCAATTTTAAAGGATAAAAAATTTTAATTAGAAAATTCATAAATACGGATACTGAAATAACAAATCAGGACAAATATAAGAATCTCCAAGGCTATTTCGCCAAAATATATTACTAGAAGTTTATATGCAAAGCACTTCTACATTAATCAATTCGGTATAAATATTCAATGCTAATGAATACTTACCACTCCAAAAATCCAAGGGGTTTGGAGGGGCGAGGGGGGTTGAACGTTAGGTATGAAAAAATGTCAATTGTAACAGTTTTTTACCAATGGTGGGTAGTTGGAACGAAAGGTAGTAACAAAGGACATGTGGCAAAATGATAAAAATCAGTCAAAAAAGATGAAAAGAATGGTAAGTTTACTCTCTTACCAACCATGCACTTTACTCGCACCTCCTTTTTTGTAGTAGTATGTCCTATTTCTTAGGAAACTAACACGAAACCCTAAATACAACTCGATCAACACTTTCATACTAAGTCATAAGCGTAAAATAATCAAAATATACGTAACGACAGAACAGGGCTGACCATCTAATATTTAATTCAATCTGGCTCGACTAGCTTAAATTCAGGGCATATAGAGCGGCTAACACTCTAAAGGGCGAAGTCAATTTTACCTTAAAAAATCATTCTAATTTCTCAAGGTTCAAACTTGAAACATGCGTGTCCACCATATTCTTTTGTGATCGCTGAATTAAAATAAATATCATTTTTTATCTTATAATTTTAAAATTATAATGAATTTAGTACAAAAATGTAAAAAGTTGAATTTCAAGTTTGATTCGTCATCTTAGTTCAAAAGTATAATGAGTAAAAGCACTAAATAGGGCCGGATTGCACAATGTATGATGTGAGTTTACGTGAATTACTATTAATTTGATCACAATTAAGAAATCTACTAAATAATTATAAGAATTTGATTGTGAATCTAATTATTCAGAGGTAGAGTCAGAATTTCAATTCTATGAATTCTGAAATTTACAACAACGATCTCAAGTACTAATAATTAGTTTCTAAATTTAATATTTGTACGTATTGAATGAATTTTATAAAAAAAAACATGATTTGAGTAAAAGCTACGACGTTCGGCTTAATACATATCTAGGCTTCTACCACGACCTTTACAATTATTACTCATTCCGTCTCAATTTATATGACATCATTTTGATTGTGTACGAAGTTAAGAAATAAAGGAAGGATTTGTTATGTTTATCAAATTGTCTTTACTTTAGTGCATACTTTTTTTCACTTTTCTTCACAATAAATACATCTTTAAAGTTAAGTAAGACCCAACAAGGATAAAATAGAGATGAAACCATTAAATAATTATCAAATAAGAAAATGTGACATTTATTTTTTAACATACTAAAAGAAAATTGTGTCACATAAATTAAAAACTTCAAATTTTAAATCTGTCTCTGACTTTAAAAACGTTTAAAGTAGATATTATTAAGTTTAAATTTTGTATCCGACTTTAGCCAAATTCAATCACCTACCCACCCCCACCCCCTCCACTCTCCCACGCCCACTCTCCTACCCCCACCTTGGAGGGAGCTTCCTCATGTTCAAGGTTATATCCCCAGAGCCCCACACTTTCTCTAACTAAAATTATAATATTCCTTTATTTCTCTCTTTTTTTCTTGAGAGTCAGAAAAGAAGCTACTATAAACTTTTGCCTTTGCTTAGCTTTCAAGCTTAGTACTATTTGTCCTAGCCAAAATGATGTTGCTGATTGTGGCGGCGGCGGCGGCGATTCTTTTCACGGCGGCGACTGTGGTCGGAGCTCAGGTATATCATGTGGTCGGAGAAGATAGAGGGTGGGACCCATCTACTGATGTTGCTTCTTGGTCCTCTAAGAGAGTTTTCAGTGTTGGTGACAAAATCTGTGAGCTTCTTGGTCTTCTATATCTCTATGTATTATAATCATGTCCGTCCCAAAAAGATTGAAACTTTTTAATATGTAAATTTTATTTCAAAAAAATTAAAAAATTTATATTTTAACCCATGTTGAAATTAAAAAGTTTGACTCTCGAAAAACAAAAACTGTCAATATTTTCGGAACGGAGGAAGTAGTTAAATATGAGTTTAATTTTATATAGCGATAGCCTAATAACATTTCAGGGTACTTAAGAGATTAACGATAAATAATCATTCAAAATAAGTGGGATAAAAGATCTAGAAAATTAGAAACGTCAATCTGTTGTACAACATTAAAATACATAAATAACTTCAAAATTCCTCATTTGTCATTGTGTACGAAATAAATCCTTAGTCCATATGGCTCCTCAAGGAGGTTCATCTGAATCACCTTTGCAAAAAAAAATACAGTGTGTATATAATTATCAAAATTATTTTATGTATACACACAAAAATAGATGTTAAATCCAATGGCTTTGTTACATATTTATCTTTTTGTATTTTAAATCGTCTTAGTAAAACTAAATATTGAGACTCTTGGATGTGTTTTCTTAGCTAAAGATGCGAAACGTGGAAAGAAAAATATTAGATTGTCATTTGTAAAGAATAAAATCGTTGACGGGTTTTTAGTCAAAATTATCTCCTTTAAATATAACCCTAAACATTTTTAGTCCCTAAAATTTGCTTGAGTGGAGCACTTTTAATCCAATTTATTAGATCTTTAAAAGCAAAGAGAATATTGTGGTGTATGTAATACTTCACTTTTTTATGAAATTTTATTTCAAATAGTTTAAATATCAATGTTTAAAATCACGTGAAAAATAAAGTGAATTCGTCCTTGCACTTTGGAACTCGTGAGTATTAATATTACAAGGATAAGCTATTACTCGAAGTCCCAAAAGAAATAAAAGAGACAAATTGGCTAAATAACAAACCACAAAGTTCTATTTAAAAAATTGTCTTATTTTCTTTATTAGTTTATCCTAAAAAAATTGACATGTTTCTATATTTAGAAATAATTTAACTTTATGAGATGATTTACAGTCACATAAATATCTAAAGTTTGTTTCGGACCACACATTTTAAAAGTCTTCTTCATTTCTTAAATTTCGTGTCAAGTCAAACTAAGACAATCTTTTTGAGACATAGGGTATATTTTTCTATCTTCATGAATATTTATTATTTATCTTTGTTATCCCAATATTTATCTCTCTTTTCCAGAAGAAGTACATATATAAGTAAGACAAGTATTTTGAATATTATAACAGCCATCTATAACAATATTTCACTATATCAGTTAAAAAGTATTCGAATAAATAATATTATTATATAAAAAAATTACTGTATTTTTGTAATTGATTCATAGTTGATCATATATCTGTTTTGGCAGTAGGTCTTAAAGATTCTGTATGATAATAGATTCTCTCTTTTCCTTGGGCTATGCCTCAATAGGTTAGGTAAACAAGCAATATAGTATTTAATGTTACCATTTGAACTTCATTCGTTCAATTTTAATTGTTCACTATACTAAAAATAATTATTTAATTTTAGTAGTCTATTTTAAAATAAATCAAGAGATAATTTATCACTTTTTTCCTATTTTACCCTTATAATTTATTATTAAGTTGACAAGTTTAAAGAAGTTTTAATTGTTGCACAACTTTTAAAGTATGTTTTATTTATTTTAATCATTTGATTATTTAGCAATAATTATGGGTAATATAATAAAATTATCATTCTATTTTTGGCTCCTTAATAAGCATGTCCAGTCAATATATGACAAGTAAAAATGAACGGAGGGAGTAACTAAAGTTAGTGAGTTACACAAAATTCACTTAACATTTATAAATATTTGACCGTGAACTTAATTAGTATCACATATTAATTTAAGTTGTTGCAAGAACTTACAAAATTTTAAATTTTAGATCTGCATATGATGCTCAAATTTAAATTCGAGATGAAAAATATAAGGTGATTTTTTTCACCTGCACCTGCCTAAGTCTTGTTGGACAAAAAAAATTGTGCTGGTGGGAGACCGAAAATACCTGATAGAATAGCCAAAGTGCTGACAAATTGACTTAAATAGCACCGTTATCAGAAACAAAAATAAAAATTGTCAGCATATATTACTAATTTACATGGAAAGGTTTGAGAGTTCCGATAAAAGAATTATGGAATTTAAACTCGTGATATTAAAGTTTGAATTACTACAACTTACTGGAGGATACTTATACAATTTTACATATATATTATACGAGCAGGGTTCACCTACTCCGCAGGTCAAGAAAGTTTGGTGGAGCTGAGAAACGAGGAAGATTTTACATCGTGTGATGTAACGAACCCGATCAATATGTACACGGACGGCCTGGATACGATCTCGCTCGAAGGAGAAGGAATCAGGTACTTCGCTAGCGGGAACTCAGAGAGCTGCAAAAATGGGCTGAAAATTCCTGTGAAAATCCAGGCCAAAGAGCAAAACATGGCCCAAAATGTTGGATCAAGGGCTGTAGCTGATGGGCCTACATTACCTTCTGATTCAACAAATTTAAATGGGCTTTCTTACCTTTTGGTTGTTGGATTATCAGTCTGCTTATTGGGCCTTTAGATGGAAAAGCAATTATGAGTTATGGACTCTATTAAGTAGGATAATGTACCACTTTATTTGAGTAATATAAATCTTAATCTCGATTTGTGATATTAATATGTTGGTTTTGTTTTGGCCTAATTTTTTGTTGTCTATTCAAAAATGAATTTTGTAGTTTAGATGTATGAGTTATCCGAAGGCAAGCCTCTGAACAACGATATTCATAGGTCATACGGGTTCGAGCTGTGAATTAGTTATTGATACTTGTGTTAGGGTAAGATGTCTATATCACAGCCTTTGAGGAGCGTCCCTTTCCTAAACCATGCACGAACGAGTGATAGTTCGTGCATTAGGCTGCCCTTGCAGGTTTTCATAATGGAAGAGATCAAGAATTATATGGATATTGCATGATGTAAAAACTAGTTGCTCAGTAAATGGGTCAAATTTATCAGTGTACCATCCGAATTGAGCAACTTTACTCGTGTTAAACTTTTGATCTAGTCTTACCTTGGCCTTTAGGAAAAATTCTCATTTTTGCATTTTTGTCTTTGACCCCGACGAAACTCCAATATAAGGATAACTTCACACTACAATCAAATGTTGAGGAATAAATACAAACCTTTTTACTTCGCGTAAAATTCAGACATATAAAACCTTTTGCATTTTTGTATGTTCATGTCCTTGTTTATTGTGACAACACACCCACTAGTGCACCTTCAACTGAAATGTCTCTTATTCCCCCTAGTATGAGACGAGGTTCAGCAAACCGACCATTAAAATCAGATGCATGGATATTTTTTGATAGGGACGTAGAGAATCAAGTAGCTAGATGTAAAATTTGTAAAAATGTTTTAAAATTTAAAACTGGAAAAGGTCACGGTGGGACGGGGATTTAATTAGACACGTAGTAAGTGCTCATCCAGCTAGGTATGCCCAATACTAGGCTTCAAAACCGGGTGCACAAACGCCCACTCCATCGGGACAAGGTTCACATACTGATACTGTCCCGGACCAAGTACAGGGTCAAATTAACCCTATGACGGGGGGAATTGTAGGTCCTAAATACAATAAACATAGAGATAGGGAAGCAATATCAAAATTAGTTGTTGTGGAGGGTTTGCCCTTTTCATTTACTTCATCTCCCGGTTTTATTCATTACATTAGAGATATATATAATCCTGCTTTTAACGGTTTTCCTAGATCAAATGTTAAGAGAGGTGTATTTAAATTCGCACATGAATATCAACAATATTTACGTTATTCATTATATCATTTTAATGGCAAAGTAACTATCACGTCTGATATAGGTCGTAGTACTAACGGCCATGATTATTTAACGCTAACTTGTTATTAGATAGATTATAAATGATCTATGCAAAAATGTATCTTAGCGTATAGATATATAGATGATAGGCACACTGGTACTTTTATTGCAGAAAATATTTATCAAGTGTGCCATTATTACGGAATAACTAATAGAATTATGACTATTACATTAGATAACGCTTCTTCTAACAATTACGCTATTACAATTTTAAAAAATAGTTTAACTCCATCTTTTCCAGATCATTTTTATATAAAATATGCGTGCCATATATTTAACTTAATTGTAAATGATGGTCTATCACTTTTTGAAGACATTCTTAGTAAAATACAATTTGCTATAAACTTTATTTTTAAAAGTAATAGAGTACAACGAAGAAAAGAATATAAAAAAACTTGTCACGATTGTGGACTACCTTATAGAAAAATTCCAGAAGAAGTATCCACTAGGTGAAATTCTTTATACGAGCAACTACTTGTTGCTTATGACTATTGAAAACCTATAACTTTATTTTTTAACTCTCATAATCAAAATTCAGCTGATATGGTTGTAGATAGTGATTGAGTAAAAATTTCCGAACTTATTGTATTTTTAGAGAAATTTTTTCAAGCAACAAAAGAATTTTCCGGTATATATTATCCTACTATTTCAACTATGTTGTTTTATATAACTCTAATATTTTAATTACTTAGTAAATATATGGAAAAATCAGCTTATATGGCAGCTATTAAAAAATGTTTATCAAAATAAAAAAATATTTTATTCCTATTCCCTCTATTTATATTATTGGTGCTGTATTAAATCCGACTATTAAAATAGACGGTACTAAATCACTTATTGAAACTATTTACGATTGTATAGAAGTACTACCACCTCCAAGTCCAAAAAATCTAAATCACCCACCACCTATTGAACAAACTAAAAAAGAAGTGTTGTCTAGCATAGAAGACCAATGCAAAAAAATATATAGGTTTTACCAACAAGAAAGTGTTAGTAACCTACCGGCTTCCATACCATCTTCTTCATCTTCAACACAACCTCACAAAAGACATGTTGTTTCTGCGACTAGTATTGAAAGCATCAGAAATAGAATGTGCGGCCGTACCTCTACTAACCAAATTATCGAGTTTGATATTTTTGTTTTGCAGGGTTCTATACCGTAACAAGAAGGTATCAATGAAGATGGACATGAAGACTTGCTGAAATACTGGAGGGGGAATGAGAAGACCTTTCCGACACTTTCAATGATGGCCTGAGATGTTTTGAACATTCAAGCGTCATTAACTGCGTCTGAAAGTGCTTTTTCTGCCGGTAGATATCAAATAGGAGACAACAGACACTCATTAGCCGGAGACAACTTGGAAATTGCAGTATTATTCAGAGATTGGATACGAGCAGAGCGGAGAAGGTGCGGTCAACCGGAGATCAACGAAGAAGAAGACGAAAACTACAACGAAATCTTATCCGAAGGTGGTGGAAGTGACATGGATCAATTTGACCAACAAATACCAATTTCAATTGAACCACAGGAAATTATCAAGCAATTAGAACAGGTTTTTTTGAGAATGTAATTTTTTTAATTGCAATTTTATTATGTAATTTGCAACTTTTGGACAACACCACAAAGTTGCAATTTAGACAATTGTATTTGTATAATCATATGTCTGTTAAATAATATAAGAGGCACAAAAACAGCCTTGAGATGTTTTTATTACACTATCTTGTCTTGTTTATTGAGTTTTTTATACATATGTTATTAAAAAAAAACCCGTCAGAACCTACCCCGATCCCGACCCCGACCCGATTCCGACGGGATCGGGATCGGGACGGGACTTCGGCAAGTCCCGCCAAACCCGATCCCGCCTGACCCCGCCAGCCCCGCTCCCTTCGCTCATCCCGCCCCGACCCTGACCCAGTCAAACCCGACCCGCCAGACCCGAGCCCGGCCCACTGGCCAGCTATAGTTCAAACAAGATAGAGAAGTCATACAAAAGTTTGAGGGTATAATTGTAAAAATATTTTTTATATAGTTTTAAACCAAACACAAGTTCAAGTTTAAGTTGTACCTTATTAAAAAAACAAGTTTAAGTTGTACATTGTATATTCAGTCTCACATGATAAAAAATAATCCCTGCATAACTAATCCAAATATTAATAATATATGCATAACTTGTTTCTAGACCAAATGACCCCTAAAGCGTATGAGGGGCGCAAGATTAAATCCTGCAATGCTAGTGCTATTTTGAACACCCTTGACAGCTGAGCTATCACTTAGAGTTATGCCGATGGTGTTCAAATCTCACGGCCGTGATCATAAAAATTATTCACTTTTATTCGGAATATTAATTTTTACTTTATTTGAAAACCATTGTTTTACCATGAAATTTCCAAATCCAGCCTGAAGTTGTATTTCAAATTTAGAAAATAATTTATAACTTGTTTTCCAACTCACTTTTCACTTTTGAATTGAATTGTATTTCAAATTTGAAAAAAATATATTTAAGGATGAATATTGTTCCAAATATTCTTTACAAAAAATATAATCAAACTCAGCTCCATCTTCTAGTGGCTTCCTCCTTTCCGTACGTGTGACGTCATTAATTACATCGATGCAGGATAAGACTGCTTTTGTTTAACTCATGTTACATATAAGTGAAGAATTTTTATACAAAGTGTAGTTTAACCGCATCTCATATATCATATTTTGTGGGTAACGATCGTTATAAGATAAAATGTCAATTAGTTGAGATTTAAGCAATTCATTAGGCAAAATATTGTATGCAAAGTAGAGTTTAAAAAATGGTTCCTGGAGAAAACTAAACTAATTGATATATTATCTCGATTTTAATGCACCAAATGATGTGGACGAGCTGTTGTAGAATATTTAAAATAAATATCATGGAGTAACTTTGTGCAAGACAAATTCAATAAACAAATTAAAGAGAGAAATCATAAAAGAGAATTCAATGAAAAATATAGAACGAATAGGCAAGGCGCTTTCAGGAAGTTATCTTTAAGATAGTAATTTTCCCCACATTATGCAAGTGATTAACGGGAAAGTTTATCCCCAGGATATAATGGTTACTCTGAAAATCAAAATTGCACTATTTGATTTCTTTTACCACAAGAACTAAACCCAATAGAATAAAGAGAAATTGAAAGAAGACAACAAGAAGTGGTGATCAAATATATTTTATAACGGAAGACTCATTTTAAATTGAAAACAAAGACATGTACGGTTTCTCTTTTAAGGTTTTTGGTAATAGCCTTTTTTCTCTTTACTCCAATAGTTAGAAAACGATCTCTTTAAAAAGACTGGTTATCAATTTAAATTTTGGAATGAACACACCTCTTAATAAAGGTCACAACTAATCACATTAAATTCTTCCTATTAATTAATTACTATTATTATTAAATAATACTTATATATTTTAATATATATAATAATTTTCATATTAAATTCTTCCTATTAATTAATTACTATTATTATTAAATAATACTTATATATTTTAATATATATATAATAATTTCCCACTTATTATTTAATAATAATATGTAGGGTCAAAAACGCACGAAGAATATTATTGGTATTTGTATAACACAAAACTAAAGGTAGCTAACCAACCTTGAACCTTTAGCTTGAATATAAATATAAGATCCATGTTCGGATTATACATGAATTCTTGTTCTGTAATGGCGCCGCCGATTAATATGTGTCCTGCGCTCAATCTTGTTCAGCAAGTTCTCCAGGATTCACCATTAAAATCCACAGAAAGTGGTCTCTCACTTTCTTACCTGCATAGACAATCTCATCAAGGGTGTCCACAACCGCTTTGTCACCCCACTTTATAAGCTCGAGATTGTTAAGAACAAAATTCAGCCTTCTTGTTGTGTGAAAATTCAATGCATTAGTCAAACATGGGCTTTAGGATAATAACAATATAATTGTATTTACCTCCACTATTTCTCGAGTATATTTATGCACTAAAAATATAACCTCTGCGTTAATATTTCTTGGATAATTCTTGAAAACTAATCCTTGAACTCTTAAAATATGAATTTTCAGCTATGACTGCTGCCATTCACATGAAATAGTAGACGTCATTCAAGATTATCTCTATTAAAATGGTAATAGCCCAATGTTTTTTATGACTACACTATCTTCTCACATAATAAATGTTTAATGCGAAAACATGTCTACATTTGATTATAAGCTATACTTAATGTAGTATCATAATACATAAGAATGGTTAGCATCCCTTGTGTAGCCACACTTTATATATTAACCATTCTCTTCTCTTTAATCTCAAAATATGCTAATATTTAATTAGCTGCAGGAAGATACTCATCAAATAAATTTTTCGTACATTTTCTTCACAAGAAATATACTGCCACATGATTGTGCCTTGATCAGCTTCAAAGTACTTACCAAATGATTGAAAAGGAGATTTATTCTCTCTGAGGAAGAACTTTTGTCATCCTTCAAAACTTCATCACTAATATTCATGCTGAATCATCCATCTTGTTCGCCAGGCACGAGTCATTTCTCATCATTATTTTCAAAAAAAAGTACGTATCTCGTACCGAAATAATGTTTAGAGCAATAATCACGTAAAATAAATCTCAAAATATAGTAATTCACAAGTGCAAATAATTTACTCTAATATTTTGCAACATTTCATTAGTTCATAAGTTGAACATGAATGTCTTCGAGATATATATACAATTCTCTAAATACTCATCAAAGTAACTTTTAAAGTAAACTCTATCACCTTCTCCAATATATTTGGATTTGAAAGAAATACTTTATGGTACTGTTAAAGTACATTAAAATAGGAAACAAAGATATCCTTGTACTAATATAAATATTCTCAAATGTATAATTTCAAATTTAGAGAAATCACCAAAACTCACTTAATGTGCATTGCTCTTTTGTCAAGCCACATAATACACAGGTAAAGATATATTATGCTTCTTTCAAAAGATATCAAATTCATGATAAACGCATTCAAGTATAAATATGATTTACAACAACAACATATTCAGTGAAATCCCACAAGTATAAATATGATTAATCCAACTTAAATACTTCACATCATTCCACAAATTGAAATTAAACTCCACATGATATTTTGTAATGTACTAACAAATCACTATAAGCATGTCAACATAGTTGGTCGTCTATTCCAATATTTATGAAATAAATTTTATAAAAATCAGAAACTCATAAATAAGTAGAGTTAATAAAGTAGAATCTGATTTTATTTCTATTTTATCCTTGAATTATCATCTTAATCAACCGTTGCTCTTACCGTTGTTGGACTACAACTTTTATATATAAACAACACTTTTTAAAATGTTCTCATGACTCTTATTTGTACCATCGGTTTAAAATCTAACAGACACGCTATCCATGAGAGAAAAAAGATGATCAGTCGCATCCGTTGATCCAAATATGAAAGCATTGCGTCCATCAAATCCAAAATCTTTGCATCAACTTTGTCCCAATTAACTTCACCTTATTATGGGTGGCAGAAGTGTTAGTTTTTGAAGACAACTTCTTTTTGTACTTTTTGTCTTGGCATCAACTGTACTGTACTGATTCCATTAAAAACTTTTAGTAGATTTTTTTTTTTTTGATATCCAGCTTCCCCCGGCTTACGTTAGACTATTACTGGAAATAGTAGTACCGGTTGCTCAGCACTACTACAAGTAAATCGCGGGATGTGCCTGAATGACCAGTGTTTGAGAACAGAGGAACTGATATCACCTACAAGATCCTACCTCAGAAGAGAGCAAATTGCTTCCACCAGGGTTCGAACCCACACTGCAGGCCTACAGCTGGATTTTAAGTTTTCATCATTTGTCATCCAGCTATGTCCGGGGACACTTTTTGTAGATATTTTTTAACCGATGGCCAAAGATTTAACTGTTGGAAATTTGCCTTTGGCGGGAGTTGCGACCGACCAACTTTAACTGCTTAAACACTAGTGTTACGTATGTTGGAGAATCCGGTTCTTCACATATGCATGATCTACTAAGTACGTAGATAACCGTAGGGCCAAGAATCGTCAAATTTCATTGAGAAATGAAAGAGATATTGGTCCACGAAGTAAGGTGTTTGAAGCATGAAAAGTGTGGTATTGGGTTCAATTCTCCCTCATCGGTAGAGGAAGAAAGAATTATTGTGTATATAAGACTCGAAATTGGTTTGGGGTTTGGGACCCCAAGGGGTATCCCATGTGTTTAAAGGAGGGAGGACCTAGATGTGCTTCGGTTCAAGGAAAGATCACACGCGCGCCGCCGCCGCCCGCTCGCCCGTCCCGTCCCGTCCGGTTCCGGGTTCACGGCTGTGGGCTGTGGGTCTTCTGATATTATCTTTTTGGGTCAGAGAACTTTGCCAGAAGTACAGTTTGATCCCAGAAGTTTCCAGATGTATAGTTTGGTCCCTGAAGTTTCCAGAATGTCAGAATTTGAACAGTCAAAGCAGAAACGCCAAGCACTCAATTCAGCCATTTATTTTGGCTGAATTACTCCTCCTATAATGGCCAAATCCGTTGGTCTTTCACCATTTATGTTGGTGACTTTACTACCTCCATAATGGCCATTATTTGGCTATTATGGAGGCAGTTTTCAGCCCCTCCATCACCTATATAAACACCCCCTTACACTATTGTTGAGCACTAAGAACACACATATAATATACACGAAAATTCAGAAGCTTACACAAGCAGAAAGTTTTCTTCTTCCTACAACTTCCAGGCATCATTTCGTTACTCAATATTCTTCACGGTAGCTCTTGAGTTTCCTTTGCTCAAGTGTTCCATTGTTGTTTTATCTTGGGAAACAAATTGTCCAGGACGTATAAAGGATACATACGGGGCAATATTGTCTTAAGGACAGAGTGCCACACTCGACTCAGCAAAAATAGTTTCCAATTTTCCGTCTTCAACAAAATTATAATTTCAGTTTTGTGGTTCTCTTGTAATTTTCAGATTACTAGTTGAATTATTGAATCTTTGTTTATCCTTTCGAATACTTGTAATAGTCATATACTTCCCGTACTGCTTTATAAAGTACAATAGAGCAAAAATACCCAACATTAACAACCTGTTTGAACCTATTTCACGTATGTGGTTAAGCATACCCTTCTGACTAAATTCATCTTAGCCAAATTCCTAATTTTCCAATGCGATCTCGCCTTTCTTGCGTCATCCTCAACCAATTCCAAAGCTTCACTAAAATTGAAAGATTGACAAGACTGACTTTTGTCGTACGTTGACATGGTCACTGCAAAAGCTTCTTGCAAATTTAATTGCGAATCAGAACAATGTCCAGCACACCCTTGATTTGTTTTTCCCGCACAATAAATAAGACTCCATTAAAATGGAAATTACTATCCTAAAATTGTTGTAGAATATTCAAAATAAATACAATGAATTAACTTTGTGCAAGACAAATTCAATAAATAAATTAAAGAGAGAAATCACAAAAGAGAACTCAATCGAATAGGCAAGGCGTCTTCAGAAAATTAGGATAGTAATTTCCCCCCAGAATATCGAGTTAACGGGAAAGTCCATCCCCATAATACAATGCCTACTCTGGAAATCAAAGTTGCATTCTTTGATTTCTACTACAACAAGAACTCAACCCAGTAAAATAAAAAGAAATTGGAAGAAGACAACAAGAAGTGGTGATCAAATATATTTTATAATGGAAGACTCATTTTAAATTGAAAACAAAGATTGGTTACCAATTTAAATTTTGGTTACCAATTTAAATTTTGGAATGTACACACCTCTTGAGAAAGGTCACAATTAATCACATTAAATTCTTTCTATTAATTAATTACTATTATTATTAAATAATACTTATATATTTTAATATATATAACAACTAGCAGTCAATATAATGGCCAAAATCATGGGAGATAGATGTTTAAATTTCAATAGGATGTGGAGTCACCTAATGTTTTTCGATGATACTGCAATGTCATTAGAAAATAATAAGGGTGTCTAGTGGGTCGGGTCGGCCCGACCCAGTCCTCCCCAGCCTGCTACCCGCCCCGCCCCGACCCCTCTTAAAAAAAGGGATGAAAAATGACGGTGTCGGGGATCGAACTCGGGATAGGACTAGGACTAGTCCCGCCCCAGTCCCGATCCGGCTGATCCCGCCCCACGACCCACCCCGGCCCCCTCCCTCTTTGCAGAAATAGTTGTTGCACAACGATCCAATTTCAATTGTCGCTCTTGGCAACGGCTATAACAACCATTTTGGCCCCCACCCCATAAACCCCCCTACCCCCTTAATATTTATTTTTAACCCTAAGTTAGTATATTTACACTTTAACTCTATTTCTCAACTATAAATACTTCATTTTTCTCACAAATCTTCCTACCATCTCTCTAATCTTTCTATCTCTCTACAAATCTACATTGCCTATTAAATATTATATTTTATTTGCTAATTTCTATCAAAGTTCAAAAATTGGGAGTGAAGTTGACAACTAGCTTGAGGGTCATCGGGCAAAGTTTCAATTTTCAACCTCGATTATACGTTGACGTTACATCGGCGTTTGGTACCTTCATTCCTTCTTTAAATTATTATTGTTACTTAATTTTAATTATCGTACTTAATTTCATTATCTTTAATTATTTATTTGCATAATTATAATGGAACGAAGTGGACGTTTTTCTGGTAGAGGTACTAGGGTAACAGGGGTAAGGGTGCATATTCTAGTAATCCTAATTACAATGATTTCACCCATATAGATGAAACAGATTTTTTAATGTTAATATTAATATACCGTTAGATCATGAGGTATATTCTACATCTGAACTAGACTTTAATTTAGAATAGACGAGGCACACAAGAATTTTAACTTTATGGGTTATGCATTTTAGAACACGATTTCAAATGCTAATAATTGAATTCTATGTCTACATATTTAACAAAGGGAAAATTATGGTCAAATATCATGCAGTTTACATAATATGTACACAGTGTATAGGTCGTGTATATAGTATACTACATATACATATACTATACATGCCTATACATATAACATACATACCTAGACAACTGAAATGTATAAGACATGTATACTTTGGCCATTTTTGGTAAACTAGATGGCCGAAGGTGTATTTACGTAAGTTCCCCTTTAATAAATTTCTTAACACGAATACATTGTTTGAGCAAAAAGTTACAGCATTTGGCCTAACTGGTATCCGAGCTTCTATCTCGGGCCCTAAATTGAGATGCCTACAAGTTGATCCGTTTAAACACACACATAGCAACAGAAAGAAAGAAAGATGGATACTTTTACAAATTTGATCAGGAGGTACTGATTTCTGATTAAACTTTGATGTTGCTTCTTCTCCAATTGTAATAGTAATTTGATCGAAAATATTAGCCTTTTTTGTATTTACAATAGATTTCTTCTTCTGTTGAGCTTTGAAAAGATTCGCATCTCTAATTGCTAATTTTCCCTCATGGCTATCGGACTTCTTCTCTTGTGTCATCGATAATTACTAAGCTTTGATTGAAAAGACTCTATCTTTGGAGATGCTTACTAGGGTTCGAGCTTTGTAAGCAGCCACTAATATTGCATTAATTTAGGTTATCTACGTGCACAAGGGCTTCCCAAATCCTACTAACCGGGATATTTTGTGGACCTGACTTTTTTTTTAAAATTCAGATTTGATCGTATATCAGTTTGACAGTCAAGTCTTTAAATGAAATGATTCCAATATTATAGGACCTTTCAATATTTTAAAGATTTTGTATGACAAGAGATTCTCTATTTTCGTTAGGCTATGCCTCAATAGGTCAGGTAAACAAGTAGTATAGTCTTAAATGTTACCATTTGAATAAACTAAAGTTAGTGAGTCACAGAAATTCTTAAATATATATAAATATTTGTCTGTAAATTCATTTATTATTATATGTTAATTTGAGGTTGTTGTAGGAGCACATAAGTTTCAAATCCCAGATCCGCATATGATGTTAGAATTTAAATTCAAAATGAAAAATTACGAGGTGATTTCTTTCATCTGCCTAAGTTGTGATGGACAGCACTAACCGGCTTTTATGCTGATGGGATGCAAGAAATACCTGAGAGAATAGCCGAGTGCTGGCAAATTGACTTAAACACCACCGGTCTCGAAAACTTTGGATACAAATCACGAGAATGTGTATTTGTTCTCGAATCTGTCATTGAGAGAAAAAGGATTAAATCCTTTTAAGAAATAAAGTAGAAATTTGTATTCAATGCAATTGATCCTAATGGTACAAAATCTGAGCCGTGTGAGATGAAAGTCTCATGCACGGTTTTAAATGAGAGAAAGAAGTGAGGAATCCTGGGAATGATTTGGAAGATCCAAAATCAAAAATAGTGGTATTTGCTAGCAACAACATAATGGAGGCAAACTGTGTTCGGAGGAAGTTATTGTCTATCGTTGGCCTCTATGGTAGAATCAAAAACAGAGTTTTTCATCATATTTTACTAGTTTACATGGAAAGTTTTGATAGTTCCGATTAAAAGTTATGGAATTTGGACTCGTGACATTAAAGTTTGAATTACTTTTAACATATTGGCGGAAACTTATACAATTTTGCATATACTATAGAGTAGGGTTCACCTACTCCGCAACTCAAGAGAGTTTGGTGGAGTTGAGAAGAGAGGGAGATTTTACATCGTCTGATGTAACGAACCTGATCAAATGTACACGGACGGCTCGGATACGATCTCGCTCGAAGGAGAAGGAATCATGTACTTGGCTAGCGGGAACATGGAGAGCTGCAAAAATGGGCTGAAAATACCTGTGAAAATTCAGCCCAAAGAGCAAAACGTGGCCCAAAATGTTGGATCAATGGACATAGCTGTTGGGTCGACATTACCTTGTGCTCCAACAAATTTAAATGGGCTTTCTTATCTTTTTGTTGTTGGATTATCAATCTGCTTTTGGGCCTTTAGATGAAAAAAGCAATTATGGGTTGTTCAGTCTATTAAGTAGAATTATTAGTACGATAATGTACCACTTTATTTGAGCTAATATATACTTAATTTCGAATTGTGATATTAATATGTTCACTTTGTTTGTGCCTAATTTATTGTTGTCTGTTCAAAGAATGAATTTCGTAGTTTAGAATGTATCAGTTATCCAAAGGAAAGTCTCGGAGCAATGATAAAGTTAATCTTGTATAACCCATAGGTGGTCACAAGCTCGAGCCGTAAAATTCACCACTAATACTTAGGGCCGGCCATAGGGTGAAGCGACAAAAACAAGGGCTTTAGGCCCCAAAAATTTTGGGTCCCCATTTTTCCTCCGGATATTTTATTCGATGTTCGGTATCCGCATTCTTTATTTTCTCCTCTTTTTTTTCAAGTTTAAAGCATTGCAATAAGTATATTAAAACATCAAAAATTATTTCGATACAAGTTATCGGCTTCTTGAATCAAATTCTATTAGCTAAGATCAATAATGTTTCAACACATATTAAATGGTTTATAAAATAATTATTAACAATTTTACAATTCAAAAAGTTAGAAAATAGACTTTAAATGAAAATATGTATAATTTTTTTTCTTTAAAAATAAGGTCTTTCATTAAGGTATGACTTTAGACCACCGTTCTTGTTGAGCCGCCCCTTCTAATACTTGTATTAAAGTAGTTTGCCCTTTCCTAAACCCTGCATGAAAGAGAGATACTTTCTACTCCATGCACCTTTTTTTTTTTGTACGAGTATTCATTAGTTTGGTGTTGTTATGAATTGGATATAACTGTAATATGTTGCAGGTTTTCAAAATGGAAAAGATAAATAATTCTCTGTATTTTGCATGATGATCTAAAATCTAGTTGCTCAGTAAAAAGGTAAATCTGTCAGTGTAAGATCTAAAATTGAGCAACTTTACTAACGGAACTCCAATATAAAAAATAACTTCACACACCAGTCAAAAGTTGAGTAAATTTTCTCGATGAATTTAGACATATAGTCCCACTGGAGTTCCATAAATGGAGTAAATATCTAAGGATTTTCTATAAATTTAACAGATGAAAAAAGTTAAAGAAATTTGGAATAGCACATGTGCAAATTCAGAGATAGTACTTAATTTAAATGGAATATCAATACGGTGGTCAATTTCCAGAACCATTTGCAAGAAATAAAAGAAAGAAGCAAAGAATTTTGACTAACTACATTAATACATAAATCCGTCTCATAAGATATGTAATGTTTGTAAGGATGAGATATGAAGTTTAACTTGATCCATTAGTCAAAGAGACATTCTGCACTTCAAGCAATTTATTTATGCAAATTGGCTTAAGATATGATCTATGTGACAACCATCATAAAATGGTGTCACTAGATATAGTATTTCCACATATAACGCTTTATTTCATATGAAAAGCTTATAAAGGAGTAGTTAATAACATCAACCAGAGGACACTTCATTAATCAAAATTGTTATTCAAGTATACATTACTCCCTGGCAAAAATGACCAAACTACAATTCAATAGACCTGTTGCAATAAAAATGTGTTGGTAGGGGCAAATACACAATAATTTCTAAAAATTGGGGAGAAGTGAATCTAGTCTCGTGACAAAATTATATTGGCAGTATTTGGTCCTGTCACCGTGATTTTCCATTCAAGAAATGATCTCCAACACTCAAGAAGACATGTTTTCCCAGAACCACCTCAACCGGAGGCTGGTTCTCAATGCACTTGACAATTATCTGCAATGTCACAATAAGGAGTGGGGTCAAGAATCATATCGTTAGCTACGTAAAATGCGGGAACTCTAGAAGATTTATGTGTTTTAATTGTGCGATCATCTCATCTAGAAGTTTCACAATGCAACATAGTATCAGTGTAGACAACATGTCTCTTGAGTTCATGAAAAAAAACAAGTTTTTGGATCATTACATAGAGTTTAGGCTCAAATATGAGGTGTGTTGAGCTATATAATAATTAAGTAATTAAAAGTGTGTTGCGATACCAAGTTGAATTTTGTGACCGGACGGTCATACAATTAAGCATTATGAAGGTTTTGTGGATACAAACCTTGCCCTTTCCTTGTTGAAACTCTGATTTCAAGTTATGATGATCCCTCATCAGCAGGTAAGTTTGTAAGCCTTGAGAATATTGTGTGTTTCCTGCAAGATGAAAATGGTTTAGAAACAGAAAAAGCCACCTCGGAATGACCATAGTTTCTGAAACAAGAATGTCAAATTCGACCTCTGTATAAAGTGGCGATGGCATCTGAATTAAACACTTGACTTGGTCTTGCTAACGTGATCACAAACGATAAGTTTGAGATCCCATGGAAACTCTCTTCATCGATGATTATCTGCAACTTACAAAACCTGTTAACCGGTGTACAAGAAACTACGGAAATAATTTATAAGCGACAATTTTTCATTCTAATAGTAAGAGATGTATTCAAGTGAGAAACCAGCTCTAAATATTAATACACAAAAATAAGATCTGACACAACAAGAGGGCTCAGAATTTACTGCATGTGATGGGATCAGATCAGCAGGAAGCAAAGGAGATCCAATGGCGTCTTTAATATATGATTCCTGTAACGCCAAATCATTTGTTAAAAAGGGTGGACAAACAAAGAGACACAAACAAGTTGGGTTTTGGCAATAGAAGCAAAAGCATGCACCAGCCTTTAAAGAGTGAAGGTGCAGTAAGCAACTATATAAAGGTAGATAAGAAATTAGTGGGGGAAAATAAAAAAAAAAGAAATATAGAATATGGCCTGACCAAGCCCTATATATATATATATACACGATAGAAACCCAAGACTTCATACTCAGATTTAAAGTCAACAGAAACTGCTTCCTGAAGAACATCGAGTTATATGATTTTATTTGTTTTGGCAGAAGTGATAAACGCCCCTCCGGGCTCCAGGATTAATGATTGTCATCCATCCCCCTTGAACTTCGCTCTCTGGAAAATAACCATTTCAACCTCACAAAGACATTAGTAGTTCCTTTATCTCTAGCCCAACATATTCCCTCTTATATTCCTTTAGTCCCTATCCACTACTCTTTCCCATTGCTCCCCGCTCAACCAAGTTGCTTCTTTTCATTGCTTTACTTTATCTCCCCCCCCCCCCACACACACACACAGAACCCACTTCTCTCCCAGGTATAACTAAAGGAATGATGCTCATATTAGGACATGGAGGGTGTCCTTGCCACCCCCAAAGTACGCATGGGAAAGTTCCAAAACCAAAGACTAATTCTCTAGATCTCCTTCTGTATCTGGAAGGGTAGATTTTACAAAGCCAGATGCCTAATGAAATAGAAGCCATCAAGTAATGCTGTGGACCTCAAAAGATACCTGAGACCCCAAAATCTGCCTAGAGACTGTTTCATCATCATCCAAAGACTTGAAGAAGACCTCTACCATGTCAGTGGGTTCAAGCGCGGCTTTCTTTCTCAGTTTCTGGATCCTATTCACAACCTGCAAGCAGAGTTCAGCACCAAAGCCATTCATCAGGAATCTCCCAACACAACAGTAACAATCAAAATACAAGTAGAATTCGACGATATCTGCAATTAATCGCATTGAGAATGACTTCCAAGAATACCTCCCGAGCAACTCCAGCCTCAAAGAGTGAATCATCAGTACGCAAATCCAGTATCACTAAAACATCACCTGTATGTGCAAAGCATGAAATAAAAATATAAGAAATCAGATGAAACATAAATATTTAAACTTGTGGAGGAGGAGATGCTCACCATCCCCTGCCGCATCCATTTCATCCTCTTTCCTATTATCAGGACGTTTGAAACCCCGAACAATCTACAAGTACATTAAAGATTTGTTACGTTATAATAATAATATAATAATAAGAATAATAATAGTTCAAGCATTTGGATGCAGTGTAAGAGGTGCAAAATAAGCACTAAAACCCTTCCCGAGAATTTTGAATATTAAGATCAGTAAAATAAAATCTAGCTTTTTCAAAACCTAAACTCCTGCTTCAAATTCTTATTGTACTCTGTTGTAGCATCCAAATTTCATTTCTTCTGCCAAAGTATAATCCAAACTAATTCTGAAGACAAGAAACAGAATCCTACTTGCATCCTTCCCCATTAATAATCTTTTTCAGCAACTTATGTAGTCCTAGTCAAGCCAAAAAAAGGACAGATATTCACAAACTGGCAGTACTTTTGGGGCTCAACTTGCAATTATAAAATGGGCCCAGCATAAATTTGAAGAAACCTTTGCTTCTTCAGCTGCCACTTTTTCCTTCATTTCCAGTCCTGACAGGCAACTGACCTATTCTACCCTTTATCCCCAGTGTTCAATATAGCCAACAAAAGAAAAACATAACAGAACTGCTTTACTCTTTCTAGGGTGGCAACCTACAAAAATGAGGAATTTAAAAAAGCGAGTAAACATCATATTCACCTTGATATCACTAAGCTTCAAAGTGTGTGAAGCAATAGTAATTTCTCCCGCTTTCTCAAAAGCAATAATATCTTCTGTTGACATGGCCTTAACTTCCTTGGCAACAGCTCCCATCGACTTTCCCAGCCTTTTTCCTAACACACTGAAGCAAGGCGACCAGTTAACAAGGTTAATTCAGAGAACAATAAATGAAGACAGACTTGGCACATGACATTTAGATCACCTGAAATCTGGCTCGGCACGCAAAGAAGCATACTTCAATGTGTCATTGCATGGGACTAAAGACTTAATGTTTAGCTCCTCGAGCACATACTGCAATCACAAGAGCAACCAACCACTAAAAATTAATAAGATGACATAGTACAGAAAAGAAAAGGTAAAAGGGATAACACAAAAATGAACATCATTATACTAATACAAGAAAATAGCCTTGACCATTTAATTAAGATTATCAACTATACACATTACTCAAAATGTTGATTATTAGAGAATTGATTAGATATTCAACTACACTTGGCATGTTGTTTTTGTTGATTTGATATTCAGTTTTTATGAAGTGAGAGTCACTAAAAGAACCATAGAGTTTCTTTCTCAAAGAAAAAAAACCATAGTTTTTCTGCACAGATAACAAAACACAAGAAAAAAGAAGGAAAATATGAAACTGCTTTTGCATAACAAGCCTAAAAACTCTCAAGTGTGCTCCGACTTTATCACATTGATATATTAACTAAATTAGATTAATGAAATAATGTATTAGTGGATTATAGAGATAATATTTTTTCTATAAGGATTATAGAGAATATATAATAGAATAGTTGTTTAATTAAAAGTTTAAAGGCATCAGAATGGAATGCCTGAAAAAGCCAAAACTATCACATACCTCTCTTAGTTTGCCCGCGATGTCCTTAAGGAATTCTGAATCTGGATGTACAACCACCATTTCCCTGAAAGAAGACCAAACCAACATGAACTTTTGCCTTTTGTTCTGCGGGGTATGGGAAAGAGAAAAGCGCAGAGGCTCAACCTGAGTGGAGTTTTAAGAGGTTTGTTGTGACGCTCACGAGTATTTCGTGCAAGGTCAATAAGTGGCATCATCCTATTAACACTCTGCTCAATACGCTCCCACCTCTGAAATGATTTTAACATGCATGAAACAATCTTAAGGCAGAGAAGAGAGCAAATTTCTGCACATCATATTTGAAGAACGGCGAGAAAAGGTAAGCTAGGGAATCATATGTACCTCCCCTTCCACTTCAGGGTAGCGGCAATGGTGAATACTCTCCTCTGATCCTTCGCAAACTTTCCGCAAATTTTGGTAAAGAACCTCACTGAAAAAAGGAGTTAATGGTGCCATAGCTTTACATGCAGTCAGAAGCACCTATCAAATTGAGGACCTATTGTGTTAGAATGTCACTAGCCGAAGAACTCCAATTCATAGAGGGATGAAATTACTGAAGCAGGCACAGCAAAAGAAATAAGCTACTTCTTGCGACTTGGGGGTGGGCTTCAAGCTTAGGCTTCAAATTTATTCATATGAAAAGCAAAAAGAACCATAACATATGAATCTCATTCATCACATATTTCTTCAATAAGACTGTTACGCTACACCTATCGGCCACAATGAGAAACTAAATAAGGAATAGCAGGAGTTGAATCTTTGAACAGTATCAGACACAGAGCCCAAAACCACACAAGCATAGTATGCTAACATGTGACTTCAAGATCTATTATAACAGTAAGAGATGGCAGCTTACATAGTAAAGAGTTGAAAGAGCAGTTCTGCAGTCTCCCTCACCAGTACGGCCTTTTAGTCTCTTTCGATTGAACCGCACATAGATATTAGTTAAATTATCAAGAAATTTTAGGAGATATGGAACCACCTGCAAAGAGGAGGGATAGACAACATCAACATGGATGCTACTTGCAAATTATAATTTTTTCCTACAACCACACCCTTCGGCAAGGAGACCATGTGTTCCAATCTGCTTTTCCATCTATAACCATAGACGTGAACTTGCGGATCACACATCTCTTATAACCACAAACTTCGACAAATGGACCATGTAGCCTATTTGCCGCATTTCCAGCCTTAACCATAGAAAAATCTAAGAAACGTCTAGGCAAAGAAATACAAGCATATGGATATTCTTGCTCAGACATCAAAACTAGGATTCGAGACAAACATTTGTAGGAATCCAGTTTCAAGATAATTATAGAAGTTCAGTAATCTACCTGGAAATGGTTGAGCACATGAGGTTAGAATTGACATTCGACAAGATTGGAAAACTAACCGTGTACAATCTATAAGCATCCATTTCCTGCCGGACGAAATGCACTAAGCTCTGAGTTGCAGAATTTATCCATTGGTCTAGGACATCGACATTCGAAGAACTCTGCAAAGTTTTCTGGTCAATAGGAATGAATGGTCCAAACCCATCAATCTCAAGTCTTTTTGCATTCTGAACAATGAACCTGTATGCATTGTACCATGGCAAGAAAACATCTTTCACCTGCATTCATATAATCACCTTCCAAATTAGGAGAAAACCAAAAGCTCTTTCAAAATAGTTACTAAAAGAACTGAATGTGCCAGCATATATAAAGGATACACTTACCACAGCAAAAACTCCTTCTTTCTTGAAGCGCAGAGGTTCAGCACGGACAACAGGAGAGTTTATCAGGTATAAACGCAATGCATCCTGCAAAACAAACATAAGTAGTTATAGTCTTTCACCAACAACCCGTCAATCAGAAGAGTGGAGCACCTCATGTAACAATTGAGTAAATGAAGAAGCTCATGATTGGCACAACTTACAGCTCCGTAATCATTGATAACTTCTGAAGGTTGAGGATAGTTCTTTAATCGTTTACTCATCTTCTTCCCATCCTCAGCCAGGACAAGACCATTGCAAATGAGGTTTTTAAAAGCAGGTTTATCAAAAAGGGCGGTAGAAAGGACCATAAGGGTGTAGAACCTGCAATACATAAGAACCTTATAGATTCCACTATTTGAATTTTGGATCTTCTCTTACAAGGAATACATGAAAAGAACTAAGCTCACAGAGAACATAATCAGAATATAGAGAACATAATCAGAGAACATAATCAGAGAACATAATCCGAATATCACAACATACCATCCACGAGTTTGATCGAGACCTTCTGCCACAAAATGACCGGGGAAATTGTTCTCAAAGAGTTCAACCTTCTCAAAAGGATAGTGAATATAAGCATAAGGCATTGACCCACTCTCAAACCAGCAATCAAATACCTGGAAAAATACAAAAAAATAGTTTTGTCACAAAGCAGAAGACAAATTTGAAAGAAAATATTGAAAGGTACAAGATCATTATAGAAGTTCAAAAACAGGGGATTAAATGTGGAGATTCCGTTCAGCCATTAGGCCTGGAGTGCCTAAACAAGCACTTCAACTGTAGAGGTAAAATACTTCAGAGCTAGTACAATTGAATTTCAGCTTGCAAAACATGTTAAAGTATTAGCTCCTAAGAAAAGAATTTGAGTTTACATAAGTGGAACAATGCATGTATCAGCCCTCAACAGGCACACAGCACCTCAAACAACCAGGAGAAGGAAGAAAATCTTGTTAGTGGCAGTCCGAGGCAGCAGAAAATTGTTCTCCTGACAACCCAATGACAACTAAAAACTTCTCAAAGATCGAATAAATAACACTGTGAGAATGTACACAATACTGGCAGCCAAAGCCAAAAGCACACTTCGTTAAAAATAGACCTCAGTTTCTCATTTGTCTCACAGCCCTGATCAACAGTTATGATCTTATCCAATTCAATATCAAATATTCCAGAGGTTTAACACGAGGATCAACATTTCAGCAGACAAATCAGCATTATAAGTAAATTTAAATGGCCTCTTAAAACGTTTTCCTAACTCGTATTTTTCTCCCTAACTCAACGAATAGGCAAATACGTGAATCCTTTATTTAATCAAAAGTAAAAAGGACCATTAATTCGCAAATTGATTCAGTCTCTTTAAAATAAAGCAAATAACATGAAAATATCTTTGTCAGATATACTTGAGTTTGATAAATGTAATATTAATGCTGTGGTAGCCTACTGCTAAATGGCAGATTAACTGGTCTTACATCCTCCACACGTCGAAGAACGCCGAATTCCGGCCCCCGACTAGATGGAATGGTAATGTGATCAATGTTGTGACGATGCAAGTCTGTCACCTGTAAATTGAGAAAGAAGAACACCGTTGAAGTTATACAAATAAAACTGAGACTGCAAGTAACTCAGCAAAAGGATCATTGGAGAGAGGCCATGCTACTCAGAAAACTAAACAGAAACTTAAACATGTGGATAAAAACTGAAGTTTCTAAATTGTAGTATATGATTTTCTTACCAGCTCTTAAAGCTTTTCAAGGCTGTTTTATCGTATTTTGAGTTTGACTTAAAATAGCAGTCTTCTACAACATGGGTTTTTAAAGGAAAAAATTCAACTTGTAATAAAACTTAGTCACATCCAAGAGCTTATAAAACATACCAACATCAGAGAATGAATCCTCGGAGAAAGATGATAAAATATAAATCAAGCAGTAAATTTATCTTTTATTTTCCATAAAGGAAGTAAATTTCATTAAGAGGCTACTTCATAAAAAAAAGATAAGAGAATTATAAGACTGTCATCAACATAGAGTGCTGAAAGTAAAACAGGTATTACAATATCGGAACGAAGGCAAAACCTTAGCACCAGAGAGCTTTTCCAGTTTTTTAATGGAGTCCATAACGACTATCTCCTCACCATCCTCACTAGTCCACACAGGAAGAGGAGTACCCCAGAACCTACTTCGGCTAACAGCCCAGTCTCTTGCATTTTCTAACCAATTGTGGAAGCGTTTTTCCTGTAATAAAGAACACAAAATAAAATGAAGATCAGGATGAATTATTGGGTTCTGTAAAGACAATTTATAAAAATTCGAACAATCATGATCTGTTAATGAAACAAAGTTAGTTAGCTTTCACATTCTACAAAGTTACAATAGAAGTCCATGAAACCTAACTCCCAGAACTCAAACCTGGAAAAGCAACTGAGCTTCAACAAAGGTGGATGATAGTTAATATCTCCACTAAAGTAGAGTATTACGGACAAAATTCCAGGCTCAGCAGTGTAGTACTCCATCACATTGGACTACCGAATGCGTCGTTTAAAAAAAAAAAATTTACTCTGTATTTAAAAGGCGGAAGAGCAGTAGAAATGCTTTATCAATAATGCCATGGAGCATAAGCCCAAAAAGCCTTCTATTTTTTAATATTTTAAGACATAAATATTTTACAAAGAAAAATACATAAAAATTTGACTAAAATCCAAAAGGGAAAAACTACAAACTAATTTAAATATCTAGGCAGTGGCATATATACAAGAAAACAATAAACAAGCCACCAAATCCAAGATGCTAGAACAAAAAACTTCTAGGATGTTCAAGGCAAACAATCCAAGTAAAGCATGCATGGGGCGCTCTGAAGCGAGTAAGTTAAAAGGTTCTTTCGCGGGTAACGCAGCAGCTAGCATGTGCATGGAGTAAATAATGAATAAGGCCTGACAACACAGAGCGGAACCAACACAAACCAGTGTAACAAACAAATCAGCAGTCAAATTTCTATTCCTGTGAGCACAATACTTATTTTATGAGCCAACAAAAATGATAAACGCTGAAAGAAAATAATAACCTTCACAAAATCAGGAACCCAGTAGGTTTGCTTATTGTTCGCTAGCAATTTATCCTTAATTTTTTCCACCATAATAAACCTGGTCATACATAAACCAACAATACCATCCAAGAAAACATCAATACAGATGTCAATAGATGCATGACAGCATATGAAAAGATAAACATTATTGGTCATCAAAAAGAGAATAAATATTACTATAAAAACAAAAAGAATATTAAAATAAAAACTTGTCGAAGTTCAATATCCAATGACAGGTGGTAAACTTCATGAATTTTCAGTTACCATGAAACTAGAAAGGCAATCCAGTAAATCATTTAAAAGAAAGCCAGCAATTCAAGAAAGAGGAAAGAAGACATTAAAAAGAATTCAGAAATACACACAACTGACAATAGAGCTCAATATAATATATAGATGGGGAAAAGCATGATTTAGGCGCTTGAACCGTTGATGATCCTTCCGGATTTTTTTGTCATATATATGGTAAAACACCCCAGACCCCGAGCAGTGGCTCTTTTCCAACTTGCTCCCTCGGTGACTCAAACACCCAACCTCATTCGAGTTGGAAAGCCATTTCCACTAGGCTATCCCTCTCTTGTCTGATGATCCTTCTAATAGTCTAAAGAAGTAACTTCCCCTCCTCACTTGTATTGCAAGAAGAATGATCGCAATATGAAAAACTATGTATGTTTCATAACAATATCCTCTTTTCCATCTAAAAGGCGAAGTTTGAAAGTCATATTTCCCTCTTTTACTACCCTATGAAGCACCATAATTGACCCCTCGTTATCCAGATCAATTCGCATAGCTTAAAAAACTCTAGATGCATGTAACTGCTAAACACGACTACCAGATTTATTCTCAACGTGTGAAAATTATGCTTGGACTTTTTAGCATAACAGAATTGGTTTTCCTTCTAAATGTTAGGTTTTTTCGTAATGGTACAGTCATAATCTCAGAGGACTAGATAAATACTGCAATCATAACACAACAGAAAAATAAAGGATAGAAACTGTGAGATGCATGGAATGATCTGAAGTATGTTACCAGCTAGGAACTGCTCTGTAAATTAGAGGTGTGTCAGATCTCCAGCAAAAAGGGTAAGAATGCATAAACTTTCCAGATTTGACAAGTCTTCCTTTGTCCTGAACCAAACAAAAGTATCTTAAGCATGGATGTTGACCATAACTAAATAAACGACCATACATCTATAAAACCATAAACAAACACAATTCCTCACTCAGATTAATGACAAGCTACCTACAAGGTTTATGGGAAACCATATTGTCTTTGATGGGCGTTTTCAGCCGGCCGATTTTATTCAGAAATATTGTCATAATCTCACCCCACTTTTCGTAAAAATTAAAGGTGGGTACATTATAGTGCCACAAAAAAGAAAGTACTAGAGTCTCTTGCCTTCACTGCTTGAGTGATATCATTATCTGCCTCCTTAACATATTTATCTCTGAAGTCAGTAATTCTATCAGTAAAGCAGCCATTATCATCTACCGCCACAATCAGGCTCTCCCCCTACACAAAGCAAAAACAAACAAGTCAATTTGATTAGAGTATTAAAATGGTAAACGCCAAATGTAATAATTCTCGAAAGAGCTTCAGAAACAACAAACAAATAAAGGCTAATCTAATCAAACATTTGGGAAAATGGCTTGCAGTTACGAAATATGCCACTTAGTTTGCAAAGAAAGAGCAAGAAAATTGCCAAAATCCATAATGTACTTCCATCGGCAAGAGAACCATGAAAATCTAGATACTAGGTGGTTATGGAAAGGGGTACGAGAGACCACCAAAAGGTCAAACTAACAAGCACAATGAGCTCCTAATATTTTCACAAGCCCCTGAGACGTTATTCCAGTACATTCTCCCAGGAAAAAAGGGTGATGACAAGTCAGATATTGCATAGGAAAGTAAAAGTGATAAACTCGTGCAGGTCCTGACACTTGTAGGAACGTACTACACAGCCAAAAGCTAATAACAAAGCATATAAGTTCCAGAGTATATATCCAAATACAGACAATGAACCATGTTTTCTATTACAGGCAGATAGGATTGATTGCAAAAAATACTTTGAAGTTCCATAAGTTTTCGAACCTTATTGATTATGTGGTTTTCAATACAAACACGATAATCGTCCTCACCAAAGGCAGGAGCACAATGAACAATTCCAGTACCACTGTCAGAAGTCACATAATCATCTGCAACGACTCTGAATGCTGAGTCGGAAAAATCCTTGAAGTAATCAAACAGTGGAATATACCTGCATAGAATATCTATATGTCAAGCTTTCTTGATAAGATATCTATAGGTTAACCCTGAAAGTCAGTACCGGCACTAAAAATATTAGGTTCACCACTGACCAAATTAATAGTGTCTCATGCAAAAGAGAAAAAGGAAAAACTTTAATTGTGGGAAGGGATTTATCGCAATCCAACAAAATGGCCACATGTACTAGGCAACAAGACAATGTTGGTGCTTAAAATACAAGAGAGCACACTGGGTCAAGATAAGAGGTCCAGGTAAAAGAGAATATCTAAATTTTTCACAACTATATGGTTCACAAATCACATAAAGACCAGCACTTAGGTCCAAGAAGGCTAAAGAGAACCTTCGGATGTACTAGCTTATAAGCCCTTCCACTACTATCTTCTCTGCTTTCTAGCTTAATTAAGTGAACTCTGCCATCCCCCAAAATAATTTACACTAAGCAGACCATCTAACCACCAATCAATCAATCACCATCCGACCCATCCAACCACCAAAATAGAGAGATGGTTGTTGGGCGTCCCAAGTGAAGGGGGGTAAGCATATCATTGTCAAGCATATGATGAGTAACTGATGAACAAGATCCTAAAATCAGATAACAGACACAGACCTGACACCACACATTCTAGCATGCCTAAAACCACTTCATTTGACAATTGAGTTCAATTCTTAATCAAAGCAATTGCATATCCTTTCTTCATGAAAAAGAAACGCTTCATTTGATGATATCCCTTGTTTCTGACAATCTGCTCTCTTAAGATATTTCTCTTCTTTTCATATTTTAGGGTGAGATTATTTTCCTAATTAGGCCTGTCCAACACACAAGCAAAAAAAAATTGGGCTCATACACCTCTATAAGAGGAGGAAGAGAGGTGTGAAGTCACACCTGCTAGGCTACATTCTTACTCAAATGATAAGAAGCAAATACATCCAAGAGTCAAAATTCAACGTGTTGGCAAGCATCAAAGATTGGCCTTTCAAGGGGCTCGTTCGAATAATTGAAGTCATAGCTGGTAAAGTCATTTAACATGTTCACGAAAACATAACCCCCAAAAAAAAAACTAAAACAATTACCAATGAACGGCTTTTATTTCAATGCGCAGCATATGAGTCGGTCAAATATGAATCAGCATACAAGGCAGAAGACATGTAAATCAAGTGAACCTCACATTAGAACGTAAAGATGAAAGGATCACTTTTAGACACCATGTTGTGGGATTTCACTGGGTATCTTGTTGTTGTTGTTGATCACTTTTATTCAAGATACAAGTTACCATATTGCGGGCGACAAGAACAGAACTTTGTGCAGCATGTCAATTAACAAAGTTCAAGAAGAAAAATAGCTCACTTCTTCCCCACAAGGGACGACCCAGGGAATTTATCCACCACCTCATAAGTTTCCACATTCTGCGATTTACCACCTGATGGCTTTGTCTTAGAATTTGGGACTTGAGTGTTAGCAGCAGGTCCATTTGGCGTGACCTTTTTCGCCTTCTCAACTGGTAGCTCGGACAATCGAGATTCTGCCACCACATATATCTTCCCATTGAATTTATTGTGAACCTGATCGTATTATCAAATCAACAATAACAAGCTTAGATTAAAGTAAACATTTCAAGATTTACACACATATTCCATAGTGATCCATACCAATACAGATTAAAGTAAATATTTCCCGATTTACACACATATTCCACTGTGATCACATATACAATTTGATTAATTGTCGCAGAGAAGGAAATTAACAAAAACTGAAGACCTTTGACTTTATAACAACAATACTAACCGCATTTGAAGCACTAATAAGTTAAAGTAACAACAAGACCTTCAGACTCCGAAAGTATTGTAATCCAATTAAAGCAACGATTCACTCAAATTTTGAACCAGAAGTTTTACCAAGGGACTAACCTTGACGTATACAAAATTGGCGTTGACACAAAGAGCAAGATTACTTGGAAGGGTCCAAGGAGTTGTTGTCCATGCAACGAAGGATGCACCCTCAGGATCATCAACTATAGGGAAGGAAACCATGATTTCAGGGTCACTTACTTCCTGCACCAGACCCAAAAAAGGAAAATAAACTTCTTGATTAAACATCACCAGAACAAGGAGGAAAAAATTGCACTTTGTGCACTGCTAAATGATTTCCATTACAAACCTTGTAATTTGAATTAGCTTCAAAATTGGATAATGGAGTCTTCAAACCAGTACTATAAGGCATAACCTGCAAAAACAATAATCCGGAGAAGAGTCAAGTTTCTTTCAAACCCAACTATACTACTGGTTCTTTCAAACCCAACTACACTGGTCTGAGCCCATCTGCTCCAATCTTGGTGGATAAACTTATCCGACACCCGTATGAGTTTAAGCATGCGGGCTGGTGGATTAATCGAGGTAGCACAAACAAGCCCGGACAGGCGGACACCACAGCGGGGAAAAAGACGTTTTTCTCAATCTGAACACTCAATTTTTTGTTTTTTGTTTTTTTTAGAAAGGTTACAGTATTACAAATATTTAGCACAACAGTGTGCTGATAGCCATATAAATTACGGTATAAATTATGATACTAAACAGATTGTTCTTAGATTTTCTTTTTCAAAAAAAACATACTAGATCAAGTATCATCCTGAATTACACTACTGTTTCTTTCAAACCCAACTACACTACTGTATCCGGCACCCGTATGAGTTTAAGCATGCTGGGCAATGGATTAATTGAGGTAACCCTTTTCTTTAGAAAGGTTATATTATTATAAATTTTCAGTACAGAGGCTGTGCTGATAGCCATATGATACTTGATGATTTTTTTTTAAGAATTTATAAAAAAGTATACAACTTAAGCATCATATTGAATTATATTAGAAGTTAAAGAAAGAAGAAGAGGGATAAACCTTGAAACCCTTATAAACAAGACACTGGTCTGAGCCCATCTGCACCAATCATGGTGGGCAAATTTATCCGGCACGCATATGAGTTTAAGCACGCTGGCTGGTGGATTAATTGAGGTGACCTTTTTTCAGCACAAAGGCTGTGTTGATAGCCATATAATACTCAATGAACTATTTTTTAGGCAAAATAAAAGGCATACTACTTTCTTATTAAGCATCAGCTTGAATTTTACAACAAGTTCAAGAATAAGAGAAAAGGACAAAGACCCTTCTGGTGCTACACTGATAAACTAGACCCTTCTGGAACAACTACACTTATAAACTAGACCCTTCTGGAACAACTACACTTATAAACTAGACCCTTCTGGAACAACTACACTTATAAACTAGACCCTTCTGGAACAACTATACTAATGTCTCTTTCACCCAGCTACACTACTGTTTCTTTCAAACCCAACTACACTGATCCGAGCCCATCTGCTCCAATCTTGATGGACAAATTTATCCGGCACGCACATGAGTTGAAGTATGCTGGCTGGTAGATTAATTGAAGTAACCTTTTTTCAGCAAAAAGGCTGGGCTGATAGCCATATAATACTCCATGAACAGTTTTTTAATATGAAATAAAAAGCATACTGCTTTCTAATTAAGTATCAGCTAGAATTAGAAGGGGAGTCTTGGAGTAACTGGTAAAGTTGTTGCCGTGTGACCAGGGTCATGGGTTCAAGCCGTGGAAACAGTCTCTTGCAGAAATGTGAGGTAAGGCTGCGTACAATAAACCCTTGTGGTCCAGCCCTTCCCCGGACCCCGCGCATAGCGGGAGCTTAGTGCACTGGGCTGCCCTTATCAACTAGAATTACACAGCAAGTTCAAGAATAAGAAAAAACCCCATTCTCACAACAGTCTTCTCCCATTCACCGACATACCGGGTCGCAATAGCCCAACATTCCTCATTATACTTATCAATACCCATTTCAATCACTTGTTGTTTAGTTTTAATCCCTAATTTCTCATCAAATTCATGTTCAACGGGTAATCCATGACAATCCCACCCAAATCTTCATGTCACGTGATGACCCGTCATTACCTTATTTGTTGTTCTAATTTTGTCCTTACCTATTATCTAATAATCATACTTTATCCTTTACCGTATCTTTTTATAGTAGCTCTACCATGTACCCTACTTGTAGGTTTATCCTTCACATTGCTAATGCATGACAATATGTAACTGCGAAAACAATAGAATATATCCAAACGTTGTATTCATCAAAACAATACAGTATGATACAATATAATACAATACAATACAAAACAATACAACACAATACGATACATTATAAAACAATATGTAACAAACATCGAAACAGAGTGTACGGAAAAAGGACAAACCTTGAAGCCACTATAAACAAGACCCTTTTGAAACAACCGAGCGAAAACCCACCAAACACTTTCCAGAAACCCCAAACCATCGTCTTATACCCATTCTTGAAATCAATCCATATCCCATTCTCACCACGGTCTTCTCCCATTCACCGACATATTGGGTCACAATAGCCCTACATTCCTCATTAGACTTATCAATCCCCATTTCAATCACTTGTTTAGTTTTAATCCCTAATTTCTCATCAATTTCATGTTCAAGCGATAACCCATGACAATCCAAACTGAATCTTCCCGTTATTACCTTATTTCTTTTTCTCATTTTGTCCTTATTGTCTAATAATCATACTTTATCTTTTACCCTATCTTTTGATAGTACCTCTACCTTGTCCCCTACTTTTTTTAGGTTTATCCTTCAAATTGCTAATATGTGACATTATGTAACGGCGGAAAACGATACAATCTATCCAAACGTTGTATTCATCAAAATAATACAGTATGATACAATACAACACAATACGATACATTATAAAATAATATGTAACAAACATCAAAACAGAGTGTACGAAAAAAGGACAAACCTTGATGCCTCCATAAACAAGACACTTTTAAACAACTGAGCAAAACCCACCAAACACTTCCCATAAACCCCAAATCCATCGTCTTATACCCATATTTAAAATCAATCCACCTCTCCATTCTCATAACAGTCTTCTCCCATTCACCAACATAACGGGTCACAATAGCCCTACATTCCACATTATATTTATCAATCCCATTTCAATCACTTGTTTAGTTTTAATCCCTAATTTTCATCAATTTCATGTTCATCTGGTAATCCATGACAATCCACCCAAATCTTACGGTCACATAATGACCCGTCATTACCTTATTTCTTTTTCTCATTTTGTCCTTATTGTCTAATAATCATATTTTATCCTTTAACCTATCTTTAATAGTAGGTAGGTTTATCTTTCAAATTACTAATGTGTGACATTATGTAACGGTGGAAAACTATACAGTCTATCCAAACGTTATATTCAGCAAAACAATGCAGTATGATACAATACAATACAACACAATACAATAGAATCCGATACATTATTATAAAACAATATGTAACAAACATACATAGTATACGAGAAAAGGACAAACCTTGAAGCCTCTATAAACAAGACCCTTTTGAAACAATTGAGCAAAGACCCACCAAACACTTTCCATATACCCCAAATTCATCGTATTATACCCATTCTTAAAATCAATCCATCTCCCATTCTCACCACAGTCTTCTCACGTTCACCGACATGACGGATCACAATAGCCTTACATTCCTCATTATACTTATCAATCCCCATTTTAATCACTTGTTGTTTAGTTTTAATCTCTAATTTCTCATCAATCTCGTGTTCAACTGGTAATCCATGACAATCCCACCCAAATCTTAGGGTCACATGATGACCCATCATTACCTTATTTCTTTTTCTCATTTTGTCCTTATTGTCTAATAACCATATTTTATCCTTTAATCAATCTTTTATAGTGGGTAGGTTTATCATTCAAATTGCTAATGTGTGACATTATGTAACGGGAAAAAATTACCTCTATCTTGGAAGGTAGAGAGGTTGTTTCCGATAGACCCTCAGCTCAAAATGATACAATCTAACCAAACGTTATATTCATCAAAATAATACAATATGATACAATACATCACAATACGATACATTATAAAGCAATATGTAACAACATTGTACGGGGAAAAAAAACTTGAAGTCTCTATAAACAAGACCCTTTTGAAACAACTGAGCAAAAATCCAACAAACACTTTCTAGAAAGTCCAAATTCATAATTTTATACCCATTCTTGAAATCAATCCATCTCCCCATCCTCACCATAGTGTTCTCCCATTCACCAATATACCGGGTCACAATAGCCCTACATTCCTTATTATATTTATCAATAACCATTTCAATCACTTGTTGTTTAGTCTTAATCCCTAATTTCTCATCAATTTCATGTTCAACTGGTAATCCATGACAATCCCTACCAAATCTTAGGGTCACATGATGACCCGTCATTACCTTATTTTTTCCCCTCAGTTTGTCCTTAGTTATTGTCTAACAATAATATTTTATCTTTTACCCTATCATTTTATAGTAGCTCTACCCCGTACCCTACTTTTCTTGTAGGTTTATCCTTCAAATTGCTAATGTGTGACATTATGTAACGGCGAAAAACAATACAATCTATCAACAACAACACACCCAGTGTAATCCCACAAGTGGGGTCTAGGGAGAGTAGGGTGTACACAGACCTTACCTCTATCTTGAAATGTTATTTCTGATAAACCCTCGACTCAAAATGATACAGTCTATCCAAATATTATATTCCTCAAAAAATTACAATATAACACAATACAATACAATACAACACAATACGATACATTATAAAATAATATGTAACAAACATCCAAACATAGTGGACGAAAAAAAAAGGACAAACCTTGAAGTCTCTATAAACAAGACCCTTTTGAAACAACTGAGCGAAAACCCACCAAACACTTTCCATAAACCCCAAATCCATCGTCTTATACCCATACTTAAAATCAATCCATCTCCCCATTCTCACCACAGTCTTCTCCCATTCACTGACATAATGGGTCACAATAGACCTACATTCCTCATTATACTTATCAATCACTTGTTGTTTAGTTTTAATCCCTAATTTCTCATCAATCTCATGTTCAACGGGTAATCCATGACAATCCCACCCAAATCTTAGGGTGACATGATGACCCATCATTAACTTATTTCTTTTTCTCATTTTGACCTTACTTATTGTCTAATAACCATATTTTATCCTTTAGCATATTTTTTATAGTAGGTAGGTTTATCCATCAAATTGCTAATGTGTGATATTATGTAACGGCGTAAAACTATACCGTCTATCCAAACGTTATATTCATCAAAACAATACAGCATGATACAATACAATATAATCCAATACATTATTATAAAACAATATGTAACAAACATACAAACATAGTGTACGAGAAAAGGACAAACCTTAAAGCCTCTATAAACAAGACCCTTTTGAAACAACTGAGCAAAGACCCACCAAACACTTTCCATATACCCCAAATCCATCGTCTTATACCCATTCTTAAAATCAATCCATCTCCCCATTCTCACCACGGTCTTCTCCCATTCACCGACATAACGGGTCACAATAGACCTACATTCCTCATTATACTTATCAATCCCCATATCAATCACTTGTTGTTTAGTTTTAATCCCTAATTTCTCATCAATCTCATGTTCAACTGGTAATCCATGACAATCCCACCCGAATCTTCGGGTCACGTGATGACCCGTCATTGATTGGTACCGGGTCACGATATCTTTAATTGTACCAGCTAATATATGCCCGTAATGTGGTAAACCCGTTGCGAAAGGGGGTCCATCGTAGAAGACATATTCGGGTTGTTTTTCGGTTTTTTTGAGCTGGTTTTCAAATGCTTTGACTTGTTCCCACCATTTAAGGATTTTTTCTTCTTGATCTGGAAAAGAGAAATCTTTGCCTTCACATACATCATCCATTGTTGTTGTTGTTGAGAGAGAAATCGGCGATTTTGGAGATTGTGGAAAGGCTAGGGTTTACCAGTGGTAGAGTGAGCGAAGAAACAAGAAAATATTATAGTAACTGTTCAAGTCAATCTGGCTCAATAAAATTAGTCTTAAGAAAAAATTGCACGGTTTGTCTTTTTAAATGGACCGATTTTAATTCGGTCTTTCCCTAAATGTTTTTGAGTAAGTCTAGCAAGGCATAAATTTTTTAATGTGTGAGTGAGATATTATGATTCAAAAATATAATTTTATATTTTGCAAAAAAATAAAATTGGTAGTTTCCTAAGAATAAATTGTACGATTTTCCCTTTAAATGGATAGATCTTTAATTTGATTTTAAATTTTTATTCTTTGAAATTGGCTTTATATTTAGCGAGACATAAATTCTTTAAAATTTGAGTCATAATTATGAAATATTATGATCCAAAAATATAATTTTATACTTTGAGAAAAAAAATTGCATTGAGAGACAAAAATTAAAAATCAGAATAAAGATAAGAGGGTCTGTCATAGAAGACGTACGTCACTACAATGGGGCCGAGGAGGGTGGTGTGTACATACACTTTACTATATTTGGTAGGTAATAGGTTATTTTCGATAGACCTCAGCTCGACGAATAACAGTTCAAAGTAGTTTAAAGTAATACATAATGTAACACTATTTTATATTTCTCGCAAGAGACATCAAATTCCTGATAAAAATTCATTATGTTTTAAATAATATGTAATTGTAAGAATAATCTATTCTCGTGATTCCAAGAATAATTTCAAGTATTATATAAGCCTTAATTCATGTTAATATCGTGACCTTAACTTTAAAATAATTATTTACCCCAAAAAAGTACAGTTGAATTTATAAGTAGTTTTAAGGATACTGTTCGATTCGCAAATAAGTGAAATAAATAATTAGCAATAAGTAAACGAATGAAAATATCATGCAAAAGAAGTAGCTTGAATTAGTGAAGTCTTGATTGAAACTTGTCAATGAACTTGGTTCGATCCTTAGCTAAGTTGCTTCGAGCCCGAGCCAATATTGTGAGCTTTTATAGATTTAATTATAATGAAATTGTGCAAGTAGACAAAAGTGAGAATCAGATGTCCTTCCAACATGAATGTTGGGCTCCTTTTATAGCTAACAATACAAGGCATTTATGCCCAAGAATCACTCCATTAAATGCAATTAAATGATAGAAACGGTCACTTAATGAGCGAATAGTAACGGCTGGCGCCATATCCGAAACAGGTAGGCGCTAAGCTCATTTGAGCTTCCACCCGATATCAACAGGTTCGGTCACCATTTGGTGATACCTGGTTCGACCGTCAACCGACCTTATTACGACACCCGAACTTACCACCGGTACAAATTGTTCCTTCCTTCAATTTTCATTCTCAAACCATGCTACGTGTCATGTCGGTTTTCACCGTATACAGATAGTCTCCACACTTCCAAGATCAAATTTTACCAAAATGATGGGAAGTGAAAATGATTTCTTCGACATATTCCCTTGCAAGCTTCCCTTTCAAATTACTTCGGAATAGGCAGAAAATGAAACACTTCCAATTCCCAAAATCTGACTCGTGTCTTATCACTCTACGACTTCGGACACGTGTCACCCTCTAATTTAACTGTCACTTCGGTGCATGAATCGAAGCGTTTTGTAATGATGATCATGTCCCTAACCCCGTTTCCTTATTTTTCTCAAATTTTACCTTCTGGTATATCTCTCTTAACCCTGCGAGCACTCAGTTGTCTTCAAATCTTCATACCCACTTTAAATCTTCATAATTCAAACCTTTATATCTTCAAACCTTCATAACTCCATACATTCATACCTTCAAACCTTCATAACTTTAAATTTTCATCACTATGACAAAACCTTTCTGTTCTGCTTCCATACAATTGTCTCTGACAACTTTTTCACCGCTAGTTTATGATGAAACCACCGGCGTCGGTAACTCCTCTAAAGTTCAGGCCACACCCGACCCTAGAGCATATGATATGCTCTCTTCCATTTTTCGATTTGAGAGTGAGTTCGTTGTTTTCACCGCCTCTACAAAATCCGATCGAGGTAAGAAGTTAGAAGTTTGTCAACGTCTATTAAAGCCACCGACCTTGATACAGTTCGAAATGACTATGGTTGGACTACTCTTTCCGGGATCGTTATACCCGGCCCAGACGAAGATATTACTACCTTCAGATCTGGGTATTCCAACGTATATACCTATCATTTAACCTTCAAGCTCGTTCCTCACGTTGACAATATGATTCTTGAAATATGTCGGACATACAATTTGTATCTTGCGCAAATTGGTCTGTATGTATGGAGGATCGTTACTTGCCTCTTGTTCCTGGCCAATTTGGTCAAGGAACCTTTTACTTTAGATCATTTGATTCGTTTATACGTTTCCCAATTCTTTCATGGCGGCGGCGTTCAGCTCTCGAATCGAGGCAAATTCTCCATCCTCTCGAGCGTCGATGAAAATCGAGATTGAGGATGGATGGAACGTTTTGTCGCAGTCCCTACTGCAAAAATTATCTCAGTTAGGTATATGCATTTCCTAGAGGAATGGAACATGCACCGTAAGTACTCAGCCTTCTCTTCTTTCAATTTAAATAACTTGCCTTCTAATCTTCTCTTTTTTGCCTTTTTAGTCGTACAATGGATTCTTGCCCATGTGGATAACCTCCATACATGGGTCGAGAAAATAATAAGCACTTAGCCGCATAAGAAACGGATATGGAAAGAACTTTCTGACAAATGATGGGTAGACCGAAACCACAATTAGTATTCGCCTAACTCCTTTTTTGATTTCAACCACAGCCTTTTACACTTTTTCTATTTTTCAAACTTACAGGTTTACCGAAGGGCTCCTCGACCTCGAGGTCCAACCCATCTACTGCTACAATTATCCCTGACCCGATATTTGATATAGACGAATCAATTCAATGTATCACCGAAGTCCCAAAAAAAATCCTCGAAGCCTCTGAAATCTCCTTTGGTTGGCTCAAAGAGGAAAAGAGCTTCAGAAGTATCTCAGTAGAAGATATTTGCATGAGAAAGGTCATTGCTACTACCACTCTAGTGGAGGATACTCATGTCGAAGTTAGAGAAGAGAATGTTACCGAAGCTATCAAACCAATTTTGTTGCTGACCGATACCGTAGCTATTCCTGCCACTGGTCACCGAGCATGTCATCATCGAGGATGACAACAAAGCCACGGACAAGGAGTCATTGGCTAAGAAACCCATAACTTCTATTTCAACTCCTCTTTCATCATCACAACCAGCCTAAAGCTTTGGTCAAAAAGACTTTGAGCGACTCTTTGAGGAAGTCAGAACCTCCTCTAACCCGACCGAGCAGTCGATCACCTCCGAGTTTGCTCACATGGTCGTACCTCAGAAGTTGACAAAGTCTACCCGAACTTCCAATAACCATTCCAGCTCCCGGTCTAAACTCGTAAGTGTTTTCCCAGCCCCAAGTATGGACCCGCAAAAAGTGTGATCTACCACTATTTCATTCTATGAAGACACTAACTTTTTATCCCAGTCAGTTGGAGTTGCCTACTACTTGAGACCTTTGATATCGGAGTCCGATAGGAAAAATGAATAATGTTTCTTGGTAGTGCCTCTTCAACGAGGGTATCCACGCCTTTAACCGGGTACATATCCTTCTTGATTGCTTAAGTTGGTGCTTGTATTATTTTCTCATTTCTAACATTCCCTCAGTTTTCAATTTTGAAGTCATCCGTTCTAGTTGGTGAGGGCTTCATCCGATGCATGGATGAAAACGAGCACCTCAAAGGGCAACTAGACACCCAAGATAAAGAGATTCAGCACCTCAAAGGGCTTCTTCAACAGAAAGAGGCCCAACTATAGCAAGTCGGTGACTTGCCCATTGTCCGGGCTGAGTTGGACCAGGTCAATGACGACTACCTCCGAGTGATGAACGACTTCAAGCTTGTCACCGAGAAAAATAAATTGACAAAGAGAATGAAAAACTCTTCCAAGACGTCGAAGTCCTCACCCAAGAGTTCAGGGAACAAGAAGAGGTTCGGCACTACCAAGCTCAACGAATGGAATTTTTTAATACTGAACTCGACTGCCTTAATGTTGAGCTTGCTGCAATGGATGCAAATAGGCCCACCTACCTTACTACGCTGAAAATGGCTCAGGATCAAGCCGACCAACAAGCCCAAACCAACGAAGGGCTGAGGAATAAGCTCGAGGTCTCGAACTAGAGGAATATTGAGATTTAGGCCCAACTTGCTCAAGTCTCGGCTGAACGAGACCATGCTCTGTCTGATGTAGAGGCCGATGTGGATCGAACGGTGCTAAAAACTGAGCACATAAAATAGAATGTCCGGAGGTACACTTTGGAGAAGGCTCGAGATGGGATCTCAAAGATTGACGACAAGATTGAAGAGGCCAAAGAGGTCGAGCTCCTAGCCTATTGCAAGTTGAATGGAGACAGTCCCGAAGATGATTCAGAGGACTCTGAAACTGAGTCCGATTAAGATGTAGGCTTTCATGCCTTTATATTTATTTTTATTTTGTTTCCTTTGAACGTGTTTGATCCGGCCGTTTACCGGCATTGTATATAAAATGAACACATATTCTAGTCATGTTTTTTCTATCTTTCATCATATGTTATTGCTTTCTTATTTCCAACAACTTAGCCAAATAAAAACTTAACCCAATTCGGGCCAGTTCTTTCCGTCTTTGGAGTTTTAGATAAACAAACCATCACTTAGCTTGCACAGAGCCGAATGAAAGTTCTTTTCGATCTTAAAAATAACTTAAATAAATTGTACAATCTTGTACTTTTAGTTTGCTCTATACCGGGAAATTTCTTTCAGTTTCGGGTCATTCAATGACTAAATATAAGGATCTTATTTTTATGCTAATGAATAGGACTTCACTTCGGGCATGAACATTGGAACTTCATTTATTTGCAATTTCTTAGACAATTTAAAGTGTCTTCAAGAATAATCTCGGTTAATTTAGAACTGATGCCTTAGAAGCGTACTCTAGGAACTTTACTTACTTTTATTCCGGATTCCCTAGTTAAGGATTTTAAGAAATTCATTAGCTCGTAAGCCTAGAGGTTTTATCGATTGCCCGGAGACAAGAGTATGCAAATGAATATAATCAAAGCAAATTTGGAACAAAAAGCATTTTCATTCAAATTTTGCATCGGTCAAACGACTGGGAAAGATTCATTCGATCTTTTTGCCTTTATATTTTCTGTAATGACATTAACACTATTGGGCAAGATTCATTCGATCTTTAATCCTTACAATAGTCCTAAAAACTTTTTTAAAAATCTCCTCCAACTTCGAACTTAAAATTTCCTTATAGCTCCGAAACATCGAACTTTTTTGCCTTCAAACTTCTTCACCGAGGGTATGGCAGTCTCCTAGTATTTGTATTCGAAGTTATGAGAATTTAGACACTGCTTTTTTTTAATACCGGACAGTCCCCATTGTTTGTCAGTTCTTCAGCTATTTAGTAACACGTTTTACATTATTGCCTCATTAAAAACCTTACCGAAAAAATCATTTTCGGGATAAAAACCGCACTAAGGGAAAAAGAGTGCAACACGTGTTTTCAGACCTAATCTTAACTTTTGCTCGGTCTTGAACCCATGACTCCGACTTTGCTCCTGCAAGAGTTAGTTTCATCGAAACAAATGAAGTTCAAGTAATTAAACAAACACATACCTTAGTAGTAATATCGCTTCAAGTGTGCAACGTTTCAATTGTTCGACAAATTTTGACCATCTTAGTTGAACAAATTTTTGACCATCTCCCACTTTTAATTGGTACGAGCCTTTACAGGTTATTATTGACACTCTGTAGGGACCTTCTCAATTTCCCTTTGTTGGAATTTTTTGTGTTGAGGGTTACCTTCCGTGGAACCAAGTACCCTACTTGAAAATGCCTCAGATTAGCCCTTCGGTTGTAGTATCGACCCATCTTTTGTCTTTGGGCCACTAACCGAAGTAATGACAACTCACAATGTTCATCTGTTAAGTCGAGCTTGACAGTCATAGCTTCATTATTCGATTCTTCGGTTGCAAGGCTAAACCTTAAGTTGGCTCAACAACTTCCACCGAAATTAGTGCTTCTGCACCATAAACCAAAGAAAATGGTATTTCACCGATAATGGATTTTGGCGTTGTTCTGTATGCCCACAATACCTTTGGTAAAATCTCTTTCCACTTGCCTTTTGACTCATTCAATCTCTTCCTTAGATTCTGAATAATTATTTTATTTGTTGACTCTGCTTGCCCATTTGAACTTGGATGATACGGAGTCGACACTATCTTCTTAATTTTCAACCCTTCAAGGAAGTCGATCACCTTCTTTCCAACGAACTAACATCCATTATCGCAAGTGATCTCCGTTGGTATGTCGAACCGGCAAATGATGTGGTCCCAAATAAAATTGATGACTTGCTTTTCTTTAACATTCTTGAATGCCTTTACTTCAACCCACTTAAAAAACAATCAATCATAAACAAAATGAAATGTACATTACCGGGTGCTCATGAGAATGACCCCACAATATCCATTCCCCATTTCATGAATGGCCATGGTGATAAAATCGGATGCATCAATTCCGTCAGTTGGTGAGTCATGGGTACGTGCCTTTGACATTCATCATATTTTCGAACGAAGTTCTTTGCATCTTCCTCCATCTTAGACCAATAATATCCAACCCTAATCAATTTTCGGACTAATAATTTTGCTCCTGAGCGATTGCCACAAATCCCTTCGTGAACCTCGCGCATCACGTAATCAGTTTCTCTGGGTCCTAAACACCTTGCTAAAGGACCATAAAAAGACCTTCGGTACAACTGACCATCAACCAAACAAAATTTAGCTGCTTTAGTACGAAGGGCCCTCAACTCATTTGGATCCATAGGCAACTTTCCATCCCGAAGGTAGTCGATGTATTTGTTACACTAATCCCAAGTCAAGCTTGTCGTATTCACTTCGGCATGACCACCATCAATCGCGAAATTAAGCAGTTGCACATCTATTCCCGAATTAAACTCCTTCGTTTCCACAGATGACCCCAAATTAGCCAAAGCATTTGCCTCATTGTTTTGCTCTCAAGACACATGTTCCATAATCCATTATTTGAACTGATGCAATATCATGTGGATTTTATCCAAGTATTTTTGCATTCTTTCTTCCTTTACTTCGAACACCATGTTCACTTGATTAACAACTAGGAGTGAATTACATTTCGCTTCGATGACTTATGCTCCCAGACTTCACGCTAACTCTAGACCTGCAATCATAGCCTCATACTCGGCTTCAATGTTAGTTAATTTCATAATTCGTATTAATTGCCTAATAATATCTTCTATTGGCGCCTTAAGCACTACCCCAAGTCCGGAGCCTTTTACGTTCGAAGCTCCGTCCGTGTACAAAGTCCAAATCCCCTAAGTTTTTCCCGAGGTTAATAAAAGTTCTTTCTACTTCGGGAATCATTTCGGGTGTAAAGTCTGCTACGAAGTCTGCCAAAACCTGAGACTTTATGGCGGTTCTTGGTTTATATTCCATGTCATACCCACTAATTTATACTACCCATTGGGCTAACCTACCAGGCATTTTCGGTTTATGCATCACATTTTTTATTGGATAAGTTGTTACTACACATATGGGATGACATTAAAAATACGGCCTCAACTTTCTAACAACCGTTATTAATGCTAATGCCAATTTCTCTAAATGAGGGTACCTAGTTTTCGCACTAGTTAATGTTCTACTCACATAGTAAATGGAAAATTGTGTACCTTTCTCTTCTCGAACCAGAATTGCAGTTATAACTACCTCGGACACCGTTAGATATAGGAACAACTTCTCGTCTGCCTTCGGTTTATGCAATAGCGGTGGACTAGACAAGTACTTTTTCAAATTCCTCAAAGCTTGCTGACACTTTGGTGTCCACTCGAAGTCATTCTTCATTTTTAGCACATATAAGAATTGATGATTTTTATCCGAGGATCGAGAGATGAATATGCTTAGAGAGGCTATCCTTCCAGTGAGTTTTTGTACCGCCTTCACATATTCGAGTACCTCCGGAATCTCCTCAATAGCTTTGACCTTATCCAGATTGATCTCTAGTCCTCGGTTTGAAACCAAGAAACCCAAGAACTTGCCCAAGCCAACTCTAAAAGCATATTTTTCTGTATTCAGCTTCATTATGTATTTTTGGAGTATGTTAAATGTTTCCTACAAATGCTTTAAATGGTCATTTGCTTTCAGGGACTTAACTAACATATCTTAAATATAAACTTCCATTGTGTTACATATTTAGCCCTCGAACATGCAATTAACTAGGCGTTAATATGTTGCTCTGGCGTATTTTAAACTGAATGGCATTACATTATAGCAATAGGTCTCGTACCTAATTATAAAGACGTTTTCTCTTTATCCTCTAGGTTCATCCTACTTTGATTGTACTCGGAGTAAGCGTTAAGAAAATTCAACATCTCATGCCCTGCCATCAATCATTCGATCGATATACGACAAAGGAAAATAATCTTTTGGGCATGCTTTATTCAAATCCTTAAAATCTATGCACATTCACAAGTTATTGCCTTTTTTAGGTACAACTACTACATTTGCTAACCAATCCAGATACTCTACCTCCCGGATGGAACCTATATTTAAAAGCTTTGTTACCTCCTCCTTGATGAACTTATATTTGAAGTTGGCCATAGGCCTCTTTTTTTTGCTTTACCGGGGGAAAGCTCGAGTCCAAACTCAATTTATAAGTTGTAACCTCCGGTGGGATACCTGTTATATCTAAGTGGGACCATGTAAAGCAATCAAAATTATCTTTATGAAATTCAATTAATTTAAGCCCGAGCTCCGGGGTTAATCCGGTGTCCAGGTATACCTTTCTGTCCGGTAGATGCACGAACAAGATGACTTGCTTCAGCTCCTCTACAATCGACTCTGTGGCATCTGAATCATCTGGTAGCATAAATGACCTCAGAATGTGAAGTAATCTTCTTCATCCTCGTTATTTATCTTTTCTTTCTCTTCATTTTTTGAACTCAACGAGCCCGAGTCCTGTGATTGTTGTTTCACCTCCTTGCCTTTAATTGTGTCCTTAATTTCTTTCGGTGTTTGTACATATTCTTCGACCACGAACATCTCTCTTGCCGCCGGTTGCTCCCCTCAGATCGTCTTGATTCCCTTCGGTGTTGGAAATTCCAGCATCATGCATGATGTCAAAGGTACAACCTTCATATCATGTATCCAAGTCCTTCTAAACAAGGCATTGTACCTCATTTCGCCTTCTATGACATAAAATTTAATTTGTTGAATTGTCCAGGCTGCATTAACTGGAAGAACGATCTCCTCTCTCATGGTCTCACTTGCCATGTTAAAAGCATTTAGAACTCGGGCTGCCGGTACAATTTGGTCCAACAAACCCAATTGCTCCACCACCTTTCATCGGATGATGTTGGCCGAGCTACATGGATTAGTTAAAATCCGCTTAATTTAAAATTTATTAATGAAAACAGAAATTACCAGTGCATCATTGTGAGGCTGAATGATGCCCTTCGCGTCTTCATCATTGAAAGATATTGTTTCCTCCGGTTCATAATTTTTGGACCTTTTCTCTCGAGTTATTGACATTTTTTTCTTTTTTGCGGTCGTGATAGCTCCATTTGGAACATATATCACCCCGATAATTATATTAATGACATGTTGGGGTTCAACCGGTTATGTCTACTTGTTCGCTTCCCTATTTATGTAGTTGCCCTTTGCACGATCACTTAAGAACTCGCGTAGGTGGTCATTTTCAATAACCGAGCCACTTCATCCCTTAACTGGCGACAATCATTTGTTCGATGACTATGAGTTCCATGGTAATCACAAATCAAATTTGGATCTCTTTGAGTCGGGTCCGTCTGAAGCTGTCTTAGCCACCATGTCTCATTATATGACCAATGACCGAAACGAACCCAGTTGTATCAACATTAAAATTGTATTCTGATAGCTTCAGATTCTCCACAACGTTAGAAAAAGATCCACCGGTATCATTTTTGAACTTTAGACCCTCGATCATTACGTCTATCTCCTTTATCCGATGGGAAATTGTGATTGTTACGACCCCGATTAAATTTGAAATTCAACCTCTTCGGTTGCCCATAGGGTTGATATCTATCATTTGAATACTTCGGCTTTGAGTCGACTACCCTCTTTAATTTGTCAAAGTTTTTGTTCCGTCCTGCTGACCCCGGTGGGAGTTCAAGTTGATCATCTTACACCCTGATTTTGGACTCGTACATGTTATGCACATCTGCCCATGTTATTGCCGGGAATTCCAATAGATCCACTTTTAATTTGAACGAGGCACTAGAACTCTTAGGATTAAGCCCATTTGTGAAAGCTTCAGCTGCCCATTCAATCGGTACTCGGGGAAGAAGCATTCGCTCCTTTTGAAACCTGGTCACGAACTCCCGTAGCAACTCCGTATCTTTCTGAGCAATTTTTAAAATATTCGTTTTCTTGAACCTTCCAAGCTCCGACATACGCCTTTATAAAAGCATCTGCACACATTTCAAATGAATTAATATAATATTCAGGCAACATAGAATACCATGTCATTGCTTCTTTGGAAAGCATTTCACCGAATTTCTTTAGCAACATCGATTCAATCTCATCCGGGTGAATGTCATTGTCCTTTATTGCACAAATATACGATGTCACATATTCCTGTGGATCTGTTGTCCCTTCGTACTTCGAAAGGTCGGGAATTTTAAACCTCTTTGGTATCAACTTCGGTGCTGCACTTGGTGGAAATGGCAACTGGATGTATCACTTCGAGTCTAACCCCTCAAGATCGGAGGTGCCCAAGAAATCTGGTCTACCCATGAATTGTAAGTGTCCACCTTCTTTTCATTAGTGTCAATTCGTTTAGTTAAGGATTCAAGCATTTTCAGGACCTTCGAGGACTCATTAATCCCCGAGCCATTGGCATTCTCATGAACTCAATCCTCTTCCCGACCTAGTTCATCATTACGGACGGGATGAGCATCATCCGCCGCACTTGCTCCGCTGCTTTTCTTTTGCAATTGAGTTATAGCCTCTTGTTGCTCCTTTAACATATAAAAGATCTAAGCCAAATTTATTTCACCATCTTCATCATCATTCATTATCTTCTGGTGCGATCTTCTAGACAATCGAGGTGAAATGACAGAGTTGTTATTATTCATTGGATCAATAGCCGGACGTCGTTCGGTGAAGTGCCATTTGGTGGAACAACAGGCGAAATGACATTCAACGGATCAACAGGCGGAACGCCGGGTGGAACGTCGTTGTTATTATTGACGTTGTGATCACTATTGTCACCGTTATTGCCTTCGTGGTTGCTAACCTCACCGTTGATTTCACTAGCCATACTGTAAGCGCTAAGTATTGATCTGAATCACAAAATCTCAAAAGAAACAAGTGAAATTTGGATTTGAATCAAATCACTACTATTATCCTTAGCACCACGGTGGGTGCCAAACTGTTTACCTCAAAAAGGTACAATTGAATTTATAAGTGATTTTAAGGATACGTGGATCGATTCGTAAATAAGTGAAATAAATAATTAGCAATAAGTAAACGAATGAAAATAGCAAGCAAAAGAAGTAGCTTGAATTAGTGAAGTCTTGATTGAAACTTGTCAATGAACTTGGTCCGGTCCTTAGCTAAGTTGCTTCGACCCCGAGCTAATAATGTGAGCTTTTATAGATTTAATTATAATGAAATTGTGCAAGTAGACAAAAGTGAGAATTAGATGTCATTCCAACATGAATGTTGGGTTCATTTTATAGCTAACAATACAAGTCATTTATGTCCAAGAATCACTCCTTCATTAAATGCAATTAAATTATAGAAACAGTTACTTAATGAGCGAATAGTAATGGATGACGATGTCGCGCCGCTTTTAACCGCCCGTTCAGCGAAGAAGAGTGATCCGACACGATCGCGACGTATGTGCGTTTCCTAAATTGATAAAGCTATTAAGGAGTCGTCACCTAATTATTCTACGGCCAATTAAAACACCTAAATGTTAACATAAATGCTGCAAAATGAACTCCGATTAATGGTCTACGAAACTATGAGATTCTGGTTAAGAGTTCTCTATTATCCTAAAGGGAAGGGGTTATGCATCCTTTAAGATCCGCTAACTTGCGGTTGTCCGTTCAAACTTAGGTTAATTATTATGCTAAGTGAAAATGCATGTTTAAAAGTATATAATGTTAAAAAAAGATATTATAGGCAGTTAATTAAAATATGCATTTTGACAAAATAAAAGATTTTCCCTTTCGAAAAAAGTATGCATGGTATTTCAAAAAAGTAGGCATGGTATTGTTTATAAAATACTTGTAAAATTGATTTTTTGGATAAAAGGCATACATTTGTAAAGCATTGTTTATAAAATACATGCAAAGTTGATTTTTGGATAAAGGTATGCATTTGCATGACATTATTTTAAAAATACATATTTTGCAATTGATAGTAAAGGAGAAAAGGTAAATTATTTATAATACAAAAAGGTGATTTTTATGAAAGTTATTTTGAATTGCAAATTGGATGAAAAACAAAACCTTATTAAAAATGCGAATAAAGGATGATCAATTTTTTTTTGAAAGTTTTAAACATGCATGACGAGCCTAAAATAAATAAGCTAGCGGCGGGTTTCCAACTTTTAAACTACCCGAGCCTAAAATAAATAAACTAGCGGCGTTTTTAAACTACCCGAGCCTAAAATGAATAAACTAGCGTTGGGTTTTCAATTTTAAACTACCCTATTAATCTATCCATTCAGGGCCTAATTATTCTAAGCATTCCTATGATCGCACAAAATTAAGTAATTAAATTACAATCCGAAAATAAAATGGGCGGTATTTAAAGAATTAAAAGCAACGACTAGGGCGGATGACGATATCATCCCACCCTATTTGTTTTGAAGTCCCGAGGCAGGAGAATGTAAGGGACATGGATGTGGGTCTTCGTTTTGACAATAGCCATGATGAGTCTCATAACGAGATTTTTCGTTGTTCCCGATGCATTTCATATAAAACGAAATAAAAGAAAAAGATTAGTGACGGAACATGAAAATATATACATAAAAAAAAATATAAATAAATAATTTCATGAAAAGTAATACTCATGTTCTTTTTGCCATTCTACATTTATCCATGTAAGCTGGTAAGCATGCTGGCAGGAATTTTAAACCAACTTATCCTATCGTCATTTATAGCACAGGTAGGAGATCAAAAATCAAACATATACACCTAGATCAACTAGATATGGCTTTGGATCTTCATTTTCCCCATAATCTTAGCATACAAAAAGGGAAGGGCCGTGAAAATAGTCTTTTCCAAAAAAACACCAAAAGCAACATACATTCCATAATATTAAACTTGAACTTAACACAGCAGGTCTGGAATATAATTTTAGCTAAGCAAAGAAAGATTCACATTGTCTCACTATTTTATACCCTAACAGATTCTTTTAAGAATTATAGAAAACTAACATATATAAGTACAAATATCTTCATGTCATCGTTTAACCTAGTGCTACCTCAAACGTGGGTATGATACGATTAAGGAAAGTTACAAGTCAATCAAAACAACCATAGGACAATAAAATGTTTTGTAATTACACACAACTCTTTTTATGATAGCATGTACCTAGACTAAGGCTAAACATGGTTTGAATCAACCAGTAACATAACCTAAATGTATATTATGAATCATTGAACAAAGTTTACCATCCAGATCATGATCACCGGCTAACTAAACAACTTAAATAACCAAAGCAAAGTATATGCTACTTTGAGATTAGCATATACTTAACACATTATACTAAGTATAATCCTAATTACACACATTAAGCACAAAAAACAGAAGGTTAAATCAACTGAAATTAACCTAACATCATAACCCTTCTAAATAAGTACTAAACGCCATATCATACTAAGCATAAACAAACAAAAAAAAACCTCTTTAAACATTAGTAATCAAACAGGCCAATAACTTAGAAATTGACGAACACAACAACACAAAATCCCTTTATCCCGTAATTAACAACAAAACACATAAAAATGCAGAAAATAAACTAAGAGGAATTTGTGTTTACCTACCTTCTTCGGGCATCGAACCGAAGCGTGCTTCGAATCGTCGAATCCGCTAGGAGAAGTTATTTTAAAATGCTGATTTTGAGGCTTCTGATTTGCTGATTTTAGACTCGGATTTTGACCCGAAACAGAACCAGTTTTGGTTCTGACCCGACCCGGAAAACATACCCGACCTGGAACCAAAACAGACCCGAAACGAACAGAAAATGTTAAGAACGAAATGTCAGGGACCAAACTCTACATCTTGAAACTTCAGGGACCAAACTGTACATCTGAAAGAATTCTGGTCCAAACTATACATCTGAAACTTCTGGGATCAAACTGTACTTCTGGCAAAGTTCTCTGGCCCAAAAAGATAATATCAGAAGGCCCACAGCCCACAGCCCACAGCCCACAGCCCACGACCCACGACCCATCTAGGTCCTCCCTCCTTTAAACACATGGGATACCCCTTGGGGTCCCAAACCCCAAACCAATTTCGAGTCTTATATACACAACAATTCTTTCTTCCTCTACCGATGAGGGAGAATTGAACCCAATACCACACTTTCCATGTTTCAAACACCTTACTTCGTGGACCAATATCTCTTTCATTTCTCAATGAAATTTGACGACTCTTGGCCCTACGGTTATCTACGTACTTAGTAGATCATGCATATGTGAAGAACCGCATTCTCCAACATACGTAACACTAGTGTTTAAGCCGTTAAAGTTGGTCGGTCGCAACTCCCGCCAAAGGCAAATTTCCAACAATCCCCTCTTGAAAGAGATTTTGGCGCACTCACATGGTGTCTTTTTCATTTCCAAAGAATATTTCAATGACCGATGTTGCATAAGGAGAGGTAGCCTCACTTTGAACCTTCCATAGTTGAATACCATCGGACTTACTTCATCGCGGTGAACGTGATGTCTTGAACCGTCAGTGTTTAGTGTAAGCCAAGTCAATGATACCAACACAACAAATTCCCTTACTCTCTTCTTCGTAATGTTTTGTCCGTTTTGGCCATGGACAACGTCTTGGATTCTTAAGTGCGTTCATTTTGAGGCGGCCCGTCCTCGCACTTAAATAAGTGGTCTCCTACAAGGTATCCTGCTATACCCCACTTCACTAGTGTTAGGAACCATTAAAAGTTTTCCAAAAACCTAACCTCAACTGTTGAGGAGCATTACAGGTTTTGAAAACTTAACCTTTACCCACACTGCAGATAGCACTTAAAGTCTATCGCGAGAACGACTTTGGATTTGGTGTTTCTTTTCAGAAATCACTATCTGAAGTGCTCATGCTTCCACTGAAGCGATCAACTGAACCTTTACAACTTAGTTTTCCCATTGAACCAAATTATCGGGATCTCCAGTTAGTAAGGTTGGGTTACCACTGTATTGGTCCGTATATTTTGGGTTTTAAGCCCATTCTCCTAGACAGGCAGAACACTTGATCTCCGGGTAGTCCCTTAGTTAGTAAACAAGGAAGTGACACCCGTGATGATCAACTGCCATACGGTCTTATGTCTCCTGACAAATCCTGACAGATATGTCCAGACGCCGTCATCCGTGTCCTTCCTAAAGCCGACCGGCTAGCCACATTGTATAACTGCTGAAGGCACGGGTTTCTCCCAATAAGGGACGTCCTCTAAGGAGTCGTGAAGTTACTCAACTTCTTTCATACTTTGTATAAAGCGATAAACTCCGATTCCATCATGAATCGGCCGATGCAAGTTTGCTTAGAGGATTTTCCAAGAACCACCATACACATTTACTTGTGGCTTTGGTGTTCTTCAGATCTGATGTCCAGTTTGCATCACTGTGTTCTCTCGTAACCGCTGGACATCCGTAATACTATAATCCGTAGATAAGTTTAATAATTCGAGATATCGCCATATCCGACTTAACGCCTTCTATTGATCATGTATTAAGATTATCGGTGAACCTTAGTTCAACTGATCGATTGTAGGACGATACCAGGTCGGTTGTAGTATGTACAATACATTGAACTACACGTGATCTGCGTATGACGCTCCTTGTCTATGGGTGCACCATGATTCCAATCAGTTCTATGATTCATATCCATTGATGGCTTCAACGAGACCGCCAACTATCGACCAAATCCGCTAGATGTCTTTAGAAATCCAATTCCTAAGATGTCATCCGTGATATCCATATCTTTCATATCGAGACTTTGTTTCAATATGACTTTTACTTTCAGATCGTTGATTCTCCAACTATTGGCTTTCTAACTTCGTGAGTCAATGTTTCGTGGTCGATTCATTGTTTCGCTTTATCTGAAACTTTCAGGACCAAAATGTAAACATTTTAGGGACCAAGATGAAAGTTCAGAAGAAGCCCAACGATCCGTAAAATCAACTCTGATTCTCTTCTTCCAACTCTCCGGTTGGGAAGGCTGTTTTAACATTCATGCCACGCAAGACTGCAATGGCCCATGATGTTAAGCTACTCCCAGGGGAGCACATGTACAAGTAGCCGAGGCTTTGAACTCGTCAGTAGATCCATCTACTTTGTACTCACTTTTGAGTATCCTTTTTCACAACCCAAATGTTCTTTTCCCGAAGGAAGATCAACCATTACGCAAGTATGGTTCTATATGATGGAATATATTTCTCTCTTTAGCTTCTTTCCAAAGCAGCGCTTTTGGAGATAACAATTATTTGTTAATTGTCCATGGTTCGTTCTTAACCATACAAGCTAGAAGGACTGGAACAAGTCTTTGTCCCCTCTTTGCTCCGTCTTGGTTCAATATCTAGAATCCCTGAGTTCTGCAGATCTGGAATATTAAGTTCCGGATAGCCAGCAACTTTCAAGTCCTGTAGATACGGAGTGTCTAGTTCCGGACAGTCAGGCCCTCGCGGGTTCTTGTTAACCTTGAGCAATTACTCCTTTTTCCTTTTCAAGGAAAGTTATCTTATAAGAATTCAGCATTCTTTGACGCCAAGAGGCGATAAGTACCATCAAGTATTTACAGATCCAAAGGGATATGCAATCTACAGCCTTAGGTCGAACTTGACTGCTTTTGTAGTCTAACTTCTACCAAGCCACCCCACATCACAACTTTTGTATGTGAGATCTTTTCATGTCTCACACAGAGTTATCCTTATCCTTATGCAGAGTTCTCGCTGAGAATCACATTAGCGGTAAGGATCGCCTTGCCCCACATAATTTAGGCGCACGGGTTTGCGCTGGCTAACACCGTTAGATCGAGGTGAGTAATGAACAGTCGTTTAATGAACGCCGCTTCACATTCTCCTCTATCGCTATGAATTTCGCAATCCATAGGCTTAGTTGATTTTCAACCGCTTTGTAGCGCTTTATCCGCTTCAACAACTTCATCTTTGCTTTTTAACAAACAAAGGATTCCATACGTTGTACCATCATCAATGAAGATCACAACGTACTTGTCTCCCCCCTCTATTTTGTATAAACTTCAAATCACCCAAGTAGGTGTGACTAAGTTCTAGAGGAGCGGTGCTTCTTTCGCTATTCCCTTGACGGAATTTGGAAAGGTGATTTTGCCTCTTCGCCTACCTCACATTCATTTTGAGGGTTTATGTCGAAAGGAGGCAACAATCTCAACATCGTTAGCTTTTGAATGACTTACTATTTAACGTGTCTTAATCTATGATGGCATAGATGCACGGATTACAAATATATCATTTATTTGGCTATAGACATATTGTACCATTCTTAGTTATTACAGACCTGTTGGACTAGTCTCAAACCAACTTGACCAACAACGTCCCTTAAACCAAGTTAGGAACATGTATCACCTCTTTTTAGAGTGATCCATTCCTTGAAGTCCTATTGGGGACAACGTCTCCAAAGCCCTTTGATTTTAGAGGTGGCGTTGCTTCACATGAACAACCTCTTGCCCGTGGTTAGGGCGTAACCGGATCATATGTGATCTCGATACTCTGGCCCACTTCAGTTGCTTTGGCAGACTGAGTGTCCAATTTCTTTACTGCCTTTCTTTAGGCCTTCAGATCATTAAGACCTGGAAACTCTGGCCCACCACACTAGGTGTCCATTACTTTTCCTATGAAATGAATTCTGGTCCCACTCTAGTCACCCGGAGGCTTTGTATGACTGAGTGTGCAATATCATCATATCAAAGAAATTTTGGCCCACTCCAGTCGCCCGGAGGCTTTGTATGACTGAGTGTCCAATATCATCCTATGAATGATCTTCTGCCAAATAGTATGACAGGTTCTACGTCTTTAACTTTTAGACTCCTTCCGTTAAGATTGGTGCCCAGATAATTCTTGGCGCTTACTTAAGAGTGGTAACAGTTTTCGCACAGTTAGTGGATCTTTCTCCATCGTATGTGCGAACATACTTTACATACTTTACATACTTTAACAATTACACTTAAAAGAACGGATCTTTTTAAGTCGTTTACAATCCAATCTTTAAACGGGAAAGAAGATAAGATTAAACTTCTGATTTTAAAGCGTAAGGAATATAAATTATTTTCATATTCCTCATTACTTTAATCCATTTTTAATCAGACATCATTTAATCTTTGTTCTTGACAAGTAAGAAAAATACTTATCCTAATTTCGGATTCTGGCTCACTTCAGTCACTTCATCAGACTGAGTGTCCATTTCCTTCTCACCATTATTCGGATCTTTTGTCTGGGATAGATACAGGCCTTCTGCTGCAAGATAGAAGTACATCTTCAGTCTTCTCCTCTTGTCCCAGTTGACATCCTCACGCTCTCGTGAGCGCTTGTTCCAACCAGTCTTGGTAGCGGTGACACCATGAACACGTTCATCATCATCACTCTCTTCTACCAGAAAACCATTGCCATATCCAGATTTGGTCACACAACTTTTGACCGACATCTTTCGAACACTAATAGTAATACTATACAATATTGTCTTAAGTTGTTGGGTATTTTTGCTCTATGGTACTTTATAAAGCAGTACGGGAAGTATATAACTATTACAAGTATTCGAAAGGATAAACAAAGATTCAATAATTCATCTAGAAATCTAAAAATTACAATAGAACCACAAAACTGAAATTACAATTTTGTTGATGACGGAAAAATGGAAACTGGTTTTGCTGAGTCGAGTGTGGCACTATGTCCTTAAGACAATATTGCCCCGTATGTATCCTTTATACGTCTTGGACAATTTGTCTCCCAAGATAAAACAACAATGGAACACTTAAGCAAAGGAAACTCAAATGCTACCGTGAAGAATATTGAGTAACGAAATGATGCCTTGGAAGGTGTAGGAAGAAACTGTTTTGCTTGTGTATTTTCGTGTATATTGCAAGTATATTTTTCTGTTATTTGTAGTGCTCAATAATGGTGTAAGGGGGTGTTTATATAGGTGAGGGAGGGGACTGAAAATGCCTCCATAATAGCCAAATAATGGCCATTATGGAGGTAGTAAAGTCACCAACATAAATGGTGAAAGACCAACGGATTATGGGCGTTTCTGCTTTGACCGTCGAAATTCTGATTTTCTGAAAACGTCCCAAACTGTACATCTTGAAACTTCAGGGACCAAACTGTACATCTGAAAGAATTCTGGTCCAAACTGTACATCTGAAACTTCTGGGATCAAACTGTACTTCTGGCAAAGTTCTCTGGCCCAAAAAGATAATATTAGAAGGCCCACAGCCCGTGAACCCGGACCGGACGGGCGGGCGGCGGTGGCGCGCGTGTGGTCTTTCCTCGAACCGAAGCTCATCTAGGTCCTCCCTCCTTTAAACACATGGGATACCCATTGGGGTCCCAAACCCCAAACCAATTTCGAGTCTTATATACACAACAATTCTTTCTTCCTCTACCGATGAGGGAGAATTGAACCCAATACCACACTTTTCATGCTTCAAACACCTTACTTCGTGGACCAATATCTCTTTCATTTCTCAATGAAATTTGATGATTCTTAACCCTACGGTTATCTACGTACTTAGTAGATCATGCATATGTGAAGAACCAGATTCTCCAACATACGTAACACTAGTGTTTAAGCCGTTAAAGTTGGTCGGTCGCAACTCCCGCCACAGGCAAATTTCCAACAATATGAACCAAAATTATTAAGTTGTGCGGAATGGATAAACTATATATTATACTTTACTTTACTTTACTACTACTATATATAAGGGGTAGTGTAAAGAGTTTTGTAGCCCTTCGTAGATATTTCAAGTATGCCTTTATATTTGCTATTTATTACTTCATATACCAAATTATGTTTTTAATAAATCAAGATATTTTCAAACCCTTTTTGATAATACATACCCCTTTAGATTGATTTTTTCTATATCTTATTTTTGCCTCTACTTTAATTCTATTTTACTTAGGTTGCCATATTCAATTTGGTAAATATATAAACTTTGAGCCCAAAAATACTTGAAAAATTATGAATGGTTATAATATCATCTAATAAAAATAACTATGCATAAAGACAATCTAGAATGATGATAAATAATAACTTTGAAGAACTCATTTGGTACTTAGAGAGCACTCAATCGATTAAATTTTCTTAGTAATTCTAATATTATCATAAAATTCTCTTGATTTATTTTTAATAAATGATTATTTTAAAAATATAAATTTAGGTTTATTAATTTTAACATAATTTATTCAATAGAAAATAAATTTTTATTTCTTTTAAGAATTAGTAGATTAGAATCTTGGGAAATAAAAGAAAAATAATCATTCAAATTTTATTGAATTTGCCTACATAAATGGGAGTAGAAAAGAGGAAAAGGGAAGGGTGCTTACCAAGTGATTAACTCCTTAATTTAATATTTATTAAATACTGTCGATGATCACATACTGTTGCAATAAAGGCTAAGAGGTTTTTCAGAAATAAATCATCAATGAGTCAATGACAAATTAAATTAATTATCAAATTAATTTTTGAATTTTGTTTTAATGAATGTAAGTTTTTATGAATTTCATCTAAACCTAGACTTTAATCACCATATATTTTCTAGCAAAAATCGTTGCCACATGAAATTATGAATAGTTAATTATTAAATACCAAGATAATCTATTTATGTTTCTAACTAAAAATTATATGCTACAAGCTCATAAAATATTAAAATATCCTTTTCAATTTATGATTATAGTCTGTTTGAAATCAGTTTGCATAATTTAGAATTAGATTATATTACTAGATATCAAATTATCTTTGTCTCTTTGACATCTGCTTATTCCCTAGCAAATTTGCTTTCTTATAATAGTAATATTTTTTAGTAAATTATCTAATGATGTGATCAGAAAACTTAAATAATAAATGATACATAATTAAGAAACGATTATCTTAAAAGAGTTATGTCTAAAAACGTAATAATTATTTTTTCCCAATTAAACCCTTATATGAAGTACTAACTTGATCTTGGGCTCGGGCTTAGCACGGGCTTTCCGGGACTAGTGTATATATAGGCTAACCAAACACAATTTTGTTTAATTAATTGCAGGGAAGAGCATTATGGAGCCATCAAATAATAATGCTGAACAAATGAATATTGTTGATCAGGTAAGTTCTGATTTTAGGGTGGTGTTATTTACTTGCAATTAAGTCATGCTTAATAGTAACACTAAAGATTAGCATTTTTCAGTGAAATATTATGTGTATGATTGTATTAATTTTTCTTGGATGGTCTTTCTCATTAATACAAATATATATAGTGTGTACAATAGGAAATCCTATTACAATAAGGATCCTGTATTTACCATAATTATACAATACTAAATATGGCTAAATAATACACATTATACACGTTAACACACTCCTCAGTCGGAGCGGGAGGAGACCGGACACTACGATTGGATCCGAAGTCGAGAAAGAGTTGTCTGGGAAGGCCTTTCGTGAATATATCTACATACTGATATGAAGAAGGCACATGCAATAACTTAACATGACCTAGAGCAACCTTCTCACGAACAAAGTGTATATCCATCTCAATATGATTGGTTCGCTGATGCTGAACCGGATTATGAGATAAATATATGGCGGATATGTTATCACAATAAACCAAATACGCCTTACGCAGGGGACACTGAAGCTCCAAAAGAAGGTTTCAAAGCCAACAGATCTCAACAACAACATTCGCAACGCCTCTATACTCGGCTTCTGCACTCGAACGAGATAAGGTGGCTTGCCGCTTGGCAAACCATGAAATGAGGTTATATCCTAAAAACACGCAGTAGCCGGAGGTGGAGCGTCGCGTGTCCGGACTGCTTGCCCAATCAACATCCGTATATGATAATAATCTGGTCAGTGGTGAGGGGTATAGGTGCAGGCCATACTCAAGTGTGCCCTTAACGTATCAAATGATACGTTTAAGGGCAGTAAAATGAGGCTCCCTGGGGGCACACATGAATAAGAACACATGATGAACAACATAAGCAATGTCAAGCATGGTAAATGTAAGATACTGGAGTGCACATTCAAGAATCCTATAAAGAGTGGGGTCAGATACTGGAGCACCATCAACAACACTAAGCTTTGACTTAGAGTCAGCTGGAGTGGACATGATCTTTCAGTTTGCCATTTTTCCCCTGTACACTATCTCTTTTGCATACTTGCGCTGACACAAGAACATAGTATCTGCAGAATGAGTCACTGATCCAAAAAATAGTTCAACTTCCCCAAGTCAGTCATAGCAAATTCAGATTTAAGCAATGCAATAATCTTATTTTTCAATAAATCGGAGGAGGCAATAAGCACTATGTCATCCACATATAACAATAAATAGGCAATGCTACTATCGCGATAAAAAATAAATAGAGAGGTATCACATTTGTTGCATACGAACCCAATCTGCATAATGTATTGTGCAAAACGTTCGTACCACGCTGAAGGGCCTGTTTCAAACCATAAAGGGACTTACGCAGACGACATACATACTGAGGGGCTGCTGGATGTATAAAACCAGGTAGTTGATGCATGTAAATAGTTTCTTTCAGATCCCCATGAAGAAACATATTTTTCACATCAAGCTGATGAATCGGTCAATGCTTACCCAAGGCAATACTCAGAATTGTGCGAATGATAGTCGATTTAACAACCGGACTAAATATCTCACCACAATCAATGCCCTCTTGCTGATTAGTGCCATTTGCCAAAGTCTCGCCTTATATCTCTCAAAGTCACCACTGTCTCTGTATTTATGACGAAAAGGCCACATGCAACATATCACATTTACCCCTTCCAGTTTAGGAACCAAATTCCAAGTGGACTTTGGATTTGAAAATCCCGTGTTGGGCTCGGGTTTCCATATGGTGCATGGGTATTTGGGTGAATGTTGGGTATTTGGGTGAGTGTGTGGTGGAGGGTTACTGGAGGCAGAATCTGGGTCGCGGTTTTCGTCGTATTGGCCGGCGGTAAAGGGCTCTGGGTGGTTGTTATCTGATGTTGACATCAGGGGATGTAAGGGTAGCGATCTAGGTGGAACGACGGGGGCTGAGGCTAGTGTTGTCGGGTACGGCGACGGTGGTGGGGTGGGTCTGTTTGGTCGAGTGTCAATATGGCGACTGGTGTTGGTGACTGGTACAGTGGTGGTGTTGGTGGCGATCGGTGACTGGGATAGAATGGGCGTCAATTGGGTGTTGGAGATGGTAAACGGAATCGATGGAGAGACAACAGAAGCATATGGTGGTGATCAGTTTGGAACAGGGACACTGCTGGCGGTGACATCGTCGTGAGACTAAGATGGTGGCATTGTGGCAGTGCGGGAGACAACGACGGGAGGAGAGGCGATGCCGCTGTCAGGGGAACTGCCGGTGGCAGCAGCAACGCGAGTCAATGACGGTGATAGAGTGTTGAATGCTATCAGAACATGTCAGAGAGCTTGGTGGACAAGAGGTGATGTGTCTGAATCATCAAGAAATTTGTAATCAGTGACTCAAATTTTTTGAATGTTGTCAAAAGGAAAAACATATTCGACAAAAGTGACGTGACGTGAGATTATGATTTTGTCGGTGGATAGATCATAGCACATGTACCCCTTATGGTTTGATGGGAAGCTTAGGAAGGCACACAAAGTAGACCTGGGTGCAAATTTTTGGGGGGCCGCGGATGTTAGATTAGAGTAACACAAACAACCAAAAATTCTAAGATGGTCATAAGTAGGGATCCGACGGTAGAGAATTTCGGTGGGTGTCCTATTTTGAATCGCACAAGTGGGTAGAATGTTGAGAATGTGTTCTACCATTTTTAGTGCATATACCCAAAAAGTAGGGGGAGAGACGTATGAAAAAGGAGGGTACGAATCATATTATTAATGGTTCGGAGAATTCTTTCGGCTTTTCCATTTTGAGGGGAGGTGTGAGGTCATGAGAAACGAAGGATCATGCCATTAGCCGCACAAAATTTATGAAATAGGGAATTATTAAACTCTCGACCATTATCACATTGAAATGATTTTATGTCTTTTTCAAATTACGTTTTAACCAGTGTACGAAACTCAACAAATTTGGAGAACACTTGAGATTTGAGTTTGAGTGGATAGACCTAAAGAAAGTGAGAGAAATCATCCAAAAATACCAGATAGTATTGGTGGCCCAAGTTGCTAGTTATGAGAGATAGCCATAAATCAACGTGAATAATATCAAAGGGGGAGAAAGTAGTACTCATAGAAGCCATAAATGGTAGTCTATTGTGTTTCTCTAACTGACACGAGGAGCAACTATGAGAAAGGTTCCCTTTGTTATATTGAATTAAATTTCGATTTCTAAGAGAATAAAAAATGTGAGAACCCGGATGACCAAGTCTACTATGCCACGTAGAGGGAGATATGGTCGTTAAAACGGTGTAAGGAGTGACACTAGCAGCGGATGTGGGTAGGAACGGATATAGGTCCCCCTCACTATTGCATCTCGTAAGGAGTTTTTCGGTGCAGAGGTCCGTTACAGAAAATTCAAATGGGTCAAAATTAATTGAGACAAAATTATCAGTGATGAATTTTCTAACAGAAATTAGATTTTTGATGATGTTTGGGGCATAAAGGATGTTTTTAAGAGAGAAGTGGCGATGTAGTAGTGGGGTAAGGCTGTGGCCAAATCCTTGAATTGGAATGCGATGACCACTACCGACCATAATAGATTGTGAAGTTGGTAGTTGGCGCAGTTGAGGAAGATTACCTGAATTTTTGGTGGGATGAGACGTGGTGCCCGTATCTATATACCACGCATTATCGGGCTGTTGACGGGTCAAGTAAATTATTGATTTGTTTTCGGATAAAGAACAAATTTTTAATTATTTTTGGGTAAAAGATAAAAAGAGAGAAAAGTTTTCTTGGTAAAGGAAACATGTATAAGGCAGAGAAAGAGCTTGATGTTCAAAACGTTTTTTTTCTCGTGAAAACATAAGAGAGAAAAGAAAACAGAAAGCAACTTTGTTTTTCTGACAAGGTTTTGTTCTCGGGTGAAGAAAAAGCAGACAAAGAATTGATAACACACAGTCGAAAAGAAAGGGGACAACCAATCTTGGGTGAAAACATAAAGGAAGAGAAAGTATTCTTTGGTTCTCGTGTAAAGTAGAAAAAACAGAGAAGGATTTTTTTTGCACTCACGAGGAGCAACCCACGGTTGAAGAAATCGAGAGAATGGTGCGAGCAAAAGAAAGAAATATGATTTAGGTTTTTAATTCTGATATCACATAAGATTGTATTAATTTTATTTGTGAGTCTTTCTCATTAATACAAATATATATAGTGTGTATGATGAGAAATACTATTACAATAACTATCATATATTTACCATAATTAAACAATACTAAATATGATTAAATAATACACATTATACCCGTTAACATTATGGCTAGCTAACTAAGCCAATTCGATATATTCTGTTTCATTGGTTTTTCATTAGTTCGTACTTTGTAGTATGATTATTTTTTATTTAAAAGAAGAGAGTTTTGTATAACAGTAATGCTTTTGTGACTGAGAAATTACTGGAATCTAACATTCATCAGAAATTTTGTGGGAAGTTTAGAAATCGTTGTCTTAGATGTCTTGCATGATAGTGCTACTTATTAATAAAACACAATCACCAGATGAACGTCAGAACTTTACGTTAAAATTTCACAAGTATTCTTTATTTGGAACGGCAGGAGGATATGGACTTCGCGGATTACGGTACTTTCCTGGGGATGCTTGGTAGGAAGCTAGTACTAGCATTAATCTCGTGGTTTTTTTGTTCCTGGATTTCTGCTACTACCTGTTGTTTTTTCTGCTTTATTTATCACATTATTTTGCTCGGAATGCTATTTTACGCTTTTTTATTATTTGCTATGTCTTTTTTGCTATGCCTTTTTACTTATGTATTGTCTTTTCCATATTGCCTTGTTGTGTGTTACTCGAGCCGATGGTCTTCCGAAAACAGTCTCTCTACCTCCATGAGATAGGGGTAACATTTGCATACACTCTACCCTCCCCACACCCACTTGTGAGAATACAGAGTGTGTTGTTGTATTCTTTATTTGGAACAACAGTGGTTGCAATCATTAGATAGTCTTCTCAACCAAATGAAAATTTGTTTTGAACTCTAGTTCTTATAGCTTTCTTTTTTAATTTTGGTTCTTGGTTTTCACGTATATATATATATATATATGTGTGTGTGAGCCCGAAAGATTTAAGATATTCAATTGGTGAACTACTAAAGCATTTTCCTTGTCCTATCTAGGCCATGTGAATTCAATTCGATCAGGACATAATTATGGAGATCCTCAACAGGTTACCCGTGCAGTATCTTGTTCAATTCAAATGGGTTTCGAAACTGTGGAAGGCAATAATCTCTGATCATTACTTTAAGATGAAGCATCTCAATCATGCCAAGAATGATCGAGATTCCCAAAAACTTCCTTTTACTAACATTCCCTTAAGAGTGGTGTATCTTTCATGTATTGCTGTCCTTTATCGTTGATTACTGGGTTGTGAGTGTACAAAACTTGATTGCCCTGCGATTTTAAAAGCACAGTCTATTGTTCTTGCAATGGCTTGGTTATTATCCATGTTATTGATAGTATTAATGAATGCTCCATAATTATGCTATGGAACCTCTCCGCAGGAGAATCAGTAGTACTTCCAGATCTAGAATTTCCACTGGTGGAGGGTTCTTGTTTGGGATTGGGTTATGACTCAACTAGTGGTGACTATAAGATCCTTAAAATATGCAGTGGCAAAGATGGTAGCGAAGTACCTGGTGAAATTCTTGTGTTGAAAAGTGGTTCCTGGAGAAATATTGATAAATATCCTCGTGGAATTTGCAATAAGGTGTCTGGTATGGGTTCCGCTTTGGCATTTGTAAATGAGGCATTTCATTGGATCGGTATGTCTGGAAATCATTTTGAGGTTTCAAAATTCTTTGGTTTCATTTAGTATTTCAAATGAAGTGTACGGAGAGATACCGTTGCCAGAGCAAATATTAAGCTTGAAGGGCCGTTTCTATATTGGTGTTTCAGTATTGGACGGAATGCTTTGTGTTCATTCTACTTTTCCTAAGCATACTTTTCAGTTATGGGTATTGAAAGACTATGGCGTCAAGGAATGTCGGAATGCCTTGTTAACTATAGATAATCCTTGCATTTTTCAAGCCGTACCGAAATATAGGTTTGCGGATGGTGAAGTGCCATTCTGGTGCATGTATTCTCAGTGCAGTTGGCCGTATTCATTTAGGACATCCAAAGGACGATTTAGCACATCCGGAGGATGATATAGATCATGTGATGCCATTCAGGATGGATTTGCTTATGTATGATCGAGGAACTTTTTTTTTCAGTTACCATGTTACAACCTCTTACTTTTACTAGTTTATCTATTGCTCACCAGCTTTTAAGTTTCAAAGATTTATTATCGAAACTGTCAGCTTGCTTATTTCAGTTTCTCAGAGAATCAACTTTATAACTAAGAAAGAATTTGTTAACCCCATCTTCTCTTTTACTTATTAATGCTTGTCTAGTTCTGTATATGAATGAGCCGAGTGTCTATTGGAAACAACATCTCTACCTCCCAAAGTGGGGTAAGGTCTGCGTATATTCTACCTCCCCAGACCCCACTTGTGAAATTACATTGTGCATGTTGTTGTTGTTGTTGTAATTCTGTATACGAATAATGCATTGTTTATTCTTCAGTTGTAGTAGTTCAGTGGAACGGTTCGTAGCAGGATAGAGAGAATAGCTTCCTGCTACATCTTTTTTTCTATTTGATTGAAATTGTAAAGAAGCTCAACATACTAGTTGAAATTATAGCTGCAAATCTTAAGACAAGTAGTGTAGCTTTCTATTGTAGTAACATACAAGAAGTTAGCCATTCTTCTACCATTTACAGATGATGAGGAAATTGTACCTTTTAGAGTTTAGAATACAAAAGGCCATAAGGATACACCATTGACAGACATGCATTTGTATCTGTTAGTTATTGTAAAGAATAGATCTTGGGCCTAACTCAACCCCAAAAGCTAGCTCAAAGTGAGGAGAATTGCCCAAACCATATAAGGAGACCAAGGACCACTTATCCCACATCACCAATGTAGGAGAACTCAACTCCCCGCCTCACGCCCAGGGCTGGACATCTGGAGAGTGGACAATATAAGAGGGGGCCCAACATCGGAAATAATAAATTGAGATGGTCTGACTATGATACTATGTAAATAATGGATCTTGGGCCTAACTCAACCCCAAAAGCTAGATTGTAGGGTAAAGATTGTCCAAGTCCATATAAGGAGTCCATGTTCTTATTTCATTTCCGATGTGGAACTCTTAACACTCCCCCGCAAGCCCAGACCTCGTTAACTGGAGCGTGGATGACATTATTGAAGTGTGTGAGCATCCGATCTAAAATCTTAAGTTGTTAGATAGAACACACTTTTAATAATTGATTATATTCTCAACACGCCCCTCGCGTGCTGACCTGATTTTTTTCATGGTCGAAGCACGTGGAAATTCTTTTTGAGAATGGATGGCGGTGATGTTCGTTCGATCCCAGGACCTTTGGTCTGCTCTGATACCATATTGATGTGTGTGACCATCTGATCTAAAAGGTTAAATTGTTAGATAGAACACACTTTTAATATTTGATTATATTCTCAACATTTCTACTCCCAAAACTCTATTCTAGTTGTACAAGAATCCTATAATTATGATAAGTGTACAAACCTATTTTAATACAATATTTATACTTAAATTTGACTCCAAAACCGTGATATACACGGGCTTGTATACCGTGTATACCACGGTTTCACACTTGGTAATATGCCTTGTGAAACCGTGATATACATGGTATACAAACACATGTATATCACGGGTATAACTAACAATATCATTATTGCCATGTGATTGTCATTCCTAAAGTACAACAATTTGAAGGGAAAAAAGAAACTAAAAAGAATAAGAAGGGTGAGAGGCTCATGACAAATGAGTGATCTTTCACATAGTATCTAGCCCATGTTATTGTTTGACTTTGTGAGGATATAATGTGAATCCTTAATATTCTTTCTGCTATTCTTGAGTTTGTTTCACTCCAATACAATACTTGATTAACATAATGATTGTTGGGATTTATTTGCCTTAATCAAGTCGAACACTGATGGATGTCGTAAAGGGAATCCAGGGGAAGCTACTGGAGGAGGAATCCTAAGGGACCAGAGTAGAAATATGAACATGGCATACCGCTCTTATTTTGGAATATGCAGTAACAACAAAGCAGTGTTTTTAGCTATTCTAAAAGGTCTATAATGGTCAGAGGTGGAGCTAGGATTTCAACTTTATGGCTTCTAAATTTTAGAATGATGACTTCAAGTTGCTAATAATTGGGTTCTAAATTTAATATGTGTACATATTTAATGAATTTCTTAACACAAATTCAATGTTTGAGCAAAAGCTAATGAGTTCCGCTGAACCCGCATTTGAGTTTCTAGCTCCGCTCCTGACAATGGTGTTTCCTAAATCATGTAATGAATGTCATTATTGAGACTGACTCTATGGTTCTTGTGAATCTGATTAATGGAGACAGCATGGTGATATTGCCAATCAGAGATGAAATACTTTGACAATGGATATCAGTTTTTTAGTCTATTTATTTTTTGAAAATCAATAAACAGTACAAGGAGGGGACATAGACCTGACCTCCAGTCCTATGGTGCTAACCAGTTGACTCCTTACTAAAGGTGTTAATAGGTTGCTAGTGACTAAAAGGAGAAGAATAAAGCCTATCTACTAGTGGAGGCCCGCAACGATAATGACGTGCAAATCATTCGTTTGACTTGAGTATAAGGGCGAAAGACTACTCGAACGGTCTAGTAGCTGTACCCTCTGAAGTTTCTCTCAGAATAGCTGGAGCTCACATATGAAGAAAAAAAATCTACTATGCATCTAGAATAAGAGGGGAATATAAAATCTTACCTCCCAAATACAATCATCTTAGAGAAAGTAAATAAGGAAGACTCTTCCTTTACAAGATGGTGTATACTTGCCGATGGTCTATAGGAAACAACCTCTCTATCCCACAAAGGTAGGGTTAAGATCATCGTAATCCGATCCTCCCCAGACCCCGCATGTGAAATTACATCTTTTATTTTTTCCGAAGATCGTGTAACAACCTCTTACATTATAAGTTTATATGTTGCTCTTATTTAATATTTGATTGAAGCCCCCTCTCTTATTACCTATTACTGATTTATCATACATGGTTGGTCTTTTGAGTTGTGCTTGGGGCTTAAGTGCAATGGTATCTTTTTGTGGCTGGATATGTGATCTTTTGAGAAAACCACGTGTGGTAAGAAGATTTATACATTATGTTTAAATATAATATGTTTACCCAACTGCTTATACTCTGTTTGAATGGTCGTTACTCATTATTTCATAATATACAGTATCGTATCATATTGTATAGTATCGTATTGTATTGTACTAACGAATACAATGTTTGAATAAACTTAAGTAGGTGATGTTGGTGTGGGTTGGTGGTAGGGATGGCACCGGATCGGATCTGGACCGGATCCTACTAGATCCAGATCCAGATCCGTTTTTCATACCTGAATCCAGATCCGTCGGGTCCATAAAAATTAGATCCAAATCCGGATCCATAGGATCCACGGATCGGATTTAGATGCACATATAAAAAAATTGCCTTGCTAAGAATTTTTTTTTGAACTGACAAACGATTTTTACTTAGCTAACAGTTTACTGTCTTTCAATTTTTCATATGAGATATTTTGTTCGTTGTCTCATTTTGATTGTGAGCTATTAATTGAAAATGTTGGACAATGACAATAGTTGTGGAAAATGCTGACTAGTATTTTCACAATGCAAAACTTGCATGTGCTTGGAATCTTCACAAATGAAGTGAATATAATTTTAACTACTTGTTTACGGAGATGTTAGTCATTCACTAATATAACATTGATTTTATTATCGAAGTTACCTCTTTATTTTTTGGTTTTTGAGTTAACGCGGGGATAAATTAAACTTGTTTTGAGAATTAAACTTGCAAGGATGTGCTTAGCAATTTTAAGAAAGTACTTATAAAATTACATTCTAGGTTATGAATATATTTAATAAAAAATGGATCCACGGGTAGGATCTGGACCGGATACGGATCTCAAATACAAGATCCAGATCCGGATCCGTCGGGTCCAAATTTTGAAGATCCATATCCTCTAAAACGGATCTGGATCCACTGCCATCTCTAGTTGGTGGTGGGATAGCGGGGATGGGGTGGGCGACAGAGTATGGTGGGGGTTAGGGGGTAGTGGGTGGCGGAGGGAGGTGGGGGTGGGGGGTTAGAGGGTAATGGGTGGCAGGGTGGTGGTGGGGGTTAGGTGCTAGTGGGTGGTGGTGGCGTGGAGGGTGGAGGGTGGGGTGGGGTGAGGGTTATAATGGGTAAATGAAATAAGAAACCACACAAAAACTACCAATTCCGTGGTTATAAAAATTGAGATTTTTCATGGTTATATCACCACTGAATTACAATGGATTTACAACACCATACAACATAATTTTAAGAACAATGAAAACAAACCCGGTATTAATGAAAATCATTCAATAATGAACCACGGGAAACAACCATCCAAACAGGGGCTTAGTGTATTGTTGGTTAGTTTTGGGTTTATTAAGCAAAATATAACTACTTCCTCCGCTTTACCTTGTTTGACATTATTTTTTTATTTGTTCAATCCAAAAAAAATATCATATTCTTATATTTTTTTAATAAATAAGAAGCCTTTATAACTACACAAGTGGTATGGTTTGTTTAATACCAAAAGTTTTATATCCACACATATATTAGGAAATATTTTAACTTTTATTTGGTAAATGAAAAAAGAAACGACTGAATAACAAAGTGATTCTACCAAACTAACTGAAGTTGTTCTGTAAAATTAGTAGGTACCTCTTTTAAAATGCATATAAGAGAATATGTATTCAAGTCGCGAGATTTTTTTGTTTTGAAAGCCTAATTTAGGCGTGAACGGCCATGTAACTTGACCTGATGGTGGTATTGAAATCGCTTAAAAATACAGCATTTCTACAAGAAATAGTAGGGAAAGTAGTGTTTAAAAAGTGGTTCCTGGTGAAAACTCAACTAATTGGCATATTATCTATAGTGATGGTTACCCACAAAAAATGATATATGAGATACGGTTGAACAACACTTGTCAAAAATTAAGTTCTATCCTACTAACTTGATTTCACGTCGCATTTTCGCCTAGGAACACATCTATCTACGAGTTTATCCAACCCTTCGCACAGATTTATTGCCCATTTTTGGCTCATTTGGGACTATTACAAACAAAGCCAAGCTTGCTCATTATATAAGGTTTCATCGTCCAACAAAACACAAGTTCAGTTTCGTTAACAACCGCTTACATTCTCCCATCTCGACCAATTTGTAGCCAATGATATCTTGGTTTGCCTATTGATTTGTCCTGTCAAATACAGAGAGACAAAAGAGTTGCATAATACAACTTAGAAACTACAAAGTCGTGGAGTTGCTGAGGTGCGAAAAACAATAGACATCAAAATAAACACTCACCTCTCTCGTAGCACGACGTAGCTACTTCCTGAAGGAGTCTTCTGTATCTTGGAGATCTTCCTCAATATTTCAGTAAAAGCAGTCTTATCCTGCATCGATGTAATTAATGCAGTCACGTAAGGGAAGGAGGAACCCACAAGTAAAAAGGGTTCTAAAACTTGGCCGACGTGCAGATACACTGAGGACATCTAATTGCGCTATACATTTTTTCGGATGCATATTCACAAGATCAACTCAAATATGAAGACTCAACAAAAATCTCAAGTTAGTAAATCTTTAATTTCAGGCCTTCCCTGCATTTATAAGCCTAAACTACATTTACATTTCAAACAGCCTTGTCGTACCTCTTTACATTTCAAACGAGATTTAAATTGGCTGACAAGATCCTGTGCGGTCACTGGTTTTCTCTGCAATAGAACAGCTCTAATTTCATCTTTAGTAACAGGACCTGTGGCAGGACTGGGAGCAGTTTTGGAAGAGGTTGATGCACCCTTGGGGAGAGCACTGTTCTTTGCAGTAGATGGAGTTTCATCTTTCCCAGGTTTCACATCCTGCACCGTGTGAAGAGACGGAGATCAGTAATAATATAACGAGAGAAAGGAAATAATCCCTCCTTGGAAAATCAAAGTTGGTAAGTCTCAAAATCATAGTATTATTAAACAGTACAGAGGTAATAAGCGGTTTTCTAGATGAGTGTTAAACTTGACTACTTGGGATGCCTTGGTAGCATCTTATTTTAATGCAAAGCACCAAATCATGAAAAAAGCAAATAAATATCATAGTAATCTCATACCGTTTCTGTTTTCACTTTTTTCAAGGGAGCACCATTAGTTGGTTTTGACTCGTCTCCGTTAGCTTTTCTTTTAGTCTTAGCTGACTTTGAAGTTGGAGCTCCACGGTTGGGTCCAGCAGCAGCTGGTTTCGAAGGACTACTGGTCTCAACCGGTTCTTCTTTAGGAGCTTCCTTCGGCTTAGGGGCTAATACAGGTGAAATATCCTCTTCTGTCTGATAAAGGCGAAAAAGAAAAACACATCTTAGAGAGAAAAAGGGCATGGTTAAGCTCCCAATTTAGACCATTCCCAACTGGGATGAGGAAAAAAGTGTAAGCGCGTAGATGTCACTTTATGAGAAGTTTAAGAGCCTGCTTGTTTGCCTGAAATGTACTTACACTCTTGGCTGAGATAGCAAATACAAAAAGAATAAATATTTTCTGTAGCCATCGAACACGAAAAGTAAAAGAAACCTTCACTTGGCAACCAATAATGAATCAAAACTTACATCATCGTCATCATCGTCGTCATCCTCAGCATCTGATTCATTCAATCCATTGGCTTTTCCAAGCAACTTTTTCAACTCTTTTCCAGATTTGCTCAAACCTCCTCCCTCTTCTTCACCTTCATCCTCGTCATCATCATCCTAAACCACACGGAGAAGGGACAAAAGTTATATCGAGAGGTCCACAGCCATAGGTAGAGAAAGAACGTTAATACACAAAGTAGAAAATAAAACCCGAAAGCGCTTTCTCAATGCATAGTCCTACGGAATCCCTGTCCAAGTTACAAGTACTATTCACATATACCATCTCAATTACATATAAAGGTGAAGCTCCTTCTGGAAACAAAATGTTATACCCCAAAACTTTAGGGACCACGAACAAGTGCAATGGTCCATTTAAAAGAGTATTCTTAGTATTCATAGAAAAGGAAATTTTAGTGTCTTCTACATGCATCACAACAGAAATACATCTATTTACACTTTAATTTGAGCTGGGCAAGGCTCCCTACATCCTACTGGCAACAAAACCACGCTCAAGGCCAGAAAAGAGATTATAGACTATTTTTTATGTATGATCTGGATGGTGAGGAAGCCAATTCTCAACGTATTGCTCTGTTGACATCTGATTCCCTTGATGGGGGTAGTTAACTTGCATGGCACATCATAAAAACCAACATGATAGCTGTTACGCTGCACATTTGCAGCACCAGGAAAAATTGCTATAGTATTTTCTATTTTTCCTAATTCTTCAAGTAACACCTTTCGTAGGATGTTAAAGCTCTTTAGTACGGTGAAAATTTGTAATCTTGAGAGAGTCCATTCCCAGTAGGCGGTAACGAAAGTCTGAACAACTTCAAACTTCCACTTGTTTTGCAGAGTAAAGCAAAAGATACAATAAATATATGCCACTGGCTTTTTGTATATGCTAGTTATCCAATAAATATTATAATACATAGTCCTGCTGGGTGCAGCATGATGTAAATTCATTTAGTATCAGAATTTCAAAATTCCACAAATAGCCAACCTGCTTAATCTCTGGAGGAGCAGGAATTTCAGGAGCCAAATCCTCCCTCTCCTCAGGATCATTCCCAACAGCTTCATCATCATCCGTAAAAATCTCCTCATGCTCCCAGTCATCCCCTGGAAAGAAATGAGAGCCCTTTAGCAGAAACAAAAGAAATCTGACAACAGAAGGTGATCAAATGGTGAAGAAACAACCTAAATGCACAAGCTAATCTGCGCCCTCTAGTTTCAGAAATAAAAAACCAAAGATGAACGAAGTCCCACTCTAGAACAAAACAGCAATTATTGATATTTTTCTACTAGAAGTCATTTCTAGTTCTTGCAACCAGAAAAGAAGAGGAGATAATTGTGAACTCCGGTAATTCGTGGACACTTAATTTAAAAGAAAACGATGTAAACAGTCTCAAACAATGATTTCAAAAAGAAAAAATCCCAGGAGAGCCCAATAATGCTAGGTGAGAGCTAGACGGAGAAGGATATTGGGTTTCCAACATAACCATTAAGAATGAAAACGCAGATCATAGATTACTGGTTAATTTAGTCAGTGGATCGAATCTGCAAAGCATTCTCGGAAGAACAAAGTCTTACCCTTTTCAATATCATCATCATCCAGGTCAAGATCGCCCCCTCTAGGACCCTCTTCATCATCATCCACACCTCTTTTGTTGAGTCCCAACCTGTTTTTCCTAGCAGCCTCCTCTTCCTCATCTTCATCCCCATGGTCTGACGCGTTGCCTTCGTCCTCATCACCAGAAGCTTTCTTACGCCCCCTTGTCCCACCAGATCCACTTTCTTTGTCATCAAATCTTTCTACTTCACCGAAAGCAGCAGGTCCATTATTTGCTGCTTTCATCATCCATCTCTGGTACCCATCTGCAGTTTTTCTTCTATTTTTCATTTTCTCCTCTGCTTCCTCCAAAGTAAGTTGCTTATATTGGGCTACTTTGTTGAAGTTATACCTAATGATTAAAATAAAAAGAAAAAAGATGAATAGATGCAAATCCAAGATCTAATAGAATACTTATGATGTCAAAGCTACAGAAACAACAAAAACTAAGATACGTACCAAGAACCAGCAGGAATAGCAAATAACTCTTCACCCTGCATCATCAGTAGATAATATTGTGCTGACTGTGCTCCCTCAAGCTGACCATGGAACTGAAACTGACCAGTTTCATCCTCTAATAGCCATGGTTTATTCTTGTACTTTTCCTGCAATTCGTAGAAAATAAAGGTCATAAATGAACATATAAGCATCCGCCACTAAAGATCACAATTTGACAAGAATAGAACAACAGCATCCATAGTAGCATATCTATGATCCAAGATGTTGAACATGTGGTCTCTAATAGTTATTACATTGTTCACTAAAAAGATGCTCTTTGATAAATACAATTTGAAACCTCCTATCTAATCTAATTATATTTCTCAAGCTTCTTCATAAGAGGGTTCATGGAATAGGGTATACGATATCCCTTCAGCATCAACCAAATTTTCACACATACATATATGATAAAATGAAGATAGGCATAAGGAGACACTGCAATTTTCCCTTTTAACTAGTGGAAATATACACACATACACAAATGCAATTGATGCAACAAGGATGATACTACTAATTATTACTAAATATTTCATACCCGTAATGTATCCGTAACTTGACGTCCTTGCAAACCTTCTTTTTGTAATGTCCATTTACTGTCATTCTTCTTTTTTGAGAATTTAGGTAAGCCTGAAGCAAATCTAGCAATGAAATAATTCTTGTCATTGCTGGAGCAAGCCCGAACATTATACTCCTGCACATGAACATGATTTCAATAACCAGAGTCGTATACCCAATTCTGCACAATGGAAAACAGAACGTGAGTGTGTCTTTATTCAACAACAGATGAAGCTTCATACTTATCAAAGGAGTCCTACAGAATAAGAAAGTGAATCAACCAATTTGGATTAAACATCAACCTTTAATAATACAACAACAACAGCAACCTTTAATAATCAGCCTTTAATAATCAATTCTCCAAATATTTACGCGTATGCAACTCCACATCCTTGAGTGACAAGGTGATCCACTGTTCTGGAAGAAGGCCTAAAAGTTGGTTGCTTCTGCCACACAACTTTATTTATCACTTAGCGAGCAAAGGGTATACCCGATTGGCTGCCTATATCCACTACGTTTTGAAATTCTCAACTAATGCAAGAAGCCACTAGCATCTACTTACTGTTCTGCACTCTCAGATAAGCGCCGTCAAACTCAAATACACTGATATCTTTGCAGAAGCAAAACCTAGCCTATGTCCACCTAGCCAATTGCTTAAACAGCTTAGGACATGTGCTTCAATGCCCGAGAAACCCAAGGTATCCACAAAACTCTGGCAAACACTCAGAGAAACTACTAGCATCTATCGACTACGCCTCAATCCCAAACTAGTTGGGATGGACAATATGAAGACTCAGCAGAAACCTACCTGCACCATGTCTTCTCTCCAAACAAAAAGAATATGACTCTAAAAGGCAGCCTGGTCACAATTGACACATTAACTAACCATGATTAAGTAACAAAATTTATGCAATATACACATTATGCAGACCCTTATTTATTTGTAGCAAACATGGGGTGTCTTTTCCTAAACCCTTAACACACTCCCCTCTCTCTATGTAGACTTGTTTCATTCTCCTGGTAAGTAATTGTTGCTGCATTTATTTTGTATCTTGCTATTTTGCTGTCTACTTTCTTATAATCCCGTGTCGGATGCTTTTCTTTTGAGCCGAGGGTCTATCGGAAACAACCTCTCTACCTCACAAAGGTAGGGTAAGGTATGTGTACATTCTACCCTCCTCAAGAATCACTTGTGGGATTACACTGGTTATGTTGTTGTTTGTTAAGTTCACCCAAATTTTAGTACTCATGGAAAGTTCAATATAGAAAACATAAAAACAATTGTGTAATTGGCATAAGCTTATCTATTTGTAACAAACGTGGGTATCTTCTTCCTAAATACTTGACACACTCCCCTCTCTATGCAGGCTCATTTCACTCCAATTCCAATTATTGGTTAGTAATTAATTAATACACATGCAAATTCACCCAAATTTTAGCACTCATATTAAATTCAATGTAGAAAAACATACTCGAATCAATCGTGTAACTGGAGTGCCACATTCGTAGCACTTATGGCGAGTTTCAGCCATATTTTTACCACAAGACAAGCATAGAGCCAAATGCTATCGTTTCATTCCAATACTGGTAAGTAATTAATTAATACACACGAAAACTCACACAAATTTTAGCACTCATAGTAAATTAAATATAGAAAAACATACTCGAATCAATCGTGTAATTGGAGTGCCACATTCGTAGCACTTATCGCGAGTTTCAGCCATATTTTTACCACAAGACAAACAAAGAGTCAAATGCTTGCACGAACTTCCATACAGATCCGATGACGAACCGCACCTGCTACACGAAGGTTTCAGTATCAAATCAATCGACATTACAATCCCTGCAATCGAAAATCATCAAAATTAGGGCTTCGTATAAGCAATTCAATTTGGGAAAATTGATTATATAATTGAAATTCACACCGTTAAATTTGATTCAGTATTTGAAGTTTTTCAATTTGTATTTTTTTTTTCGTTTATTGATTTCGTGTTAAGGATTTGTTTGTTCGTTAGATCGAGAGGGATAGAAGAGGCATGAAATGGGTTGAGGTGAAGGGAATATCGGGTATTTATAGATGGGAACTACCCGAATCCGGAGTGATTTTCTGGTTTTGCTATAATGAGTACCTTAAGTTTGGGAAATTTCTATTTGGTCCCTATGGATTTTGGGGGTAATAATGGACTTTTTTTTTTGTTTCCTAAATCGATGTTCGCTACCCGCATTGGAACCCAACTAAATTTGGATTCACACATTGCAAGGAGCCGTTTTTGGGGCGGCGCTACCAACAATTTTTTTTTCATTCTAGGGGCTTAAATCCGAAGCCTCTAACTAAAAATGGATAAATTTCAACGGTCATACACAATTCATGTTAATAGGAATAATGGACCTTGCTTTTCTCTTTCTAAAATCTTTTTCATTCATTTAGATACTTAAATTAGGTGTTGTTCTAATTCAAGTATTCAACGTGTAACTTCGATTCCTAAGTGTACCTACCAGATACGATATGTTAGATATGGCAAATGGCTTGCCACTCCGTCAAAATGAACCCTGTGAAATAACATTATGTTAAGCTAAAATAATTGCTTTTGTTAGAAAACAAAAGATTTTATTAGAAAAATGATTTTTTTAAATCAATTTGTTCTAGGTCGTCTATCTCAACTTATTTTATTTTTTTCCTATAAACAAATGCATTGTTTTACTTCAAAATATGGCTGACATGTATGTAAGACACCAGTGCATCATTTACAATTTAATTTGGGAAATTAAAATTTCAAAGAAATTTTATGTAAATTAAGCAAAATAGAGAATTTAATTAGATTATGAGCTAACACATTCTACGCACGAGGAATATATACAAAACGAATATCTTTAAATGAACTCATCAATCTCCATGTATCCTCGCAAGTGGTCTCTATCTCCCAGTATACTGTCATATTCTTTTATAACATTTGTACCACATTTTTTGCATATGATAATATATAATTCTGTAACACTCTTTTTAATACATGTCGAATTGCTAGTGCTTCAGCTGTTATGGTCTTCCCTACAAATGGAATAGGAGTGCCAAGGGAATGAAGATGACCGCAACTATCTATAGCCGCCATTTCAATACTTGTTTTTTTCCTTTTTCATATGTAAGCCTGCACCGGTGAAACACCAATTTCATCTTGTGCAATAGTAATATTTTCATCATGAGAACTATTGGGCATGCAAGACAAAACTTGTGAAGCCAGCAAAACATCATTATATTTGTGAAAACCAAATAGAGCTTTATTAGCAATGTCATTAGATTCATATATATATATATATATATATATATCACTATTAAAACAAAAAAAAATCTAGCTTTTCAAATTTGCCAAAAGATAGAAACGCTTAACCTCAATAGCTCAATGGAATCAGGGGACTGACATGTATAGCGAAATAAATCATGCCACCATCTTGAGAATTCAAAAATATTTTTTAAATCAAACCAGTTAATAGAACACAATTTTCACACTAATTGAGCTTTCGGACACCTAAATAACATATGGTCAATAGTTTATGTTTTTAAACCACACAGCTTGCAAGCATCACAAACATAAATTAATCTTTTAGAAATGTTCGCATTAACTGGTAAGACATAAGTATGCATTTCATAAGAGAATTATATTTGTTTTTATCTTTAATGATCATAAAAAATCTAGAAAGATTTTGTGAAATAGTGACAATCGGCTTTGAAAGAAATAATCCCTTGATTATTTTCATTAATGAAAGAGTATATATACAATTTACAATTTTTCATAATAGTAAACTCCTATTCCTACTATATTCCCAAAATCATATTCTAGTTGTACAAGAATCATATAATTATGGTAAGTGTACAAACCTATTTTAATACACAATTTATACTTAAATTTGACTCCAAAACCGTGATATACACGGGTTTGTATACCGTGTATACCACGGTTTCACACTTGGTAATATGCCTTGTGAAACCGTGATATACATGGTATACAAACTCATGTATATCACGGGTATAACTAACACACCCCCGCAGTCATAGCGGGCGGTCTTCGTACGCTGCGACTGTCCCTAAAATCTTCAAAAAGGGTCGAGGGAAGACCCTTTGTAAACATGTCTGCAATTTGATACCTGAAAGGGACATGACAGACACGTACTTGTCTACGAGCTACCTTTTCGCGAACAAAGTGAATATCCATCTCGATGTGCTTAATGCGCTGGTGTTGAACATGATTATCAGAAAGGTAGATGTCACTAACATTATCACAATAAACCAATGTAGCTTTATGAATAAGACGATGAAGCTCTAAAAGAAGATTACATAACCAATATGATTCAGAGACCACATTGGCCACCCCTCGATACTCGGCCTCTACACTAGAGTGTGATAATGTAGACTGACGCTTCGCAGACCATGAGACCAAGTTATTACCAAGAAATATACAATAGCCGGACGTTGAACGTTTGGTATCTGGACAACCACACCAATCAGCATATGTATACGAGACAAGTATAGACGTCGATGAATGATATAAATGTAAGTCATAGTCAAGTGTTCCATGGATGTATCGAATAATACATTTGAGCGCATTCATGTGCTCAACCCTGGGATCATGCATAAACAAGCACACATGTTGTACGTCATACATAATATCTGGCCTCGTGAAAGTAAGATATTGAAGAGCCCTTGCAAGACTGCTATAGTGGGTCAGATCCTCGTAAGGTGAGCCAGCCGCAACACCCAGCTTGGGCTTAGTATCGACGGGAGTGGAAGTAGACTTGCACGAGGACATGCCAGCACGCTCAATAATCTCAGCTGCCAAGTCTTTCATAGCAAACTCAGAACTGAACATGGTCATGATAGACTTGCACAAAACATCAGTAGAGGCAGTCAAGATAATATCATCCACATATAATAGAATATAAGCCAGGGAAGAACCACAACGATATATGAACACTGAATTATCAGACATGCTGTGCGAAAACCCAATAGATGAAACATAGTCTGCAGATCTCTTATACTAAGCATGTGGGGCCTGCTTAAGCCCATACAAAGACTTCTTCAATAAACAGACATGATGAGGATATTTGGGGTCTCGAAAACCCAAGGGTTGATGCATATAAACGGTCTCCTTAAGATCACCATTTAAGAAAGCATTCTTCACATCTAACTAATGAATGAGTCATGCTTTGGAAAGAGCCAGACCGAGAACAATGTGAATGGTAGCCGGTTTGACCACCAGACTAAATGTCTCACCACAATCCACGCCAACCTGTTGAGTTTTACCATCACCTACAAGACGAACCTTATGCCTTGCAAAAGAACCGTCAGAATTATCCTTATGAGTAAAAATTCACATAGACCGAATAATATTAGCACCAGAAGGACGGGGTACCAACTCCCACGTCTTATTTGCAATAAGAGCATCATATTCGTCGGTCATAGCCAATTTCCAATTCGGGTCATTTAATGCGGACACATGGTTATGAGATACGGGGATTTAAGAATATTATAATTTAGATTAAAATATCTTTTTGGTTTAAAAATACCCCGTTGACTACGAGTGACCGATCTGTAACTCGAGGGAGAGTTGGGTGGATTTTGGGTCAAAGGTGGAAGGGTGACAAACGGGCCAGCAGGCAGTGGGCCTGCTGGCCCAATACGGGAAACTAAAATAGGGACAGGACCCGAGAGTGTTGGGGCAGAACTGGGCTGAATATTTGGCCCAGTTTTCTGGACCCGAAATGGTAGGGGCAGAACTGGGCTGAATATTTGGCCCAGTTTCTAGACCCTAGACAGTGGCATGAGGTCCAGCGGGTAGTGTGCCCGCTGGTGGATTTTGGGTGTGGGGTAAGTTCAAAAAATGGTGGATAATATACGGGGAGACGGTGTCATCCAAAAAAATTATACGAACTAGGCACGGGACTACTCATGTTAGCAAACGGAAATTGGGTTTCATAAAAAATAACATGACGACTAATGATGATTTTATTAGATGATAAATCAAAACATTTGTAACCACGATGATTAGACGGAAAATCCAAAACACACAAAGGGCCTAAAGTTTATTAATTGCGGTGGACAGAAATAGTGGATAACATAAGCACCCAAAGACTCTAAGATGTGAATACGAAGGAGTCTTATTATATAAGATTTGAAGGGGGGATGAATATGCCAAACCTTTGGTAGGAAGAATGTTAAGAAGATATGTAGCCATTTGTAGAGCATGATGCCAAAAGGAAGGAGGTACAGAAGCATGGACCAATAAAGTTCGAACAATATTATTAATGGTACGAATTTTGCGTTCGGCTATCCCATTTTGTGAGAACGTATGTGGACAAGAGAAACGAAAATTTATTCCATTATTACCACAAAAATCCCAAAACAACCATTATCATATTCTTTGCCATTATCACATTGAATATTTTTAATTTTCCGTTCGAATTCGGTACGGATAAATGCTCTAAATTTTAAAAATATGGAAAAAATGTGAGATTTTTTCGCTAACCGAAACGTCCATAAAAAATTAGAATAATCATCCAAAAATAGAACATAATAACAATGACCCAAAGAACTGAGAACGGGAGATGTCCACAAATCGCTATGAATAATATCAAATGTCATTAAAGTACGAGAGTGAGAGTCTACAAACGACAATCTAACAAGCTTTCCTAGAGGACAAGATTGACAAATTGGAGTACTATGCGTACCTTTATAAGAAATAAAATTGTTTTTATGTAATGAAGAAATAATAGACGACCCAGGGTGACCCATTTGTGCATGCTTTAAGGAAGGAGCGAGAGCCGCAAAAGTAGATGGCAAGGTTTGACTCGAGAGACCAGATGTGGGCGTGATAGGATAAACATTTCCCCTACTATCACATCTCATGAGAGGAATCCCCGTCTTGAAATCCTTCACAAAAAACCCAAAAGGATCAAAATAAAAAAAAACTCAATTATCAATGGTGAATTTACGAACAGACACCAAAATTTTAATTAAGTTAGGGGCTTGAAGGGTATTTTTCAAGACATGTGGTGGATGGGGGGAGATAAAGTTTTATGACCGTAACCACGAATTGGAATTGAATTATCATTACCAATAATTATGCCACGATTGTTGCTCAAATTAGAATAAGACGAGAGAGTACCTTGGTCGGACGTCATGTGGGTAGTGGCTCCAGTGTCCATGCACCAATTCGCGTCCGGGAGATTTGAACCAAGTGTGTGCATCGCAACTTCAATGTCGGTAGGAGTGGGGACCGCTGCATGGTGGGCCTGCAGAGGTCGAGGCCCAAGCACACTTGCTTGCTGCCCCGGCCTAGAACCTCCTCTCGGGAACCACTGTGGCTGGGCCGAATTGGACCTAGAAGCTGAAGCCAGAAACTGGGCCCAATGTTAATTTTGGACATACGATGGAAAATATGGGTTGTTAGGCCCAGGCCCAGTTCCACGGTTATGGGCCACAGGGATGTGGCCAGTTGGTTTGCGGCCCACTACCCCGAGGCCCATTACCATCCCCGTTATTGCCACCTCGGTTCCCGCAATGGTCTTTGCCATTATTTTTGTAATTCTGACCCTTTTTGCCGCCATCGTTGTTGCGGTTTTGGTCGGAATTGTTGGAGACGGATGGAGAAAAGTTGGATTCGGTCACCATGACAATAGAAGGGGCCTAGTGGCCGCTTTCTTAGCCAAGCCGACTTCTTCGAGCGTGAGCATGGAACGAGCTTGATAAAATTGTGAAAGAGGAATGCTCTGACGAAGAAGCGTATCAACGCCACTATAGGCCTCAGAGAGGCCTGTAACCATCTTAAGAATAAGACGATCGTTGGTAACGGGCGCACCAACGTTGCAGAGTTGATCCGCCAATTATTTCAACCTTTTGTAGTATGCTGAAACGTTGGGGAAATCTTCTATATTGACGTGGGAGAATTCCTGCTCAAGGGTAACAACACGCGAATTTTGATTATCTTGTAATATATCACGCACTTTATTCCAAGCATCCATCGTCGTAGTGTCTGGTTCGATAATCGTTTGCAACAGATCAGTAGATATAATGGAGTAAATCCACTGAAGAACGGTAGCATCAAGAGTCATCCGTAATCGCGGATCATCTTCGGGTTTAGGGACCCCCGTATCCGCAGGAGCTGCATGGATAATGTGATGGAGGACTTGATGCGAGCGTGCGTGAACTTTGAACAGTTTGGCCCGCGTCGTGTATTGGACGTTTTCTATTTCAAGAATGATAGGGATGTGATTCTTGATGTTAGAAAAAGTAATGGTAGGGTGAAACGTGTTCTTAGCCATAACAACAACAAACGACGTGATGGAGGGATTTGGAAGAAAATTTAGAAAGAGAAAAGGCAATATCGGGCACGAAAACTGAGACGAAGGGCTCGGAAACCGATGTTTATCGGCTGGAAATTAGGAGAGAAAATATAAGACCTAGACTTCTGATACAATGAAAGAAATAATCTCTTGATTATTTTCATTAATGAAAGAGTATATATACAATTTACAATTTTCCATAATAGTAAACTCCTATTCCTACTCTACTCCCAAACCCCTATTCTAGTTGTACAAGAATTCTATAATTATGGTAAGTGTACAAACCTATTTTAATACAATATTTATACTTAAATTTGACTCAAAAACCGTGATATACACGGGCTTGTATATCGTGTATACCACGGTTTCACACTTGGTAATATGCCTTGTGAAACCGTGATATACATGGTATACAAACCCATGTATATCACAGGTATAACTAACAGGCTTGAGACATATTAATAGTCGCACAACTATAATGAGCAAGATATTTGGCTAGATGGTAACCAAATCTAACCTCGTATTTATCTAATTTAGTATAATGCCACATAATTTTATTGACGTTCTAGTAATAGATAATGGGATGGACATAATAGAAAATTAATTTGACAAAAATAACAATAAAGTGCATTAATATTTCATATATGATTTTGTTGATCGATAAGAGCATTAACCCTCAACTTTAAATTAACCGGTGTTTGGCCTTAGAGAGGTTTAAAACCATTTGAGTTAGGAATCCATGGATTAGTCCAAATCTTAATGTCGTTTCCATCTCCAACTCTCCATCTAATTCCGTGTTGCAATAAATCTCTTTCCCACATGACGATTTTCCAAATTCAAAAACTCGAAGATGGACATCCTGGATTAAAGAAAAATGTATTCGGAAAGTATTTATTTGCACCCTATGAAGTAAAGAATCTTCTTGGTTAAAATCCTTTACGCAAGCTTAGTCAACAAGGCCTTGTTAAAACACTTTAGATCTCTAAATTCAAGACCCTTGCTAGATTTTACCTCACACAATTTTTGTCAATTTTCATAATACATTTTGCTTTTCTCCTCATTTCGTCCCCGTTAGGAATCAAAGAAAATAGTAATAATCTTCTTACACAAGCTATATGTGAATTGAAAAAATGACAGTGCATACATGATGCAATATTAATTGTGGAAGATAAAGAAAACAACAAGAAATTAAAGATAGAGAGGTAGACACAAGAAATTGAATCAAAAGTAACCCAAAGTATATGAAACTATGGACCTCAATTGAATATTCAAGAACAAGCACCTAAACCTATTAGGGATGACCTCAAGGGAACCAATGTCCCAAGCAACTAATCATCTCAAAACAAGGTTCAATCAATGGCTTCAACAAGCCCTCAACTTTCAAAACTCTCAATATAATATCAAATATCTCAATTCAATATAAACTCAACATAATCTCAATAAAACTAAGTCTTCAAAATGAAATAACTACTACTTATACTAGATAGGAAAAATAAGACTAATGAGCTATAACAATTCTACCCTTATTGAAGTAAGGGCATTGTTTGACTAGTTTTCTTTTGATGAAATCCCCAATTTAAAGAATGACCTCCTTTGCATGCCATATCTTCACACATATGACCATTTTGATGCCCATCTTCCTCCCATGCAATCATCCACACTCAGAATCCTCGGAATTGCACTAAAGTATGCTCTCAGACGTCTATCTCCATGTGCAACCCTCGTGAAGCTTGGAGTTCATGGTCTTGACTCCACACAGACGATCTTGAGGCAACTTGGATTGCATCAATGCGAAGGGATATTAGAGTAATAAATACCAAGGGCTAGAGCGGGTACCCAAGAAACTTGAGAATTGTTATGAGATATCGTTTACCTTAATCTCTTTCAGGAAAAGAATACTTAATTCAAAATCGACCCAAAAAATAAATTAGTAGCTATGTTATTGATTAAGAATTGACAAAAAAGAGAGGAAGTTTGGTGCACTAAGCTCCCGTTATGCGGTCTGTAAGAGACTGTTTTCACTGCTCAAATTCGTATCACATGACAATAACTTTACCAGTTACGCTAAGACTGTTGGGTATTTTTGCTCTATGGTACTTTATAAAGCAGTACGGGAAGTATATAACTATTACAAGTATTCGAAAGGATAAACAAAGATTCAATAATTCAACTAGTAATCTGAAAATTACAATATAATCACAAAACTGAAATTACAATTTTGTAGAAGACGGAAAAATGGAAACTGGTTTTGCTGAGTCAAGTGTGGCACTCTGTCCTTAAGACAATATTGCCCCGTATGTATCCTTTATACGTCCTGGACAATTTGTCTCCCAAGATAAAACAGCAATGGAACACTTGAGCAAAGGAAACTCAAGAGCTACCGTGAAGAATATTGAGTAACGAAATGATGCCTTGGAAGTTGTAGGAAGAATAAAACTTTCTGCTTGTGTAAGCTTCTGAATTTCGTGTATATTATATGTGTGTTCTTGGTCCTCAACAATGGTCTAAGGGGGTGTTTATATAGGTGATGGAGGGGGCTGAAAACTGCCTCCATAATAGCCAAATAATGGCCATTATGGAGGTAGTAAAGTCACCAACATAAATGGTGAAAGACCAACGAGAACCCGGAACCCGAAACTCGGAACCGGACCGGACGGGCGGGCGGCGGCGGCGCGCGTGTGGTCTTTCCTTGAACCGAAGCACATCTAGGTCCTCCCTCCTTTAAACACATGGGATACCCCTTGGGGTCCCAAACCCCAAACCAATTTCGAGTCTTATATACACAACAATTCTTTCTTCCTCTATCGATGAGGGAGAATTGAACACCATACCACACTTTCCATACTTCAAACACCTTACTTCGTGGACCAATATCTCTTTCATTTCTCAATGAATTTTGACGATTCTTGGCCCTACGGTTATCTACGTACTTAGTAGATCATGCATGTGTGAAGAATCGGATTCTCCAACATACGTAACAGTAGTATTTAAGCCGTTAAAGTTGGTCGGTCGCAACTCCCGCCAAAGGCAAATTTCCAACAATCCCCTCTTGAAAGAGATTTTAGCGCACTCACATGGTGTCTTTTTCATTTCCAGCAATATTTCAGCGGACCGATGTTGCATAAGGAGAGGTAGCCTCAGCTTTGAACCTTCCATAGTTGAATACCATCGGACTTACTTACTGCGCGGTGAACGTGATGTCTTGAACCGTCAGTGTTTAGTGTAAGCCAAGACAATGATACCAACACAATAAATTCCTTTACTCTCTTCTTCGCAATGTTTTGTCCGTTTTGGCCATGGACAACGTCTTGGATTCTTAAGTGCGTTCATTTTGAGGCGGCCCGTCCTCGCACTTAAATAGGTGGTCTCCTACAAGGTATCCTGCTATACCCCACTTCACAAGTGTTAGGAACCATTAAAAGTTTCCCAAAAACCTAACCTCAACTGTTGATGAGCATTACAGGTTTTGAAAACTTAACCTTTACCCATACTGCAGATAGCACTTAAAGTCTATCGCGGGAACGGCTTTGGATTTGGTGTTTGTTTTTAGAAATCACTATCCGAAGTGCTCATGCTTCCACTGAAGCGATCAACTGAACCTTTACAACTTAGTTTTCCCATTGAACCAAATTACTGGGATCTCCAGTTCGTAAGGTTGGGTTACCACTGTATTGGTCCGTATATTTTGGGTTTTAAGCCCATTCCCCTAGACAGGCAGAACACTTGATCTCCGGGTAGTCCCTTAGTTAGTAAACAAGGAAGTGACACCCGTGATCAACTGTCATACGGTCTTATGTCTCCTGACAAATCCTGACAGATATGTCCAGACGCCGTCATCCGTGTTCTTCCTAAAGCCGACCGGCTAGCCACAGTGTATAACTGCTGAAGGCACGGGTTTCTCCCAATAAGGGACGTCCTCTAAGGAGTCGTGAAGTTACTCAACTTCTTTCATGCTTTGTATAAAGCGATAAACTCCGATTCCATCAAGTTTGCTTAGAGGATTTTCCAAGAACCACCATACACATTTACTTGTGGCTTTGGTGTTCTTCAGATCTGATGTCCAGTTTGCATCACTGTGTTCTCTCAGAACCGCTGGACATCCAGAATACTATAATCCGAAGATAAGCGAATAATTCAGATATCGTCATATCCGACTTAACACTTTCTATTGATCATGTATTAAGATCATCAGTGAAACTTAGTTCAACTGATCTGTTTGTAGGACGATACCAGGTCGGTTGTAGTGTGTACAATACATTGAACTACACGTGATCTGTGCGTATCGCTCCTTGTCTATGGGTGCATCATGATTTCAATCAGTTCTATGATTCATATCCATTGATGGCTTCAACGAGACTGCCAACTATCGACCAGTCCGTTAGATGTCTTTAGAAATCCAATTCCTAAGATGTCATATGTGATATCCATATCTTTCATATCGAGACTTTGTTTCAATATGACTTTTACTTTCAGACTGTTGATTCTCCAACTGTTGGCTTTCTAACTTCAGATTCAATGTTTCGTGCTCGATTCATTGTTTACATTTTATCTAAAACTTTCAGGACCAAAATGTAAACATTTCAGGACCAAGATGAAAGTTCGGAAGAAGCCCAACAGTCCAGAAAACCAACTCGATTCTCTTCTTCCAACTCTCCGGTTGGGAAGGTCGCTTTTAACATTCATGCCACGCAAGACCGCAATGGCCCATGATGTTAAGCTACTCCCAGGAGCACATGTACAAGTAGCCGAGGCTTTGAACTCGTCAAGATCCATCTACTTTGTACTCACTTTTGAGTATCATTTTTCACAACCCAAAGGTTCTTTTCAGGAGGAAGATCAACCATTACGCAAGTATGGTTCTATATGATGGAATATATTTCTCTCTTTAGCTTCTTTCCACTAGCCGCTTTTTGGAGATAACAATTATTTGCTAATTGTCCATGGTTCGTTCTTAACCATACAAGCTAGAAGGACTGGAACAAGTCCTTGTCCCCTCTTTGCTCCGTCTTGGTTCAACATCTAGAATCCCTGAGTTCTGCAGATCTGTAATATTAAGTTCCGGATATCCAAAGAACTTTCGAGTCTGTAGATACGAACGCCTAGTTGGACAGCCAGGCCCTCGCGGGTTCTTGTTAACCTTGAGCAATTACTGCTTTTTCCTTTTCAAGGAAAGTTATCTTATAAGAATTCAACATTCTTTGACGCCAAGAGGCGATAAGTACTACTGTTATTCTGAGATCCAGTGGATATGCAATCTACAGTCTTAGGTCGAATTTGACCTGTTTCGGTAGTCCAACTTCTACCAAGCCACCCCACATCACAACTTTTGTATGTGAGATCCTTTTCATGTCTCCCACGGAGAGTTATCCTTATCCTTATGCGGAGTTCCGTTGAGGATCGCATTAGCGGTAAGGATCGCCTTGCCCCACATAATTTAGGCGTACGGGTTTGCGCTTGGCTAACACCGTTAGACTGAGGTGAGTAATGAACAGTCGTTTAATGAACGCTGCTTCACATTCTCCCCCTCTATCGCTATGAATTTCGCAATCCATAGGCTTAGTTGATTTTCAACTTCTGCTTTGTAGCGCTTATCCGCTTCAACAACTTCATATTTGCTTTTTATCAAACAAAGGATTCCATACGTTGTACCATCATCAATAAAGATCACAACATACTTGTCTCCCCCCTCTATTTTGTATAAACTTCAAATCACCCAAGTAGGTGTGACTAAGTTCTAGAGGAGCGGTGCTTCTTTCGCTATTCCCTTGACGGAATTTGAAAAGGTGATTTTGCCTCTTCGCCTACCTCACATTCATTTTGAGGGTTTATGTCGAAAGGAGGCAACAATCTCAACATCGTTAGCTTTTGAATGACTTACTATTTAACATGTCTTAATCTATGATGGCATAGATGCACGGATTACAAATATATCATTCATTGGGCTATAGACATTCTGTACCATTCTTAGTTATTACAGACCTGTTGGACTAGTCTCAAACCAACTTGACCAACAACGTCCCTTAAACCAAGTTAGGAACATGTATCACCTCTTTTAGAGTGATCTCATTCCCTGAAGTCCTATTGAGGACAACCTCTCCAGCCCCTTTGATTTTAGAGGTGGCGTTGCTTCACATGAACAACCTCTTGCTCGTGGTTAGGGCGTAACCGGATCATATGTGATCTCGATACTCTAGCCCACTTCAGTTGCTTTGGCAGACTGAGTGTCCAATTTCTTTACTGTCTTTCTTTAGGCCTTCAGATCATTAAGACCTGGAAACTCTGGCCCACCACACTAGGTGTCCATTACTTGTCCTATGAAATGAATTCTGGCCCACTCCAGTCGCCCGGAGGCTTTGTATGACTGAGTGTCCAATATAATCATATCAAAGGAATTTTGGCTCACTCCAGTCGCCCGGAGGTTTGTATGACTGAGTGTCCAATATCATCCTATGAAGGATCTTCTGCCAAATAGTATGACAGGTTCTACGCCTTTAACTTTTAGACTCCTTCCGTTAAGATTGGTGCCCAGATAATTCTTGGCGCCCAGATAATTCTTGGCGCTTACTTAAGAGTGGTAACAGTTTTCGCACAGTTAGTGGATCTTTCTCCATCGTATGTGCGAACATACTTTACACGCTTTTAATAATTTACACTTAAAAGAACGGATCTTTTTAAGTCGTTTACAAACTCCAATCTTTAAACGGAAAAGAAGATGAGATTAAAGTTCTGATTTGTTAAAGCGTAAGGAATATAAATTATTTTCATATTCCTCCTTACTTTAATCTATTTTTTTTAATCAGACATCATTTAATCTTTATTCTTGACAAGTAAGAAAAATACTCATCATCTAATCTTTATTCTTGACAAGTAAGAAAAATACTTATCCCAATTTCGGATTCTGGCTCACTTCAGCCACTTCATCAGACTGAGTGTCCAGTTCCTTCTTACCATTATTCAGATCTTTTTTTCTGGGATAGATACAGGCCTTCTGCTGCAAGATAGAAGTACATCTTCAGTCTTCTTCTCTTGTCCCAGTTGACATCCTCAGGCTCTCGAGAGCGCTTGTTCCCACCAGTCTTGGTAGCGGTGACACTATGAATACGTTCATCATCATCACTCTCTTCTACCAGAAAACCATTTCCATATCCCGATTTGGTCACACAACTTTTGACCGACATCTTTCGAACACTAATAGTAATACTATACAAATATTGTCTTAAGATGTTGGGTATTTTTGCTCTATGGTACTTTATAAAGCAGTACGGGAAGTATATAACTATTACAAGTATTCGAAAGGATAAACAAAGATTCAATAATTCAACTAGTAATCTGAAAATTACAATATAATCACAAAGCGAAATTACAATTTTGTAGAAGACGGAAAAATGGAAGCGGTTTCTTTGAGTCGAGTGTGGCACTCTGTCCTTAAGACAATATTGCCCCGTATGTATCCTTTATACGTCCTGGACAATTTGTCTCCCAAGATAAAACATCAATGGAACACTTGAGCAAAGGAAACTCAAGAGCTACCGTGAAGAATATTGAGTAACGAAATGATGCCTTGGAAGTTGTAGGAAGAAGAAAACTTTCTGCTTGTGTAAGCTTCTGAATTTCGTGTATATTATATGTGTGTTCTTGGTCCTCAACAATGGTGTAAGGGGGTGTTTATATAGGTGATGGAGGGGGCTGAAAACTGCCTCCATAATAGCCAAATAATGGCCATTATGGAGGTAGTAAAGTCACCAACATAAATGATGAAAGACCAACGGATTTGGCCATTATAGGAGGAGTAATTCAGCCAAAATAAATGGCTGAATTGAGAGCTTGGATGTTTCTGCTTTGACCGTCGAAATTCCAACTTTATGAAAACTTCAGGGACCAAACTGTACATCTTGAAACTTCAGGGACCAAACTGTACATCTGAAAGAATTCTGGTCCAAACTGTACTTCTGAAAAAGTTCTCTGACCCAAAAAGATAATATCAGAAGGCCCACAGCCCACGACCCGTGGACCCGGACCCGGACCGGGCGGGCGGGGGCGGCGCGCGTGTGGTCTTTCCTTGAACCGAAGCACATCTAGGTCCTCCCACCTTTAAACACATGGGATACCCCTTGGGGTCCCAAACCCCAAACCAATTTTGAGTCTTATATACACAACAATTCTTTCTTCCTCTACCGATGAGGGAGAATTGAACACCATACCACACTTTTCATGCTTCAAACACCTTACTTCGTGGACCAATATCTCTTTTATTTCTCAATGAAATTTGACGATTCTTGGCCCTACGGTTATCTACGTACTTAGTAGATCATGCATGTGTGAAGAACCGGATTCTCCAACATACGTAACACTAATGTTTAAGCCGTTAAAGTTGGTCGGTCGCAACTCCCGCCAAAGGCAAATTTCCAACAAAGACTCCCCTTCAATTGATCCAACAATTATTCTAATATTTAATCAAACATTATTTTGATTTATTTTTTCTGAGGGGGGGGGGGGGTCATGACCAGATGTTATATATCAAAATTGGACAGATACACTAATAAGAATTGTGGTGGGATGGATATGATCCATTTATCCTTAAGCAGATGTCTTCGGTTCGAGCTCTAGATATTAAAAAGTTATGTTACGGTGCGCTTTCCTTTAATTGAGAATTACGCGGCACCCATATGAATTAATCGAGGTTCAATACTTGGATGAATACGACTTTGTTTTTGGAAATACGACTTGTAAATTAGAAAAAAAGAATGTGAATGTAATGTGACCAGTCACATTTTGGAGAATTTTGTGTAGAGCGACAAAAAATGAGGACTGCTCCTTTGAATGATAGGTGACAATCACCATTTATCCTATCTACCAAAATTCTCAACACGCAATCCTGACCGTCCAATTCAATACATAAATTGTACTCCATTTTCTCCTATCAACTATAAGGGGTCGTTTGGTTAGAAGATAAGTTATGCTGCGACTAGTTATCTTGAAATTAGTTATGTTGTGATTAGTTATTATGGTATTATTTATTATTGATTGTTTGGTTTGTTGTATTAAAAGTGACATGCATGGTATAATTTCTAAAAAAAGGTGTTTGTTTACATAAATATCCCAACTTATTTAGTAGACAAATGATTTGAGGGATATCATGGTTATCTGTGTCATTTCATTATTTTATCCTGGAATAACTAATCCCACTGTAACGTCCCGTACTCTTACATTAGAACGCGTTGTTAGTAAATCAATATGGACCCCGTGAATTTTGGCCATATTCGAGTGTGCAGAGTAAGAGCTCAGTGTATAAAAGTGTAATACCCGTAAGTTTAAAAAAACTTAAAACCGATATATATTTTCTTGACTTAATATGCATTTTCTTATAAGTTAAACCTATCTGACATATGTACAAAAATTGTGGAGACCATCCAAGGATTTTTAGATCAAATAGTTATGAAGTAAACTAAGACGAGTATAAATGTAATTTGCATAAAAAGATGATGTCCTAAATTAATTACCCGGGCAAATGATTAAGTATTGAAATTATAGTGGGAGATAATGGAATAAAAAAAAAATAATTGGATAAGTTCTATGGAGATAAAGATGTTTAAACGTGGATTTATGTAGTAGAACACTAAATGACTACTCAATTTCATATTTATCTAATGATGACACCTTTAAGGTAAAAAATATTTTTTATGAAAAAGTAATGACAAAAGGTGTAATCAAGAGTTATACTTAAGTTTCCTTGGGTGACAAATCAATACACAAAAGAGATACGCAGCAAAAAGGAGAATTTATGAGGTCTTGGTTGCCTTTTAAAAAAAATAATATTTGATTAAGTGCAAGGGGTGTCTTTGACGTAGATAAAATTATATCCAAGACAATACATGTGTTGGAAATTAGCCTTTGGCGGGAGTTGCGACCGACCAACTTTAACGGCTTAAACACTAGTATTACGTATGTTGGAGAATCCGGTTCTTCACACATGCATGATCTACTAAGTACGTAGATAACCGTAGGGCCAAGAATCGTCAAATTTCATTGAGAAATGAAAGAGTATTGGTCCACAAAGTAAGGTGTTTGAAGCATGGAAAGTGTGGTATTGTGTTCAATTCTCCCTCATCGGTAGAGGAAGAAAGAATTGTTGTGTATATAAGACTCGAAATTGGTTTGGGGTTTGGGACCCCAAAAGGAGGGAGGACCTAGATGTGCTTCGGTTCAAGGAAAGACCACACGCGCGCCGCCGCTTGCCCGTCCGGCTCGAGTTAGGGCTCCTGTGGGTGTGGGCCTTCGATATTATTTTTGGGCGAGAGAACTTTGCGGAAATGCAGTTTGATCCCGAAGTTCGGATGTATGATTCGGACCAGAATTCATTCAGATGTACAATTTGGTCCCTGAAGTTTCAAGATGTACAGTTTGGTCCCTGAAGTTTCCAGAATGTCAGAATTTGGACAGTCAAAGCAGAAACGCCAAGCTCTCAATTCAACCATTTATTTTGGCTGAATTACTCCTCCTATAATGGCCAAATCCGTTGGTCTTTCACCATTTATGTTGGTGACTTTACTACCTCCATAATGGCCATTATTTGGCTATTATGGAGGCAGTTTTCTGCCCCTCCATCACCTATATAAACACCCCCTTACACCATTGTTGAGCACTAAGAACACACATATATGATACACGAAAATACACAAGCAAAACAGTTTCTTCCTACACCTTCCAAGGCATCATTTCGTTACTCAATATTCTTCACGGTAGCTCTTGAGTTTCCTTTGCTCAAGTGTTCCATTGTTGTTTTATCTTGGGAGACAAATTGTCCAGGACGTATAAAGGATACATACGGGGCAATATTGTCTTAAGAATGAGTGCCACACTCGACTCAAAGAAACCAGTTTCCATTTTTCCGTCTTCAACAAAATTGTAATTTCAGTTTTGTGGTTATATTGTAATTTTCAGATTACTAGTTGAATTATTGAATCTTTGTTTATCATTTCGAATACTTGTAATAGTTATATACTTCCCGTACTGCTTTATAAAGTACCATAGAACAAAAATACCCATCAACATGTTCATCGTAGGGGTGGTCAGTGGGTCGGGCTGGGACGAGTCGGGTCAAAATCGGGCGGGGCGAGACGGGGGAAGGGCAGGGCGGGATGGGGGAAGGGCGGGGTCGGGTCGGGGTGGGAAATGCGGGATTCGCTGTCGTCCCGTCCCGTTTCCGATCCCGACGGAATAGGGCTGGGGCGGGACTGGGGCGGTTGTTTTTGCACTTAATTTAAAAAATAACATATATATAAAAAACTCAATAATTAAACAAGATAGTGTAATAAAAATATCACAAGGCTGTTTTTGTGCCTCTTATATTATTTAATAGACATATGATTTTTTTTGTAATACAAATACAATTATCAAAATTGCAACTTTGTGGTGTTGTTCAAAAGTTGCAAATTACATAGTAAAATTGCAATTAAAAAAATTACATTTTGAAAATAACCTGTTCTAGTTTCTTGATAATTTTCTGTGGTTCTTCGATTGGAATTGGTATTTGTTGGTCAAATTGCTCCATGTCGCTTCCACCACATTCGGATAAGATTTCGTTGTAGTTTTCGTCTTCTTCTTCTTCGTTAATCTCCGGTTAACCACACCTTCTCCGCTCCGCTCGTATCCAATCTCTGAATAATACTACAATCTCCAAGCTGTCTCCGGCTAATGAGTGTATGTGCTTTCCTATTTGATATCTGCCGGCAGAAACAACACTTTCAGACGCTGTTGATGACGCTTGAATGTTCAAAACATCTCGGGCCATCATTGAAAGTGTCAAAAAGGTCTTCTCATTCCCCCTAATGTATTTCAGCAAGTCTTCACGTCCTTCTTCATTGAGAACTGTTTGGTACGGTACAGAACCCTGCAAAACAAAAATATCAAACTCGCTAATTTGGTTAGTAGCGTTACGCCCGCACATTCTATTTATGAGGCTTTCAATACTAGCCGCATAAACAACATGTCTTTTGTGAGGTTGTGTTGAAGAAGAAGAAGATGGTATGGAAGACGGTAGGTTACTAGCACTTTCTTGTTGGTAAAACCTATATACTTTTTTGCATTCGTCTTCTACGCTAGACAACACTTCTTCTTTAGTTTGTTCAATAGATGGTGGGTGATTTGGATTTTTGGTACTTGAAGGTGGTAGTACTGCTATACAATCATAAATAGTTTCAATAAGTGATTTAGTACCGTCTATTTTAATAGTCGGATTTAATACATCACAAATAATATAAATAGTGGGAATAGGAATAAAATATTTTTTTATTTTGATAAATATTTTTTTTAATAGCTGACTTATAAGCTGGTTTATCCATATATTCATTAAGCAGTAAAAATATTAGAGCTATATAAAACAACATAGTTGAAATAGTAGGATAATATATACCAGAAATTTCTTTTGTTGCTTGAAAAAATTTCTCTAGAAATACAATAAGTTCGGAAATTTTCCCCCAATCGCTATCTACAACCATATCAGCTGGATTTTGATTATAAGAGTTAAAAAATAAAGTTATAGGTTTTCAATAGTCATAAGCAACAAGTAGTTGCTCGTATAAAGAATTCCACCTAGTGGGTACTTCTTCTGGAATTTTTCTATAAGGTAATTGGCAATCGTGACAAGTTTTTTTATATTTTTTTTGTTGTATTCTACTATTTTTAAAAATAAAGTTTATAGCAAATTGTATTTTACTAAGAATGTCTTCAAAAAGTGATAGACCATCCTTTACAACTAAGTTATATATATGACATACACATTTTATATGAAAATGATCTGGAAAAGATGGAGTCAAACTATTTTTTAAAATTGTAATAACATAATTGTTAGAAGAAGCGTTATCTAATGTAATAGTCATAATTTTATCAGTTATTTCATAATAATCGCACACTTGATAAATATTTTATGCAATAAAAGTACCAGTGTGCCTATCATCTATATATCTATACGCTAAGATACGTTTTTGCATAGATCATTTATAATCTATCAAATGATAGGTTACCGTTAAATAATCATGGTCGTTAGTACTACGACATATATCAGAAGTGATAGCCACTTTGCCATTAAAATGATATAATGAATAACGTAAATACTGTTGATATGCATGTGCAAATTTAAATACATCTCTCTTAACAGTTGATCTAGGAAAACAGTCAAAAGCAGGATTATACTTTTCTCTAATGTAATAAATAAAACCAGGAAATGAAAAAGGCAAACCCTCCACAACAACTAATTTTGTTATTGCTTCCGTATCTTTATGTTTATAGTATTTAGGGCTTACAATTCCCCCAGTCATAGAGTTAATTTGACCCTATACTTGGTCCGGGACAGTATGTGAACCTTGTCCCGATGGAGCGGACGTTTGCGCACCCGATTTTGAAGCCTCGTATTGGGCATACCTTGCTGGATGAGCCCTTGCTACGTGTCTCATTAAACCCCCCGTCCCACCGTGACCTTTTCTAGTTTTAAATTTAAAACATCTTTATAAAATTTACATCTAGCTACTTGATTCTCTACGTCCCTATAAAAAACTGTACATGCATCTGATTTTAATGGTCGTTTTGCCGAACCTCATCTCATACTAGGGGGAATCTGAGGCATTTCAGTTGAAGGTGCACTAGTGGGTGTGTTGTCATCTACATTAGTGGGTGTATCATCGTCTAAATTAAAGTCTTCTTGAGTTCCAGAAAATAGCTCCTCGTCTAAATCTAATAGTATTGTAGGAAAATGTTCAGTATCAACAAAATCATCATGTGTAGGAATATGATTCTGTCTAGAAATAGGATGACTAGAAGAAGTACCCTTGCCCTTGTTGCCCCTACTAGAAGAAGTATGACCCTTACCCGTAAGCATACGTTTAAATCCTTCCATTATAAATTTATAATTATACTAATAAATAATTAAAGTAAATGAAATTAAGTGCGCTAAATAAAATAAACAGACAATAATAATTTAATGAATGAGCGAATGTACCAAACGCCGACGTGTAATCGAGAGGTTGAAAATTGAAACTTTGCTCGATGGAAGATCCTCAAGCTAGTTGCCAACTTCACTCCCAAATGAATAAATAAAATTAAATATTTAGTAGACAATATAGACTTGTAGAGAGATAGATTGACAGATTTAGAGATATTGTAGAAAGATTTGTGAGAAAGATGAAGAGAAAATGAGGTATTTATAGTTGAAAAATTGGGTTAAAGTGTAAATATAATAACTTATGGGTTAAAATAAATATTAAGGGGGTTGGGGAAGGGGGAGGCCAAAAATGGCCGTTGCACAACAACCAAAATATAAAATGGTTGTTGGTGCAACAGTTATTTGTGCAAAGGGGGGTTTCGGGCGGGATCGGGGGCAGGATCGGGACTGGGTCGGGCCTGGCGGGACTGGGGCGGGCTGGGTCAGGACGAGACCATGTCCCGTCTCGGTTCGAGTCCCGATACCATAATTTTATTTTATTTTAAAAAAAAAGTCGACCCACTCGCCAGCCTTAGTCATTGTATTGAATAATGAATCATGAAGCTACTAGAGGCATCATATATATTCACCATCAGCTATAAAAAAAAACGTGAATTAAAAAAATGGTGATTTGAAAAGTAAGGGACTAAGTTTCTTACACTGAAGCAAGAAGATAAATAATGAAGCAAATATTTGTTTACGGCTTTTTTCTCATTTTTCCGTCTTTGTCATAGCAATATTAACTTTTATTTAGTTTCTTGAAACTCGCGGTACTATCATTGACATGGAAATAGTTCGTGATTAACTTGTAAGAAAGGATGGTTTCCACGACGTTGTTAGAGGATAAAAAATAAAGGTATGTAAGGCTATTTCTTGACACGTCACTACGGCACGACTCCCGTTAATTATTTCATTATGTATATTATAGTTACAAAAATGATATTGGTTCCATGTTATATGTCTTGTAAGTCAAGTAAGAGTTATGTGTTTCAGTATCAGTATCTCATATAATTGTTTCATTCCCACAGTTGAGTTTCAAGAGCGTTGTTAAAGGGATTATCGATTGTTGTTTAAGATGAATGATGTCAGTCATCGTTATATGGTCATAATTGGGACATAGAGGGTGGTTTAAGATGGACTAATATGATAACATTTAGAGGTCATTAACGGGTGATGAAGTGATGTTTAGGATGAATTGAGAGCTCGTTAAGTTGACTTCACTTAGGACCACTAAGTTTGTATTCGATCGTTTAACTTGATTTGATTCTTGAAAATAATCAGACTCATTCGTTGGGTAGTTGCAAGCTAAAGTATCTTCTTAACACTTGAATCATTTGTAAGACTTTCCCCAAATCAATAACGTAATAAAAAAAGAGTTAGCTATACGAACTAGATATATTTATATGGGTGATTGTCATCTAAAGTACGTGGCCCATAGTGGCTTATTTGCTGGCCTATAGAGGCTTATTTCATGGCCCATCAGGGCTTATTTGATGGCGTACAAAGGCTTATTTGACGACGTACATAGGCTTATTTACGGACACATAGTTGTCATACTTGTACGTATTAGATCTCGTTGTCGTTCGACAGATTACTTATTATGAATTAATGTAATTTGTGTATTTAAAAGAAAGGTGTAGAATAAGTCAAGAACATTAATCAAAGTATATGATCCCAAGTACACAATAACTGATCCCAAACGTCGCTCCACATAACGATCCAAAGTCATCATCAAAAAGACTTTAAAGAAGATCACATAAGACATAAGTACAGTAAGGTTCAGTAAGTGTTCCTATAGGATGTTTCAGAGCCTTCAGTTGTATTTACTAGATTACATTTCTGTTGTCTCTTTTGTGAGCTTCAACTTATTGTATATGTTTCATGACTGCCTTGCGTACTTGGTACAATCCTTATGTACTAATGTCCCTTGGTCGGGGCACTACATTTGTTATGTTTCACATTTCAGGTCTAGATATACAGAGTGACAGACACTCTCTCTAGGTAATTTGTGTATTTAAAAGAAAGGTGTAGAATAAGTCAAAAACATTAATCAAAGTATATGATCCCAAGTACACAATAACTGATCCCAAACGTCGCTCCACATAACGATCCAAAGTCATCATCAGAAAGACTCTAAAGAAGATCACATAAGACAGAAGTACAGTAAGGTTCAGTAAGCGTTCCTATAGGATGTTTCAGAGCCTTCAGTTGTATTTACTAGATTACATTTCTGTTGTCTCTTTTGTGAGCTTCAACTTATTGTATATGTTTCATGACTGCCTTGCGTACTTGGTACAATCCTTATGTACTAATGTCCCTTGGTCGAGGGCAATACATTTGTTATGTTTCACATTTCAGGTCTAGATATACAGAATGCCAGACACTCTCTCTAGGTATTGCAGATATTCAGCGAAAGTATTGTAGGCTCCACTTCCATTTGGGGTTGAATCAGGTCTAGTGATTTCATTGATATTATAGGTTTTGGGTAGCTCTGGGCCTTGTATCGACATTTGTATTAGTTGTTCAGCAGTAAATATTCGTAGAGGCTTCATAGACAGTACATGTGGGTTCATTGATATTCAGTTTCATGTCATGGGCCATTGACCATATCTATATATAAGAATCATTTGTATTGCTCATTTGTCTTGTAAATTATGTCATACCATTTGTAACGGTTCATAGTAGTTGAATATGGAACGTAGTCCGTCCCAGTTGGGACAATTAGGAGATTCTCTAGAAGAAATACGGGGTTCTGCTTCCGGTGGCAACATGCTTTGGGCGTGACATCCACCCTCTGCCAGGGCTAAGTTATCCTAATACTAATTTTATTCCTGGAATTGTTAGCATCTGTATTAGATAATAACTTAAACGGAATATGAAAAATAAATGTAAAAGGAATAATTCGAGCCCACTGAATTCACAGTGTTTCCTTAAGGAAATTATTCCCCTCAGTACCCAAGGTTATGGAATACATTCTCCCAGGATAGAACGAATTAACTCACCAGCGTAGCGGTACCTCAAACCCCGGTGACCGACGAACGCAACAGGCGACAACAAATCATACAGAAGGAGAAAGAAGGAAGAAGAAAATCAGAATTTTCATCAGTAAAATCTGATGGAAATGACTAAATATTTATAGCCAACAAAATAAAGGAATAAAGATGTGTGAAGCCTTTTCATGAAAAAGTGCAAATGACCATTTCCCATTCACACCTATTTGTAAACCAGAAGCTGATATACTTTACTATCCGTGGCGTATCCTACGAAAACACAATCAACAGTTTTCAATCCTATTTTTATCATTTTGGTCAGTTAAACAACCCCGCATTTTAAAGTAATTCAAGTTGAACTTTCTTCCTTTCCATTTCCCATATGGAATAAATTGTATTTTTATATAGACACTCAATTAAATATTCGGCTAGTCATAAGAATAGCTTTCTCCCGTAAGTTTTAGGGTAAATGAGAACTTATTAACAACACATTTATCATCTTCTTTAATGAACATCTAACCTCATATTTACGGAAATAAAATTTCATCAATCGTATAGGGTAGAACACGTCTCATGAAAAAGCAATCAAATAATTACAACAATTAAATTAAAATAAATTCCTCTTCCCGGAAACATGGACGATCTTGGCGAGTACATTGCAGTGACCAACAAGGGAAGGAATTTTCCATGTTTTGTGATCTCATATTTGAATGATATTGTCAATCAAATACGACAAATTGGTTCACTAGTTTAAAAATGATATTGTCATCATTACTTTCATTTAAGGAAAAATGGTTAAATTTGCCTTCTAACTATGCTTTATAGTTTAACATTGTCCTCTGTCAAACTTTGGAATCAAATTTACCTTTTCCGTTAGCAAACTTATTAAATTTTCCCTCAGTCGGATGGATTTCTGACTTGGACTCCACGCCGGATCCACATAGACGTCACGTAGGAATAGCCAATTTTATTTATTTCTTTGTCTCTATTCTATTTCCATATGAACAACAAGGACGAAAGCCATTAATGATTTGTCCTTTTCATCTGTAAGCCATTAATGTATTTCAAAACCAGACTCAAACGAATTTCAAGTCCGGATGGCATCAGTCCCACACCGAAATTCAACCCCAAACCTGAACATTTGCATCCTCTTCATTCAAGACCACGGGGTTAGACACAACAAAAAACCCAGAATACTAAGTGAATCCGGCTAAAAGGCATTTTGAGCCCGAGCCTCGAATGCGATTTGTGTTCTGAGTTCAGAGTTGAGCATTTTTTCTTGACGTCGTTGATGAAAGCGAAAGTGATCGACTCAACTCTCGTCGCCCCCGTCGCTGTATTGACAAAAGGTAACCTTCAAATCCTTGGCGGCGGCGGCGGTGAATTGAGAGTGTCCCTTTTGGGGAGGGTTCAGAAGGGCATTTTCACCGGAGAAGGTGGTAGAGGAGTGGTGGTGAACGTCAGAGAGGAGGGGCTATTTGGTTGTTGTTGGTGGAGTTGGTTTGTCCCGGCAACGACGAAAAGAGGGGGAAAGGGATAAAGGCGTTTGGTTGGTGGTTTCGTGTTGGTGCGGAGATGGAGCAGTTGTGGTTAGTGGTCGTCATTACCGGCCGTTCGGTGGTCAAATCCGACGGCGGCAACTGACAGAAAACGGAGAGGGATGAGAGGGAGATGAAGTGGAGGCGTTGGTGATGAATTGGCTGTACAATGGTGAAGTTCGCCGGAGCTCCAACATGGGAACTCGTTGGAGCTCGCCGGAGATGGCAGAGGTCCGCTGGAGAAGAAGCAACAATGAGGGTAACAAGTTGAAACTATTTAAAGGATGGGGTAACGGGTACGGGTTACAGGTTAAAAGAATTGGCTATTTCTATGTGGCGTCTATGTGGATCCGACGTGGAGTCCAAGTCAGAAATCCATCCGGCTGAGGGCAAATTTAATAAATTTGCTAACAGAAAGGGTAAATTTGATCCCAAAATTTGACGGAGGACAATATTAAACTATAAAACATAGTTGGAGGACAAATTTGACCCTTTCCCCTTCATTTAAACTAATCATAAGAATGCCATTCATATTGATGCCCTTTATATTCGAGAGTTCAAAACATAATCACTGGAACATTTTCTCTTCAATTGACTGGTAATTAACAGTGAATGTAACACCAAGTAAGGCCACGATCTAATTTCAAAATTTGCCTTGAAATTATCCTTGAATAATCAGAACTGCTACTAAAATTGCTGGCCTTACGAACGCAACCAGTGTATATAATTTTGATATTCACTATGCAATCCACCAAGCACCGTTTCGCACAAAAGTAGTACCATTTGGGTTACATTGTCCTTCTCGACAAATTACAATAGTTAGTCGAAAACCAATTTCACTCTCAATTCTTTCAGTTTTCTTAATCAGATTTAGTAAATGACCAAGTTTTTATATCTTCAAATCGAATACAAAATAAATAGTTTTAATAAATCGGTCAAGTTTTTATATCTTCAAATCGAATAAACAACTAGCGAATATTTTATATATTCAAACCAATGAACGTTGCTAAATCGGTAAAGTTTTTATATTCTTTAAACTGAGTACAAATGATGAGTAGAAACTGACGAAAACTTTAATCTCAATAACGGAGTAAAAAATACTAAGATTTTAATCTCGAAAATGATAGTAGAAGTCACTTCGTACTTCATCTTTACTTTCAACACTTGTTAGTTCCACTGGACAATCGAATCAGAAAGGTCCACCATAATTATGCAGAAAACCTTCTTGAAAAATGGATCTCAAAGGGGTGCAACGATTGAATGTTGAAAACTCTTTAATTAGAGAACAGATAACACAATAATTAACTCCTGCGTAACTAACTGTTTTTTTCCCCACTGCTAATTGCCATAATTAAACAAAAACCAAAGCAGATTGAGATCAGACAAAATTTTCCTGTTCAACACAAAAGATGGCAGTACGAGTGGCACATGCATGTATGGTGGTGTTGAAGCAGCCACTAAAGTATTCCAAATGACATCTTTAATGAAAATTCCAAAATTCTTCAGTGAAATATTTTCTGATGCAAATGAATCAAGAAGTTCACGCCTAAGATCACTCTGAACAATTCATTTCTTCGCTTCTTTCCAACAAACAGATGTTAAGACGAACACAGAAAATAAAGATAATTTCCTTAAGATTGTTAGCATATGTATTCGATAATAACTTAAACGGAATATGAAAAATAAATGTAAAATGAATAATTCGAGCCCACTGAATTCACAGTGTTTACTCAAGAAAATTATTTCTCTCAAGTACCCGAGGTTATGGAATATATCCCTAGGATAAGAACGAATTAACTCATCAGCGTAGTGGTACCTCAAACCCCGTTGAATGACAAACGCAACAGGCGGCATCAAATCACACATAAGGAGAAAGATGGAAGAAGAAAATTTTCTTAAGTAAAATCTGATGGAAATGACTAAGCATTTATAGCCAACAAAATAAAGGAATGAAGAGGTGTGAAGCATTTTCATGAAAAGGTGCAAAAGACCATTTCCCATTCGCACCTATTCACAAAATCCTCTAACATAAATAACTTATTCCAGGATTAGTAACCAAACAAATGATAAGGCGGTACTAAATTTTTTGTCAGGACTATTTTTCCTTATATATCATACCAAACTACCCCTAAGTTCTCTTCTTAATTCTCATCATCACTTCACTTCCACTCTAGAACTCTTTGTCGGAAATCGCAAAGCAGTACGGGAAGTAAATAAATATTACAAGTGTTCGAAAGGATAAACAAGTAGGCCAATGTTCAGAACTGCCGCAAGCTTGTTGAGTCTTGAATCTTGATAACCTGAAATCAAGAAACACTAAATCTGGATTGTTACAACTGTGTGCTGAGTCGAGTGATTGCACTCTGTCCTTAAGACAAGATTGCCTCATATATATGCTTTTACGTTAACAGACAATAGTCTCCCAAGATAAAACAACACTTTAATCTCAACACTACAAAGCAAATAGGTTGAGTCTGATGAAGAAAACAAACTCGAAACGCCTTGCTGAAGAAATGGAAAAAAAGGAAGAGTTTCTGTTTTTGTCCCAACGTTTTGGACTGAATTTCAGTGTCTCTTCTATTTGTCTCTATGTATATAAATGTTGTCTGGTTGGGTGTTTATATTCTGTTTTGTGTAATCTTTCGTGTGTTGCACAATTGAGCGAAACAACTCAATATATAGCATGGAGGAGGGACTCATCAACTGCCAAAACAAGGCTGTTAATAGCAGGTTTATGACCATTAGTGAGGCTGTGTATGGTCATTGAAGGAGGGGTGATTATGGAGGAGTTAATCAGCCAAGTAATGACTGGTTAATGCACACTAACGCCCCCAAAAATCAACTCTAACGGTAGGTAGAAACTTTTTGCATTCCGTCGTTCCCAATTTCAACTTTTCAGAAACTCTAGGGACCAAACTGTAAATATTAAGCAATTTGGGGGTCTAAATAGATAATATCAGAAAGTCCCACGACCCACGACCCGAGCCCGAGCCCGGACCAGACGGGCGGGCGGCGGTGCGCATGTGGGCTTAGCCTTGAACCCAAGCACATCTAGGTCGTCCCTCATTTAAACACATGAGATACCCTTTGGGGTCCCAAACCCTTAGCCAATTATAAGACTTATAAAGAGAGCAATTCTTTCTTTTCTCACCGATGTGGTAGGTTTGTCTCACACCATATTTCCATGCCTCAAACACCTTACTTCGTGGACCAATATCTCTTTCATTTCTTAACGAAATTTGACGATTCTTGGCCCTACGGTCATCTACGCACTTAGTAGATTATGCATGTGTGAAGAGACAAAGCCTTCAACATGCGAAACACTAGTGTTTAATTCATTAAATATGGGTGGACGCACCTCCCCGCCAAAAGCAAATTTTCAATACTCTTAAACATCGTCGTTTTTCCTCATCATTATGGCGACGACATCAGTGATGATAGAAAAATAATGAAGAAGAAAATAAAAAATACAAAAATAATGAAGAAGGCAATTAAAAAAAACTAACAAAACTATGATTTTTGGCCTTTACATGCACATGTTTGGTGTGAAATACACACAATTTGCCTAGTCATTGAAAATTGTCTAAATGATACAATGAGGTCCACCTCATATATCTAAATAAAATAATGTTTAGTTGAGAAAGATCTTGACGACCACAAGAGGCCGTCAATTGATTTGGCGATCAATAAAAGTTGTGGTGAGATAAATATGTTCCCTTCATACTTAATTGGATATCTTGAGTTCGAGTGTTGAATATAAAAAAATTTATATTAGCATGATCCATATTAAATGGATCCTACTGGACAAGAAGAGAATTAGTAATAAAAGAATCACAAAAAATGAATGTGACTTGTAAATTAGATATGCCAAAGGATTGTGAGTCGCATAAATATACCTACCCCACGTGGAGAATTTTGTGTAGAGCGACGAAAAAGGAGGACTGCTCCTTTGAATGATAGGTGACAATCACCATTCATTCTATCTACCAAAATTCTTAACACACAATCCTGACCGTCCAATTCAATCTCCCATCAACTATAGATTCTCTTCTTACTTTCATCACCACTTCACTTCCACTCAACTCAAGATCCAAACGTCGTCGTTTTCCCTCCATTATGGTGCTTAAGTCGTTTATTGAAGTTGAACCGGAATCTCACTTCCCACTTGACAACTTACCGTACGGTATATTTAAGCCTGATGAACCGGGTTCAGTACCTCGACCGGGCGTTGCTATTGGAAACTATGTTTTGGACTTATCGGCTATTGCTTCAGCCTGTTTATTTGACGGTCCGTTACTAAAAAAAACCGATTGTTTCAATCAGGTCCGTTTGATTTTCATTTCATTTATTAAGTGTTTTATTGTGCTCTGTTTGGTTGTTAGTTTAGAAAATTTTCTGTACTCACCTCAACTTGTATAAAGTTGAACATGTAAACAAAAATAATGACGTGACACTCACATGACACCTAAATTTGAGAGGTGTCTATATGATCATTTTGTAAGTTGGAGTGTACAACTGAGAAATTAGAGATAAGTTGAAGTGCCTAATGTTCGGAAAATAACAAAAGCTAAACATAAAAATAATGCTGTCCATGAAAATCGAACCTAGGATGTTAGAGACAATTTTGAACACCCTGTACCACTTGAGCTAACTTTTTGCATTGTTTCATGGTGATCAAAAGCTAATATATATACATAAACACAGAAAATATATCCTAAATATACAATGTAATTTTTTGCCGAGGGGTGTTCAAGTGGACACCCTCACCAACACCTAAATCCGCCCCTTCTTGTGCACACCCAAAGTTGCACGACATACTTGCCGGCTGAGACCAAGTTTGAGGGTATGTTAATATATTATGCCTTTTATTTTCAAGTGTCATGTCAGTCTTAGCTTTGTAGAAAGTGATATATTTTGTTTTGATATTTTGTGAGTGTTAGGACCGTCAGGTTTTTGATTTGCATTCAGTTCTGAAGATCTAGTAAGTGTTCTATTGTGCTTTGTTTGGTTGTACGTTTAGAGATTTTCCTAGTGTTAAGTTCAGTTTTGAGGTGATTTTCGTTGATTTTTCTGCCGTATTTTGTCCTATTGTTTCCACTGAAGTGTATACTTTTCCGACCTGTTAATTTCAGTTCTAGCTAATTTTCGTTGATTCATGTGTTTTTTTTTTGGTCCTTTGAAGTGTCCTGCATTGACAGCTAGTTTCGTAGAAGGCGATTAATTTTATTTTATGTGTATTTAGTGTGAAATGTGTTAGGCTTTCATTTTCAATTAGTTCTATAGATCTAGTAAGTGTTCTACTCTGTTTGGTTGTACGTTTTAGAAATTTTCCTATTGTTAAGTTCATTTTAAGGTTATTTTCGTTGATTTTTGTACTATGTTTTGTCCAATTATTTCCGCGGAAGTGTATAATTCTACGAAGATGGATGTTCGGTTCTAGTAATTTTTTTAATTGATTTCTGTGTTACTTTTTGGTCTCTTGAGGTGTTCTTCATTTTCAGTAAGTTTCGTAGAAGGCGATTAATTTTATTTTGTGTGTATTTACTGTGCAATGTGTAAAGGTTCCCCTATTATAGTTGGAGTTATGGCGTAGGTCTGTTCGGTTTTCATTTTTATTCAGTTCTTCAGTAAGTGTGATGTTATGGTCTGTTTTGTTGTACGTTTAGAAAATTTCCTACTGTTAAATTCAGTGTTAAGGTAAGCTTCGTTGATTTTTGTGCTGTATTTTGTCCTGTTGTTTCGACAGAAGCGTATACTGTTCCGATTATTAAGTTCAGTTCTAGCTAATTTTTCGTTGATTTATGAGCTCTTTTTATTATTATTTTAAATTTCCAGAGTCATGTCAGTCATAGCTTTGTAGAAAGTGATATATTTTGTTGATTTTTTGTAAGTGTTAGGTCTGTTAGGTTTTGCATTTGCATTCAGTTCGGAAGATCTAGTAAGTGTTCTATAGTGCTCTGTTTGGTTGCTCTGTTTGCATTGATTTTTCTGCTTAGGGTGTGTTTGGTACGATGGAAACTGTTTTTTTAGAAAATGTTTTTTACTTACTTATTTTCTAGTGTTTGGTAAAGAAGAAAAAAATATTATCTCAAGGGCATTTGTGTGTAATCTAGCAAAACGTTATGGGGGTGGGGAGTGGGGGTTCAAGGGTGGCGGGGGTTGGGGTTGGGGACGTTGGGTCGGTGGAGAGGAGATAATGAACTTGGAATGTCACTTATGTAACTTATTTTACTTCTATTAAGGAAGTCATTTTCCTCATTTTTGAGGAAGTTGTTTTCCTAGAGAAAATGTTTTCCAAACATTGGAAAATTGGACAACATTTTCTGGAAAATGTTTTCCGCCATACCAAACACACCCTTAGTTTGCCTATTGTTTGGACGGAAGTGTATACTTTTCTGGCTATCAGGCTCAATTCTAGCTAATTTTCGTTGATTTGTGAGCTCCTTTTTTGTCTTTTTCAAGTGTTTGTCCCGTCTTATATTGTTGTGAGTGTTGTACTCTGCAATGTGTAAAGTGTCCCTTACTTTTTCTTGAGTTATGTCCTCCTAATGGCCCCCAAAAAATGAAGAAAAAGAATCTATGTACTATATTGATAGCATCCACTAATTGGATTTCATCAAATTAAATGTCAGCCATTATTTCAAGTTGTAATAGGAGATTGCCTAACAATATAATTATGGTGAGCCACCGAGTCTCGTGTAATTGACACACTGGGTGTTGTGGTTATTCTCTGCTAATGTCAAGGTTGAGAGACTGTGATAATCATAAGTAATTCATGCAATTTATTTGCAGCCTAACTTGAACTCGTTTGTTGGATTGGGGCGACCTGCGTGGAAGGAAGCTCGGGCTACATTGCAAAAGCTGTTATCAGGTATCACCTCAATGTTTGGATGGAGGTAGATCATATGTATTTCAAAATCATTAGTATCATACACCCTCACACTCATTTGATACACCTAAGGAAACTTTGGTTTGAAACAAAAACTCAAACCACATTCTTTTCAGCTCCATTGTGGATTCATTTCGTATGACACTTGAAAACATGTTATTAAAATCTAAAAGATGATAAATTTATTAAATTTAAAAATATCCATCCAATCTATGCTGCAGTTTCTGGTATTGCATTCACCACCAGGTTCTTGAATCAGATCTCTGGGCGGGAAATTTCATAGATTAATAACCGAGGTACATAAGGAGAGGGACTTAATACCATAACCCTCCTCAAAAGACAAAATACTTAAAAACTTACTGGAAGCCCATTGAGTTTGATAGTGGAGGGGGTTTGATGAAAATTGAGTTTGGACTATTCTATTTTGTCCTTGTGCAGCCACGGAACCAATTCTGCGTGACAATGCTGATTTAAGACAGATAGCTCTTCTGCCTATGGTAAGACATGTTATTTGGAATGTTCATGTCTGTTAGTGGACTCGTGTTGTCTTAATTCTTGTGTTGTGTTGATCAATTTCAGGACAATGTGCAAATGCTTCTACCTGTCGCAATTGGAGACTACACAGACTTCTTTTCATCAATGCATCATGCCAAAAATTGTGGGACTATTTTTCGTGGCCCTGAAAATCCTATCAACCTTAATTGGTATGTTGTCAACACAGCCACATGTAAAAAGACACTATACATTAGCTTTGACGATACATGCCAGCCGTGCTGGCGCTGGCGGGGTGACGAGGGCGCAACTTCCATATCCTCGTGTTCTTATACATATATGCTTGCTCATGGATTCTGATCACCTTTTCAGGTTCCATCTTCCTATTGCTTACCATGCCCGAGCATCGTCGATTGTCGTTTCTGGAACAGATATCATTAGACCCAGGTTATCTTAAAAGTAGATCAATTACAAAACTTGGCAATTCTAATTCCCAGTCTTGCACTAATGGTGCATGCCATATTCATATCAATTATGTAAAATGATAATGTATGATCTGATTCGTCCAACTATTCCATTGATGACAAGTAATTTTTGGCATTTTTTTCTTTCTAATTCTTCTTTAAATGTGTCTTCCAGAGGACAAGGTCATCCAACTGGTAATTCTGCGCCATATTTTGGACCTTCTAGAAAAGTGGATTTTGAGTTAGAAATGGTAAGAATTTATGGCTCATATCATGGGAAATGAGTAGTCAATAAAATTCAAAGTGCTCTGTTTATTGTTGGTCTAACTTTCATCTTCATCTTCCTTGCTGAGTTGCTTATTAGTTCCATTTTCTACACTGTACTTATTTTTGCCTCAAGGCTGCTGTAGTTGGCCCTGGTAATGAACTAGGAACGACGGTCGATGTCAATGAGGCTTCAAATCATATATTTGGACTTGTCTTGATGAATGATTGGAGTGGTATGATCAAAACTATACTTGACCATTTAAAGTTCTTGTGGAATGATTCTCTGCTGATGATAGACTATTTTAAACAGCAAGAGATATCCAGGCATGGGAGTACGTTCCTCTTGGTCCTTTTCTTGGAAAGAGCTTCGGTAAGAAATCCAATTAATTTAATTGCATACATTTAACTGCTGCCGTCTTAAAATTTCTTGGCCTGTTTGCAAGTATTCTAGTAACATTCCTTGGCATAACCTCTTTTTTCAATTTTGATCTTGCAGGAACAACCATATCTCCTTGGATTGTGACTTTAGATGCCTTAGAACCCTTTTCTTGTGAGGCCCCAAAGCAGGTAGTCTTGACTTCTAGCTCTTAAAACCATATGTTCATCACCAGTGAAATTCATATTAAGCAGAACTTTTATGTTCTTTCATTTGCAGAACCCTTCTCCATTGACATATCTTGTAGAGAAGACATCAAGAAACTATGACATTTCCTTGGAGGTATCTTCTGCTTCGTGCTTCCCATGATAGGATTTGGACTATCTAGCACTTAGTTGATAGTGTTTTATTTTCAAGGGAAAAGGCCAAAAAATGCTCCCCATGTTTGCGATTTTCCTTAAATATACCCTCTTTAACCTATCGTCCATAGACGTCCCGCATTGTTAAAATCGTCTCAAATATGTGGTTTGATTTGATTGACGCGGGGAAGCCAAGTAGGGTTATGTTTGGATCTTTTCATCTGTTCATGGTTATACTTGGACCACCACCAAAAAAGAATTCCTACCAGAAGGTGGTGATGGAGGAGGGAGTGGAGGTGTGGCAGTGGCAATGGCGGAAGGGTAGGGGGAGGGTAGAGAGAGAAGGGGGTACATAGGTGTGAAAAAATCATCTCCACCGTGTAAAATAAATCCCACATGGAAGTCACCATCATGTCCATGTCAGCCCCACCGGCTACCTTGGAGGGCTGTTGTCAACAGGGGCATAAATGAGCTGATTTAAATGATGAGTGCATCTATGAGCTGATAGGTTAACAAAAGGTATATTTAAGAGAAGTAACAAACAATAGGGCAAATTTGTACCTTTTTCCTATTTTCAAATCATCTTTGAATTGGAAAAGAAGGAATTTCTCCTACCTTATGTTGATTTACCAAGCAAAGGATAAAAGAACAAGAAATAATAGTATCTCCCTACAAGTGTTAATATCATTGTTTATTGTTGTGCTTAATCAAATTTCATAGATCATCTGGGTAATGGTTGTACTTTTTCTGCAAGGTTCTCATTAAACCTTCTGGACAAGCTGATTCATGTGTTGTGACAAGAAGCAACTTTAACCACTTGTGAGTATATTTTGCATTTGCCACTTACCAATTCATGGTCTTTCAGTTATCAAGCTAAATTGGTTTCTGTTTTGTTTTTCACCAGATTCATGATATCTAGTTCTGTTTTTTTTCTTGTAACCGGATATCTAGTGCTGTTAAGGCTTTCTTCAAGATGTTGGCTTCAATTAAATTGATGGTAGAATGAAGATGATAGTTCGTATAACGCGAATTGAACCGTTTACCCCTAATACTCCTCCTTGTCTCTTGACCTTGCTGCCCCTCCTTTTAAAAAAAGGAAACGAGATAGAAAATACAGAAATTCGTCCAAGTACATTTAGCAATTATCTTTTGAGGATTCTGGTTCTCCAAATGCTAAATAGTTGAGCGGTACTCAAGTGTAAAGGTGATTTTATCAAAATATTCATCAGAAAGAAGCCCAAAGGAGATTTTACTAAATGAATTTTTATTTTATTTTACCATAGTAATGCTGAATGCTTTTCCTGTGATACAGATACTGGACAATTACTCAACAGCTAGCTCACCATACTATCAATGGCTGCAACCTGAGGCCTGGGGACCTGTTTGGAACTGGAACTATCAGTGGACCAGTAAGATTTACTAGTCAGCTGCATGATACCTCAAAGAGCTCCTCGTTCCATTTTCCTTGTTCTCTTGTTTTATTGACTTATCATCATGCTGTTTTTTACTGAAATAATATGTTCGTCCATCCGCACCAGGAACCAGAATCTTATGGATGCTTGCTTGAATTAACATGGAATGGACAAAAGCCTCTGTCTTTAGGTGGAACTACCCGTACATTCTTAGAAGATGGAGATGAAGTAACTTTCTTTGGTTATTGCCAGGTTTGCATCTGGATGCTCCTTTTTTTCTTTTCTTTTTTTACTAGTTCCGTGCTTGTACCGGCCTTGTTGATTTTATACACATTCAATTACTAGTGTTCTGCGAAGAAAAGATGTTAGAGATTCTTTCTCCAGGGTCTAAAAGAAACATTGAAGCTAGTTTTTCACCTAGAAGAGATTAAAGCAGAAACAGCTACATAGAGTGGCGATTATTTCTTGGTCTATTCAAATTATTTTTCGTTTCAAATTTTTTTCTCTATCTGCTTTTAGGATCTAATACTGCCTTACTACTTGTGATTTGAAAATGATTTTCGAAAATCTGCTTGAATTGTATTGTGCTTATACTCAATATTCATTTTATCTAGTCGGTTGATTTCAGCAACTGCTAGTTGACCGCCCTGCTGCTTTCTCATTCTCATTTCTGGTAAAACCTTTCAAAACTTGTTTATTTGCAGTTCACTTCCTATTGGAAAATGTGAAATCTTCCGGCAGTGTCATCATTCGTCGCTTTTGGTTGTCTTAAGCTCTATTTCCGTGTTACCTATAATCTGTTCTCGCCTTTAATATACAAATGTTATATGAAAGAAGCTTCCAATAGTTGTTGAACAAAGAACATAGCCAATGTACCTCAAAACAAACTTCTTAGTTAAAATATGCTATTGTTGCTGAACTGATTCTCGATATGTCTGGTCACATTTCACATGAAAGAATTCAAAATTGACTCATTGGACCTTGTTTTCTGCATTCCTCCCTACTTGTCAAAGCAGTGCATTTGTGGTTATCCTTGCATCTGAAATCCAGAGATTGTTTTTCTGATACTAGTCGATTTTCGATGTATTGTCAGGGCAATGGATACAAAGTTGGTTTTGGAAGATGCTCGGGGAAGATTGTTCCGTCTCCACAATGAGTGTTAATGACTACATTGTCCAGCCCGTGAGCAATTTGAACTTTTCCCTGCTGTATACAGTAATTCCAGGCTGCTTTGGTTTCTGTCAAAATTAGTAGTAGAATCAGAAGAAATTGAGGTACAGTCTTGGCTGGACAAAGTGTAGAGCTTTATGTACTACATTAGTATTGAACTGCAAACAAGTAAGTACCAATTTATGTTGAAATGTCGACCTTTTATCAAATGAAAATAGCCACTGTGATTTAAATGGGGAAACTATAATATGTTGCTACAGTTACTTATATACTTATATTAACGAAATCTTTTAGTTTCCGGATTTGCGTCGAGAAGTCCAACCCGGGGAAGGAGAATGTGTATAAAATCATTATAAGATGATTACATACATAGGGTACATACTTGCCACTTCACCATAATTCTTATTTTTTGATAGGCTTCTATGTTTATATAACGTTCAACAATCATCTTCCAAGAGAGTGATATTTGAGTTCAATTCCTAAACACAATTAAAGTTCTAGCTTGGTTATTAACTCGTGTGCATGCATATCTCATGTATGCACTGTACTTCATATTTAATATCGAATTTAAGTTTTATTTTACAAATATATTTATATAGCATAGCTGTGTAAAGATATTTTACACGATCAATAAATTTGAATGTGTATCACTTTAGTTGTTTTTTTATTTCTGTTAAACAAGGCAATATACCCGTGATATATACCCAATATACAAGAATGTATATCACGGGCAAATGGGACAATGGCCCAACATGGAACCAACAAAGGGGCAGATCTCGGAGCCCATCACGGGATTGGTATCTTGTACCAATCTTGTATATATGGTATATATATTTGATGTATATTGTAGTGTATTTGTTACCTAAATTAGGATTATACACATACCATAATTGTATAGTTAGAATTATGGTAGAATAAGGTTTTAGGAATAGAATAGGAATAGGATTCTCCTATTTTGTAACTTGTATAAATACCTATTCAATTAATGAAAATAATCAAGGGGATTATTTCTTTCATGGTAGCAAGAGACTGGGTCTAACAAAATTTTCCCTCCCAAAATTTTGTACACTTTCGGCCGACCCCCTCCCTCCTCGGGGTTTCTCTTCCAAAATTTGTCTTCCGTTCTCAAAACCTATTACTATTCCCAAATTTTCCCTCATTCGTTGTTCTTTCAATATGTCTAAGAACAATTATCATCCTGCCCTCATGATTTCTAACGTCAAGAACAGTATCCCTATTGTGCTTGAGATGGAAAACGTCCAATATGCGACGTGGGCGGAGTTGTTTAAAATTCACGCTATCTCCCATCAAGTTATTCATCACATAATTCCTCCGGCTACACCTCTTCCCGCGGAGGATCCTCAGTTATGGATTACTCTTGATGCTACCGTTCTCCAGTGGATCTATTCCACTATTTCGGTTGACCTTTTACAAACGATTATTGAGTCGGATACCACGGCTATGGCTACCTGGAATAGATTGCGTGACATATTCCAAGATAACCAACATTCACGTGTCGTCACACTCGAACAGGAATTCTCTCTAGTTTGCATGGAAAAATTTCCAAACGTCTTTGCATATTGCAGGAAACTCCAGGAGTTGGCGGATCAACTCCGTAATGTTGGCGCACCTGTAACAAATAATCGTTTGGTTCTACAATTGGTTGCCGGCCTTTCGGAGGCCTATAATGGTGTTAGAACTCTCCTTCGTCAAAGCAACCCTCTTCCCATCTTTTATCAAGCCCGCTCCATGCTTACTTTGGAAGAAGCCGATTTGGCAAAAAAGGCGGCTACCGGAGCAAGCCCCATCGTCATGATGTCGTCCTCCTCAAGTTCTTCGGGTTTTGTTGAGAATTCGGGCCAAAACTATACTCATGGTGGCGGCAAAAATAATCGTAAGAATAATAACAAAAACCGCGGGAGCAAACGCGGTGGTTCCGGTGGTCAGCAAACAGGTAGTGGGCCCCGTCCAGTGAACAATGGCCCACCACCCTTGGTCCCAGTAGTGGGGCCCATGGCGATGGTGGGCGATGGGCGTGGGCGGCGACCCTACTTTCCAAATAATCCCGGCCCAAGAGGGTCGCCACCTTTCAGGCCCAAAGCCGGCGATGGCGGCCCATCGCTGGGGCCCAAAGCGCCAGCTGGCCCAGCAGCCTACGACCCGTTCGATCCGTCGTGGAATACTTGGGCCCCGACCTCCGCAAGCCCACCACGCAGCAGGCCCCACTCAGACCGATATCGAGGCCGCGATGCACACATTGGGAGTGACTCAATCGAACCCAAATTGGTATATGGACACCAGTGCCACTACCCACATGACTTCCAATTCAGGTACTCTCTCATCTTATTCCAATTTGAGCAACCCTCGGGGTATAATTGTTGGTAATGACAACTCTATTCCAATTCTGGGTTATGGTAAAAAAACGTTATCTCCCCCCAATCCACCCCTTATCTTGAAAAATACTTTACATGCCCCAAAATTGATTAAAAACTTAGTGTCTGTCCGAAAGTTCACCACTGAAAATTCCGTTTCTGTTGAATTTGATCTGTTTGGTTTCTCTGTGAAGGATTTCAAGACGGGGAGTCATCTCATGAGGTGTGATAGTAGGGGGATTTGTATCCTATCATGCTCGATTTCAGTCCATCGAGTCAAGCTTTGCCATCCGCATTTGCAGCCATTTCTCATTCCTTGTGGCATGCTCGCCTTGGTCATCCGGGATCCTCTATTTTATCTGCTTTAGATAAAAATAGTTTTATTTCGTGTAAGGGTACGAGTCGTACTCCAAATTGTCAATCTTGTTCGTTAGGAAAAATTGTTAAGTTGCCATTTGTAGACTCAAATTCTCATACTTCAATGCCATTTGATATTATTCATAGCGACCTATGGACGCCTCCTGTTCTTAGTTCGTTGGGTCATCGATATTATGTTTTCTTTTTAGATGATTATTCTAAATTTTTATGGACGTTTCCAATTGCGAATAAATACAAGTGTTTTCAATCTTCATAAAATTTAGAGCGTTCATTCGTACCCAATTCGAAAGAGAAATAAAAAATATTCAATGTGATAATGGGAAAGAGTATGACAATAGGGAGTTTCGGGAGTTCTGTGCTAATAATGTGATCAATTTTCATTTTTCGTGTCCTCATACATCTTCACAAAATGGGAAAGCCAAACGCAAAATTCATTCCATAAATAACATTGTCCGAACTCTCTTAATTCATGCTTTCATACCCTCATATTTTTGGCATCATGCTCTACAAATTGCCACATATCTTCTTAACATAATTCCTTCCAAAGGTCTGACATATTCTTCCCCCCTCCAAATCCTATATAATAAGAATCCTTCTTATTCTCATCTTCGAGTTTTTGGGTGCTTGTGTTATCCGTTATTCTCATCCACCACAATTAACAAACTTCAGGCACGGTCTACTCCGTGTGTGTTTTTGGGTTATCCGTCTAATCATCGTGGTTATAAATGCTTTGATTTATCCTCCAAGAAAATTATCATTAATCGCCATGTAGTTTTTGATGAAACTCAATTTCCATTTACTAAAGTCCATACTCCCGAGCCTAGTTCGTATAATTTTTTGGATGATGGTATATCTCCGTATATTACTCGTCATTTTTCGGACATGCCCCGCACCCAAAATCCTCCAGCGAGCCCACAGCCCGCTGGATCCACTGTTCCGTCACAGTTTCTAGTAGCTGGAACAGTTCCAACGATTGGTCCAATCCAGCCCAATTCTGGAACTGTTCCAGTTTCAGCCCCAGATTACCGATTTGTGGGCCTGCTGGCCAGTCCGTCCCGAGCCCAGCAAATTCCCAAAATTTACTAAATTCTTTTTCGAGTCATAGACCGGTCACTCGTAGTCATCGGGGTATTTTTACACCTAAAAGACATTTTAATTTACATTCTAATGTCTCTAAATCCCACTTGCCCCGTAATCATGTGTCCGCCTTAAACGACCCGAATTGGAAAATTGCTATGACCGATGAATATAATGCTCTTATTGATAATAAGACGTGGGAGTTGGTGCCCCGTCCATCGGGTATTAATATTATCAGGTCTATGTGGATTTTTGCTCATAAGGAGAATTCAGATGGGTCATTTGCTCGACATAAGGCGCGGCTTGTGGGTGATGGTAGGTCTCACCAGGTTGGGATAGATTGTGGTGAGACGTTTAGTCCGGTGGTCAAACCGGCTAACATTCACACTGTGCTTAACTTGGCTCTTTCAAAGACTTGGCTTATTCATCAGTTGGATGTCAAGATGTTTTCCTACATGGTAATCTCAAGGAAACAGTCTATATGCATCAGCCGTTGTGTTTCAGGGATCCCAACCGTCCTCATCATGTCTGTTTGTTGAAGAAGTCCTTATATGGGCTTAAGCAGTCTCCACGGGCCTGGTATACGAGGTTTGCTGACTTTGTTTTGACTATTGAGTTCACTCACAGCAGGTCAGATAATTCCTTGTTCATCTACCGTCGTGGTTCGTCCTTGGCATACATTCTGTTGTATGTGGATGATATCATTTTGACTGCCTCTTTCGATGCCTTACGCCAGTCTATCATGGCCATGCTCAGTTCTGAATTTGCTATGAAAGACTTAGGGCCCTTGAGTTACTTTTTGGGGATTGCCGTCAAGCGTCATTCAGGTGGTTTGTTTTTGTCTCAAAGAAAGTATGCGGCTGAGATCATCGAGAGGGCTGAGATGTCATCCTGTAAGTCCACTTACACTCCAGTTGATACAAAGCCCAAACTTAGTGCAGAGGCCGGCGCACCATACGAGGACCCGACCTGTTATCGCAGTCTTGTAGAGGCCCTTCAGCATCTTACGTTTACCAGACTGGATATTACGTATGCTGTTCGGCAGGTGTGTTTATTCATGCATGATCCTAGAGTTGAGCACATGAATGCAATCAAACGCATCATCCGGTATATTCATGGGACACTGGACTATGGTTTACATTTGTATCCTTCATCGACATTCACACTTGTCTCATACACATATGCGGATTGGGGTGGTTGTCCGGACACCAGACGGTCTACGTCAGGATATTGTATGTTCCTTGGCAACAACTTGGTCTCCTGGTCTGCAAAGCGTCAGGCGACTCTATCACGCTCAAGTGCCGAGGCAGAATATCGAGGGGTAGCTAATGTGGTCTCAGAATCATGTTGGTTACGTAACTTGCTGTTAGAGCTTCATTGCCCCATTCAGTAGGCAACCTTAGTTAATTGTGATAATGTTAGTGCCATCTACCTCTCATGTAATCCGGTTCAACACCAACGCACTAAGCATATCGAAATGGACATTCACTTTGTCTGTGAAAAGGTTGCTCGGGGGCAGGTACACATATGTCATGTCCCGTCAAGATATCAAGTTGCAGACATCTTTATAAAGGGTCTTCCCTCGGTACTCTTTGAAAATTTTAGGGACAGTCTCAGCGTTCGAAGACCGACCGCTATGATTGCGGGGGGGGGGGGGGGTGTTAAACAAGGCAATATACCCGTGATATACACCCAATATACAAGAATGTATATCACGGGCAAATGGGACAATGGCCCAACACGGAAGCCCAGCAAATGGGCAGATCTCGGAGCCCATCACGGGATTGGTATCTTGTACCAATTTTGTATATATGGTATATATATTTGATGTATATTGTAGTGTATTTGTTACCTAAATTAGAATTATACACTTACCATAATTGTATAGTAAGAATTATGGTAGAATAATGTTTTAGGAATAGAATAGGAATATGATTCTCCTATTTTGTAACTTGTATAAATACCTATTCAATTAATGAAAATAATCAAGGAGATTATTTTTTTTAATTTCATCTGGTGTTCGGTACTTGTATTAGAGTTCAATTAATTTGGATTCGCACCGTATGGAGTCCATTCGGGGAAAGCGGCTCCATATAAAGGACTTTTTCATAGTGTATCACTTTAGCTGGTTATCTATAAATGCTTATGATAGAGATTTACCTATGGTTATCTTATAAGTGACTTAATGTACTTTGTACTATTTCGGTACTTTATTAATAAGACTTTGCCTAATAAAAAATGTGCAAAATAAAATAAATGTAAAACTAAGGACTTTTTACAAAATTGTTCACGCTCAGGGTAACTAAAACTTAATTATCTACGCTCTTTTTTAGGTTATCGATGCATTCGTAGCATAAACATTTTTTTTGCACTTTTTGATAAATGGTGTGATTATATAAATAAAAGCTTAAGGCTGTGTTTAGTATGGAGGAAAATATGTTTTAAAAAATATATCTTTTAAATATTTCCAATTTTCTCATGACTGATTATTTTAGAAAATATTTTTCAAGATAATAAATTCCTTAAAATTATAAAAAGACTTATTCGGTGAGAGTGAGGAAAACAAATTTCATAAATATCATTTTATGTTGATTGTTTGTTCCCCATCTTCCAACATCTCGCCCCTAGCCACCCCACCCCATCTCACCGCTCATAATATATAAAATGCTTTTGGGACTATATTTTCTACTTATCAAATATTAAAAAGTAAGTAAAGAAATGACTTATTTTCCTGAAAAATATTTTTCTTTGTACCAAACACGATCGACCTAAGAAGTTGAATACTCTGAGATGGCTCCATCTAAATGATCAAAATCAAACCTATGGACGATCTTTTACTTTTTATGGAATTTTTTCAACAATAAGTGGTCTAATATCTTATAGATGTTGATGCAACGAAAGCTAAAGTTTTCAATGGAACCTTTTTGTACATTTTGTGTTCAAAATATGTAAATAAAGAATATGTTTGACGTAGGCTTGACTCAAAATTCTTTAGTAGGTAATAACGATTTTCTTTGCTTGCCTGCAAAGAGCTCAAAGAGATAGTTGAAGACATTAACACTTGGTGGGGATTTAAACTTTCTACACCTTAATTTTTTATTCTCGTGAATAATAAAGAAATATATATATATAAGTGATAGAATTAGGCTACCAACTTGATAGTTAGCCTTCCAATATTTCTTCAAACTTCAAACTTCTTCATCTTGTCAAAATAATGATTTCACTATTTCACCATTACCTTATGATATGTCAACTACTATCATTCTTAAAAGGTCTAAAATGTCCTTGCCTCTTTTCTATCTATTATTAGTTCAATGTTATAATTTTCCTTTTCGGAATTAAGTTTATATTACTCCAATCTCCCCACAAATAATCAGAAAAACGAAAATAGTTTGGATCATGGAATTAAGAAAAATAATGGAAAACAGATTTTATTAATAAGTTTTACGCGTTGACCGTGGAAAAAAGGGTTTACGCCATCCGGTCAACAACAATATACCCAGTAAAATTCCACAATGTGTGGTCTGGGAAGGATAAAATGCACGCCCTCTATCTAGAGCGGCTATTTCCGAGAGACCTTCGGCTCAAGACGTTTACACCATCCGGTCAATTAAGTTAATTTACAGTCATACCAAGCCCATAGAATAACAACACATTTGAAGCTCTATGCCTCTCCCCTACGTCAGATATCAAGAAGGAAAGATTGTTCTAATACCAAAACAAATTTAAAATTGACTAAATGGGAAGAATCAAATCAATATTAGGCTTGGCTTTCAGTGCCTCGAAGACTCAATAACAATTCCGTCTCGTCTTTCCAAATCAATAGCTCCATCCTTATTACCTAAAAAAGACAGAACGATTTGAGCCTATAACCGATTAAATATATTAACAATGTAAAAAGTATTTACACTATCACTATGTATAACTTAAATCATAATAAGAACTAAAGTCTCGAACTACATTTTAACGTGCGGTTTATTAACATGTAAAACAAAAAAAAATGAGAAAAAAAGAAAATTAATGGTCATGAGTTTATTTTAATAGAGCAATGCATTTGAACATCTTAATTAATTGTGAAGCCTGTATTAAAATTTCGGTTTCTTGTTTAATTAAGGAAGCCTTCAAGGTTATAAATGTAATAGCATTAAAAAAAAGTACATTGAAAAGGCCGTGTGAACCATGCAAATGCTTATGTATAAATCCAAAGATATGGTAGCGTTTCATTTTCTCTTCATTCCATCTTACATATAAATATTATCTTTCTTTGATACAAAGTTTTCGTTATTTATTTTTCATTTAACAACATCACAAAGATCATGAATCTTTTCATGAATAAAATTGTGAAGAAAAAAATGAGCAACATGATCTTTATGTTTTTTCTATTTTCATTTTTTGTTTTTGAAACTTTGGCTATAGAGAGCGTATCTATAGTTGAATCAATTACTATGAGAGATGATATGATAAAAATGGCTGGTTATGGTGAAGAAAAGCTTTCTACTGTTTTTCTTCATGGCAAAGTTGTTTGTCATGATGATGATGAGCATGGTTGTAACAATATCAAGGATGATAATTTACAACTTGGTCCAAGACCTATACCAGGTTTGTTATTTATTTCTCTTCATAATTTATGTTATTCTTATCTTTATTTTTGTTTTTTTAGAATTAGCTATGAAATTCGCCGCACAACTATCCGAATTTTTTGATAATATGTAGTTAATAAAACTAGCGATGAATTTTGCTATTTAGCTATAGAATTATTTTGTTGGTGATTCTGTTTTTTTTTTTTAGTTTCGAAAAGGTGTTGGGGAGGATGTCTAATATTTAGAAAACATAAGCATGTTCTTATAGTAAAGCTCTTTTTCTTAACCATCTGATATTTGGAACCAACTGACATACTAATTAAGACTCTTGCCACGTAAGGCTAGTTAAAGGTTCTCTAACTACTAGGAGTTTCTCCATTTCGTGTTTCAAACCTGAGACCTCTGATCAAAGAGTGAAATTAGATCTATCTATTATAAAATTTTCATAGTATTTTCTAAAAGTTCTTTAGCTTAGTGCAAGGACATGAATCGCAAAGTCTTTTCATTTAACAACATATTATTATATTTAACTGTTTGAAGCCGAACTATTTATTTTAAACAATCTTTTTTACGTGTATATATAGTACTAGCTAGTTTATGTAATTTTGAACAGTTAAATTTGCAAATTGAATAATAAGATGAAACATCCGAAGATATAGGAAAGTTAATTTGTGTTGTTAAGCTTAAACTGTAGATAGACCTGTATATATCATTAATATAAACCCAGTTTAATGTTAAACTTGATCCTTTAAATGGAAAATAGGATTTATTTAATTTAGAACCGTTTCTAATTTGCATAACAAATAACCTTTTAATAGAGCCTTTTAACAGTTACAGATAGATATCGCATTTATTGAATCAATGTATCTAAAAGATAAGTTTAAGGAAAACAGAAAAGAGAAAAGAAATGTACTTTTAAGAAAAGCGGGGTAGAATATTAAATTTTGCAACTTGCTGGAGCTGTTTGTATAAGATATGCTGCTTCCATTAAACACCACCAATTTATGTTCTACCAAAGGATATTATTATTGCAACTGCTGCGGCACTTAGCTTGAGTTTTGCATCAACTGGAGTGGAAGTGGACTTACAGGATGACATCCCAGCCCTCTCTATGATCTCAGCAGCATACTTTCGTTGAGAAAAAAACAAGCCACCTGAATGACGCTTGACGACAATCCCCAAAAAATAACTCAAAGGCCCTAAGTCTTTCATAGCAAACTCAGAACTGAGCATGGTCATGATAGACTGGCGCAAGGTATCGGAAGAAGCAGTCAAAATGATATCATCCACATACAACAGAATGTAGGCCAAGGACGAACCACGACGGTAGATGAACAAGGAATTATCTGACCTGCTGTGAGTGAACCCAATAGTCGAAAAAAGTCAGCAAACCTCGTATACCAGGCCCGTGGAGACTACTTAAGCCCATATAATGACTTCTTCAACAAACAGACATGATGAGGACGGTTTGGATCCCTGAAACCCAATGGATGATGCATATAGACGGTTTCCTTGAGATCACCATGTAGGAAAGCGTTCTTGACATCCAACTGATGAATATGCCAAGTCTTCGAAAGAGCCAAGCTAAGCACAGTGCGAATAGTAGCCGGCTTGACCACCGGACTAAACGTCTCCCCACAATTTATCCCAACCTGCCGAGTCTTACCATCACCCACAAACCGCGCCTTATGTCGAGCAAATGAACTATCTGAATTTTCCTTATGAGCAAAAATCCACATAGACCTGATAACATTAATACATGAAGGACGGGGCACCAACTCCCATGTCTTATTATCAATAAGAGCAATATATTCATCTGTCATAGCAATTTTCCAATTAGGGTCATTTAAGGCGGACACAGGGTTACGGGGTAAGGGAGATTTAGAGACATCAGAATGTAAATTAAAATGTCTTTTAGGTGTAAAAATACCCCGTTGACTACGAGTGACCGGTCTATGACTCGAGGAAGAATTGAGTAAATTTTGGGAATTTTCTGGGCTCGGGACGGACAGACCCAGCAGCGATGGGCTCTTGGCCCAAATCGATAATCGGGGCGTCTTACGGACCAGTTCGAGTGGTGGCTGGATCGCCCAATTCTTGGGGCGATCCAGAAATTGAACGGAGGCGGCGCAGATGGGTCCAATGGCGATGGGCCATTGGAGGATTTTAAAAGTGGAGATGTCTGAAAAATTACGAATAATAAACGAGGATATTTGGTCATCCAAAAAATTATACGACTTAGGCTCGGGAGTATGAACTTTCGTAAAAGGAAATTGGGTTTCATCAAAAATGACATGGCGATTAATTATGATTTTCTTGGAGGATAAGTCAAAGCATGTATAACCACGATGATTTGACGGATAACCCAAAAATACACACGGGGTAGACCGAGCCTGGAGTTTGTTAATTGTGGTGGATGGGAATAACGGATAACACAAGCATCCAAAAATCCTAAGGTGAGAATAAGAAGGGTTCTTATTATATAGGATTTTGAGGGGGGAAAAATATGTCAGACCTTTAGACGGAATTATGTTAAGAAGATTTGTGGCCATTTGTAGAGCATGATGCCAAAAATATGGAGGTCTGGAGGCATGAATCAAGAGAGTTCGGACAATGTTATTTATGGAACGAATTTTGCGTTCGGCCTTCCCATTTTGTGAAGATGTATGAGGACACGAAAACCAAAAATTGATCCCATTATGAGCACAGAATTCCCGAAACTCCCTATTGTCATACTCTTTCCCATTATCACATTGAATATTTTTTATTTCTCTTTCGAATTGTACGAATGAACGCTCTAAATTTGATGAAGACGAAAAACACTTGTGATTTATTCGCAATTGGAAACGTCCACAAAAATCTAGAATAATCATCTAAAAAGAGAACATAATATCGATGACCCAATGAACTAAGAACAGGAGACGTCCATAAGTCGCTATGAATAATATCAAATGGCATTGAAGTATGAGAATTGGAGTCTACAAATGACAACTTAATAATTTTTCCTAATGAACAAGACTGACAAAGTGGAGTACGACTAGTACCCTTACAAGAAATAAAGCTATTTTTATCTAAAACTGATAAAATAAAAGATCCCGGATGACCCAGGCGAGCATGCCACATGGAAGGAGAGATGGCTGCAAAAACTGAGGGCAAGGCTTGACTCGATGGACTGAAATCGGGCATGATAGGATACAGATCCCCCCTACTATCACACCTCATGAGATGACTCCCCGTCTTGAAATCCTTCACAGAGAAACCAAAAGGATCAAATTCAACGGAAATGAAATTGTCAGTAGTGAACTTTCGGACAGACACTAAATTTTTAATCAATTTAGGAGCATGTAAAGTATTTTTCAAGATAATGGGTGGATTGGGGGGAGACAACGTTTTCTGACCATACCCTAGAATTGGAATAGAACTACCATTACCAATAATTATACCCCGAGGGGTGTTCAAATTGGAATAAGATGAGAGAGTACCTGATTCGAAAGTTATGTGAGTAGTGGCACCGGTGTCCATATACCAATTTGGGTCCGGTTGAGTTAACCCCAATGTGTGCATCGCATCCTCGATATCGGTTTGAGTGAGGCCTGCTCCATGATGGGCTTGCGGAGCTCGGAGCCCAAGAATTTCGATCTGTGATGGAGCTGGGCCGTAGCTGCTGCTGCCTCCACTGCTGGGCCACTGGCCAGTGGGCCGCCACTGCTGGGTATTGGGCCTGAACTGTTGGCCAGCCCACTGGCCGCTGGAATTTGCTGCTGGATGTTGAGGACTGCTTGCCCACGGCCCACTGCCCCAGCCCCACTGCTGGGCCCAGGGGGTGGTGGGCCACTGTTCCCTGGATGGGACCCACCGCCTGCTTGCTGACCACCGGAACCGCCACCAGAACCTCCGCGTTTGCCCCCGCGATTTTTGTTATTATTCTTGCGATTATTCTTGCCGCCACCATGATTTTGGTTTTGGCCCGAATTATTAACAAAACCCGAAGAACTAGGAGAGGACGCCACCATGACGACGGGGCTTGCTCCGGTAGCCGCCTTTTTTAGCCAAACTGGCTTCTTCCAACGTAAGCATGGAGCGGGCTTGATAGATGTCAGGAAGATAGTTGCTTTGGCGAAGGAGAGTTCCAACACCATTATAGGCCTCCGAAAGACCGACAACCAACTGTAGAACGAGACGATTATTAGTTATCGGTGCGCCAACATTACGGAGTTGATTTGCCAACTCCTTGAGTTTCTTGCAATATGCAGAAACGTTTGGAAATTCGTCCATTCGAACTAGAGAGAATTCCTGCTCGAGTGTGTCGACACGTGAATGTTGGTTGTCTTGGAATATGTCACGCAATCTATTCCATGCAGCCATAGCCGTGGTATCCGGCTCAATAATCGTCTGTAGAAGGTCCACTGAAATAGTGGCGTAGATCCACCGGAGAACGGTAGCATCAAGAGTAATCCATAACTCAGGATCCTCCGCAGGAAGAGGTCTAGCGGGAGGAATGATGTGATGAAGAACTTGATAGGAGATAACGTGAATTTTAAACAACTCCGCCCACGTCGCATATTGGACGTTTTCCATCTCAAGGACAATAGGGATACAGTTCTTGATGTTGGAAACCATGAGGGCAGGATGATAATTGTTCTTAGACATATTGAAAGAACAAAGAAGGAAGGAAAATTTAAGAGAGGTGTTTTTGAGAGCGGAAGACGAATTTTGGAAGAGAAACCTGAGGGGGGGGGTGGGGTGTCTCGGTCGAAAATCAAAGAGAGGACAAAAGTTGAGAGAAAAACTTTTGTTTAGACCTAGTCTCTTGATATCATGAAAGAAATAATCCCCTTTGCTGGGCTGTCCGTATTGGGCCATTGCCCCATTTGGGCCATTATTTAACAAACATACCCAGTTAAATTCCACAACGTGGGGTCTAGGGAGGGTAAGTGTACACATACCTTACCTCTACCTTGATAGGTAGAATGGTTGTTTCCGAAAGACTATCGGCTCAAGACAAAGCATTCATATCAATTATTAATCAAATCATAGTTGAGTACATCATGAATCAAAGATGGGGATCTAGTATCCACTTCAATAACAAGCTCACTAAATTTGTTGCGTTTTAAAAAAATATATGAGTTCAAAATTGAATATTCGTAGAGTTATAATATTTTCTCACACACATATATATTGAATTGAACACACGTTGCATTCACCTCTGGCCATATGCGATGAAAGTCTCAAATAGGCATGTATTGATTTTGAACTATTGCATGTAAAATTTAAGACGACAAAAATCATAAAGGTTAGTGAGGATTTATATAGCCTTCAGACTCAGAGTTGACCCATAATAATTGTTGTATTGCGGGATTTGATAAAGGAGAAAACTTGATTTACGATGGATGCAACAACAACATAACCAGTGAAATCCCACAACGTGGGGTTTGGGTGATTTACGATGGATGCCAAAAGTAAAAATAGTTTAACTATGATTAATTCTTAGAAAGCCGAATTAATAACCATATAGATACAGAGGATTGAGGTATAATTGATTGATTGAAGCAATATTTGCACCCAAGGGCGGTGCCACAATGCAGCTTATTTCGCAGAACTCAATAACTTTGGCCCAAATATATATATATATATATATTTGCCCAAAACATGGTAAGCTGCGTTTTCTAAAGTCCAGAATCTATAAACTCAAAATCCTAACTCTGCCTCTGTTTGCGACGTGCAGTATCAAATTCAAGTGGAATAATCACTACTAATCTTTCAACATATTGCAGGTGCATCAGTAGGTGTGTTCTGTGGATCAAGTGGAAAAGAAAGAAGATCATGGGCAAGAAACACTACAGATGAAGATGGAGATTTCCTTATTGATCTTCCTTCTCATCTTCATGCTATTCCAAACCTGGAAAAAGCATGTCTTGTTAAAGTCCATTTGCCAAGAAACACCATTTGTGAACATGCTTTTAGAGGAAAACACAAAGGACTCAAGCTAACTTCTATCGGTGATGGCATCCGTACTTACACCACACATACGATTCATCTGACCCCTAAAGTTCCACGAAAGTGCAGAAATAAAGTTGTCGATAAGCAACAAGAAACTGTAAGCATCATTTAGGAGGCAAAAATTCAGCACGTCCAACGACTCATTCTGTTGGCGCTTTCAGTCACAAACATTGAGTCTTGCTTCCTCCCACGACGAGTTTATGTGAGTGTGTGAGTGAGAGAGATATGTAGATATAAGTTTCTTGGATGAATGATGTGTAACAGGCACATATATTTCCACTAAGAATATGAGTAACCTTTCATAGTCATACCAGATGCACAGAAGTTCAATGAAATATATAAAAGTAACAACATAATTGTATTCACTGCAGAATTAATAACTAAAATTGGCACAAAACTAAAATACGAGCTAGGAGAAGTTATCCAGGAGAAATGTTCAAAAGAAACCTTGTCTATTCCGATGACATGATATCTGATCCTCAGGATAACCAATAAATTACTCTATGAACTCTCCAGAGCTTTGCATAGAGAACAGTGTATTTTGCTCCCTATCAATGATGCTTGATAGGTTTTCGGATATTTAACAGATATCCGAACATGTTGAGTGAAAGCCAGCTGAGACCGAGCCAGTGCACAAACTTTGCCATACATAAAAACATGCCTCCGCTTAAAAGTTGATGACTCTTCTTGCATTAGAAACTCTATTTAAATGATCTCCGCTATAAGTTTCTGAAGGGCCTCATTTGATAGAGGAATATACAAGCAATCTTGACCATCAGAATTTCTTCTGGTTTTGATCAACTCATGGTCCTTAAATTCTGTCAAATGTGATTTCAGAGTAACTTGACTACACACCAAGCACCGTTCTCGGCACGTAGTGTACATATTACTGATTGGCATCCCTGAGAAGAATAACCCGTGTCCAACTTAAAGGCATGATTAAAAGCAGATGTACTTAATACATGGAAAGGAAAAGAAATGGGGAAATCGAACTTGCCTTCTTCATCAGGATGCGCCATTTGATGCCCCGCAAGAACTTTAAAAACATTTTGAGCATTTGGTGTAAGACAATTGAAGCTGTCTTCAAAGTTTGAGCATTGCCCCCATGAGCGAGAATGAAGGGGAAAAACATTGCTTCAACCTTGTATGGAGAAAAAGTAGGAATATGGGACCAGGACCAATTAAATTGTGTATGAACCATCTTCTTGTCCCACACTGGCAATTAAGACATAGCCAATGCAAGAAATGTTAAGACTTTTTTAATGTTACATGTATATAATAAATGCAAGAATTTGAATGTTAGGCATTAAGAGAACGAGAATCTGACAATTCAGCATCAGATGGTATAGTTAAGGGTACTACATAGTCAAGCAACAATTAGAAAAAGACACTAATAACTAGTGTTAAAACATGTAAAATTAGTAAAAGACAGAACTACATGCAAAGATATGGAAAATGACTTCCCAAAAAACTCTCTAACACCACCCCAAGACATAAAACTTGTTTGGCCAAGCTTCTAAAATAAGCTTATTTTGAAAAGTGCTTTTCAAATAAGTACTTTTGGTGAGAAGTAGTTTCGGTTTGGTTAGTCAATTTGAAAAACACTTTGGAGTAACAATCAATGCTTGGCCAAACTTTTAAAAATTATTTCTAAGTGTATTTTCTCATAAGTGCTTTTCAAAAAGATACTTTTGGGGAAAAGCTACTTTGTTTTAGTTTATGAAATACAACTTTTGCTACTCCTCAAAAACGCTTATTTTCTCCTAAAAGCTTGCCAAACACCTCACTTTTTTAAAATAAGCACTTTTTGGAAAAAATTACTCCCTCTGTCCCAATTTGTTTGAAGGTTGACCAGTTTGGAGAGTCGAACAACTCTTTCTTTTAACTACAATTTTCTCCAATTCTTTTCATATATTGTGAATTATTAATCACGCAGACTTATAGTATTTTTTATGTAGTTTTTAAATATGTAAATTTTATTATAAAATACTCAAAGAATCTATGTTCAAAATTAAATCAAAGCAAAAGTTATTTGACTCCCAAAACTGGTCAACCTTCAAACAAATTGAGACGGAGGGAATAACACTTTTGGCCTCCCAAAAGTTTGGCCAAACAGGCTAATACTCTCTATTCCACATGCATGAATCCAGATATATACATGTTTAGCAGACACTTACAAAGAGGAGTATTGACATGGTCAATGGAAGCAACCATACGAACATGAGAACAAGCAGCAACGCGTGCAAGATATTGTTGGCTATCAGAATCACGTAACCCAGGACCATCAATACTGTGTACAACGATGCAAACAAAACATCATCTTTTAGGTCGTCTGGTTTGTCTAGAAAAGCAAGGTCATCCATTGATCTGGTATTAAATGATTGCTGGCTTTTAGACAGACTTCCTGAGGTAGTCTTTCGTCTCAATTTTAACTGATCCCAAAGGAGCTCAGCCAGTGTTATCACCACCTACAATGAAATCAATGATATACAATCAAATCTCTCTATAACAACGTCATTTGTTCCGATATTTTTGGCTGCTATAGTGAAATGTTGTTTTGTGGAGAACATATAATATAACATAACATAAAAGATCGGTTCCACGGCAAACATGGTTGTTATAGTGAAAATATTGTTATTGAAGATGACTATTATAGAGAGGTCTGACTGTAGATCTCTTAGATTACACATAATAATTTTATGCCAGCAACATTTGGTAAATGTGGATTACACTGGATATGTTGTTGTTGTAACATTGGTAAATGTGCTTCTCATGCAGGTATTGTCATACAATTTTATACGGGGTGCTCAGAAATGCAATAATTGTTGATATTTTTAGGAAGTATAATAAAATAAAAATAAAATTACTACTGTTATATTAAGTCTTTGTGACCAGGCACCTGGAATAACATGAACTGTGTCAACAATGTGTTTTAAGTACTGATAGTCTCTGTCACCCAAGGTAGAAGGAGCATTCCACTTTTCTTTTTCAACCTCTAGTATATTATTTTAGTCGTTTAAGACTGAAGCATCTTATTGGAACAGCAAATGTGAAATCTTCGGTTATAAGCTTCTCATTAGAGCCAATAACACTGCATTTATATAGAAAATATAACAACAGAACTTAAAACAATTGTCATTTCTAACTTAGAGATTGTTAAAGTAGGAATCTCCATAAATAAAAGCTCATGTCATGAGAAGTGCTCTTGTAGTAATCTGTCTAGGCCTGATATACGTGTCTATGACTTTGTTTTTTCCCAGAAAATTTAGCGAAATGGAAGATCTTGACTTTGAAACTTTCTACACTAAAATGTTTTTCCAAAACAAAGGTATCAACAAAGCAACACTATTAAACAAGGAAGAACACAATAAACAATTACCTGTTTAAGATTTATAGACTGAAGATACCCATTGACGACGACAGAATACTCAGTTAAAGATCTTGTGGCAAAATCTTCAACCAAAGCTTTCTTTGATCCAAAGCCATACATCAAAAGTGCAAAGCCACACCTACCAGAGTAAACTAACATCAAATTGGAAAGAAAACCTGCAAAATTATCTTTGATGGCAAATGAATAAAAGGAAAATAAAATACTTATCCGAAACAACAACAACAATATACCCAGTGTAATCTCACAAGTGGGTTCCGGGGAGGATAGGTTGTATAAAGACCTTACCCCTACCTTGGGAGGTAGAGAGACTGTTTCGGATAGACCTTCGGCTCAGAAAAATATACTTATCCAAAAAGCATAGCATAAAATAGACCTATAAATCAGGACTCTGACCTTAGCACGAAAAGCCAATCTTGATACAAACTTTTGTAGCTATTGATCAAATCATTAACTTCTTTCTCATGTTTGGGTTTAATATCACCTGCCACCTCTCTTAATTCCTGCATGCAAAACCCCCTGTATTATACATGCTAAGATAGTGCATATATTATGTATATCACTTAGAATCATTAAGAGATCAGTTGAGAGTGATTTTATATTTTAATTAGGCAATTATTGATTTCTCTTTACTTTTTAGGACATGCAGAGTTAGTTATTTAAACACTCATTGTATTGAAGGGATATCAATTAAGTTTTTCTCTCAATATCTCTTCCTTCAGTAACCTTTAAAGATAAAAAATGAAACTACATAGAATCAGGTCACTAATACCGTGCACAGAAATCAGCTCGAATCATATATACAGTTGAACGATTCTTTTTAAAGATTATCTCTATATTAAGTTTGCACCCCTGCTACTAAATTAGTGAGGGAGCAGTAGTACTCCACTGTCTATGGTGAGATTTGGCAACTGATGATATAAACAAATAAGGGAATAGGAGTTAAACACAAACCTCCTCGTCAATGAGATCGATTTCAGAGAGCTTTCGAGCAGATCTTTTCCTTGAAGAGCCCAATTCTTTGGCAAGGAAATAATTTCTTGAGAACCCAAAATCCCCTTCCTCAACCTCGCTGCATTCATTTCCTCCTACTCAGGGAATCTGAAATACCAAGACACTGTTCAGTTAACAAGTACAATTCACAGAAGTGTTATTGACACCAGAATAGTTGAGAACAATGTCTTAGAAAAACTTTTTGGGAGAGGTATTGAATTCCTCATCATATTGTAAAATCGGAGGGATCCAACATATAATCAATGGGTACACGTGCATATATTACCTCGAGCTTGAATTAAACTTCATATTTGAGCTACAGAAAACCCCAAAATATGTAATACACATAGGTCTTTAAAAGATACAGCCTAGGTTCGTGGCGTATTACAAAATACTCTCAACATATCAATTTTAACAACAAAGCAAGTTTGACTGGTTGCGAAGAATAATGCGTAAACAAGTATCCACATCTTGCCTCTTCTCTAAACTTAATTTTCCTCAAGAATTTCACTGAGTTCATTAGATAAAGCCCAAAAGGATACTTAGCCTCGCTCCTGGTTCTGCTCTATATCTGACTAGTATCAACTCAAAGCAAACAAACCATTTTCCTCAGTACTAAATATACTACATGTAAGATTATTCACAACAACTGATTCATGCAATTAAATACCATAAACGTAAAGAGGGATCCCAACACATCAATTCTCCGTGCACCTCTGTCTCCTTTGCACATCTCTTTTCTACAACTTGTTTGGATGATTGTTACCAATTGTATTGTAGTTAGTTTAAATACAATGCTTATTTTGATAATTACTTAAGTTTTATTGTATCGTATCGTTAAATCCATTGTTACGTAATTACAAAAAGTCCCATTATATGTAACGACCGATTTGGTGTGATCGTGTCGTTCCCTTATTTTTTTCACATTTTGTCTTTGCTTATTACTTATCTAATAATCTTATTTTATCAATTATCCTACCTTTTTATAATAGCTCAACTTTGTACCCTACTTTTCTTGTAAGTTTATCCTTCAAATTGGTGATCAGAAAACGATACAATCTATCCAAACATTAAATTCTTCAAAACAATACAACACAATACGAATATATGATACATTATGAAACGATATGTAACAACCATCCAAACAAGGTGTAATTTTATGTTCTCCATTTCTGGTAAATGGCTAAAATATAAAGAGATACATAAATAGAAGACTTGCAGTATAATACCTCTACCTTAGATTCCTGAAGAATGTGTTCTTGTTGTTGCATCTCATCCATCAATTCAGAACCCTGGAGAGACTTCCTGAGCAACAGTCAAGTGGAAGTGCATGGACTCCATATGCATCGGAAAACTATTCATGTACTAATAAATAATCCCAGTGGCGGAGTCAGGAATTTTATTAAGGGGTGTCAAAATATAAAAAGCAGACAAAGTAACAAATAAGGGGAGTCTAACATATACATAAAACTAAAATTTTGACCTATCTAAACAATGTAATTTTTAGTCACTATGTACTATCACCCTTTGTCTTTCAGAAACAGTCTTCCTACCTCGATAGGAGTAAGTACTCTACCCTCCCAAGACCCCACGTCGTGTGATGTTGATGTTGTATGTACTATCACCCTTTGATTTCAGCAGAGGCAATTAAGAAATAAAGTGAATGTACAGAAAACAATAAGGGATAAAGAGGAATTTTTTTAACAATAGGGACAAAAGAAGGCGCCTAAATTTAGTGCCACTATTTAGCGATGGATTTTTATTTCCGTCGCTTCAATAGAAACTATTTCTTTTGATTGCTTATTGTGCAGCGAAATTACAATTCCACAGCTAATTTGTCTTTTGTCGCTAATATCTATTGCTATTTCATTTGTTTTTTTGTAGCGATGTAAAAAAATCGAATCAAGCCGACTAGTAAATTTAGAAAAAAAGTGTGTAGGTGGAAGGAAAATGAGGTTAAGACAAACACATATGTAAACCAAGTCGGGAAAAGACACTAAACCACATGTTTCATACAATTTGGAATATTCTCTATTTTAGCATTTGGAGAGTTGCCAAGCCTCGTTACATAAGATTATTAAGTGACAAAAACGAATTACAAGGACAAAGAAATAAGAGGGAAAAAAGGGATCTTAATCCCTTTTAACATACCAAAATTTATCCACCTTTCTTAAAGGGAATTGATGTCACACTTAGATTCCAATGCAAAAATTGAAATTAGGAAAAAGGGTTAAAAAGATTCATTTATTACATCAATTATCTTAATTTACCTACTGTTTTTCCGTTACGACGTTCATATTCTTTCCAATTATAAGTCATCGTTTTATAATATCGAGGAGTAGATTTAGATATTTGTCAATCAAATTATGGTTACACCAGCTAATTTCACTATTAGTAAGTTAAAAACTTACTCGTACTTGGTGTCTACTTCAAATCATAAAATATACAATAATTAAGTCATAAATTAAGATAAGGATATGTATTAATTAACTACGATTTAGTGATAAAAATATATGTGAGAATACATGTATTTATCCATTAATAGGAATATATGTTGCTTATTTATTGGATTGCTGTAAACACCATATGTAGAGGTAAGGTCTGCGTACACTCTACACTCTTTCCAAAAATCTTACTGAAATTTTGATAAATTATTTATACAGGCTATGTGTCAAGACCTCTCCGGAGCCGAGGGTCTTTCGGAAACAGCCGCTCTACCTAAGAAGGTAGAGGTAATGTCTGCGTACACTCTACCCTCCCCAGATCCCATGTTGTGGGATTTCACTGGATATGTTGTTGTTGATGTGTCAAAATTATTGAATTCTGCCGAATCAGCGAGTGTAGTGCAAAAAATGAGCACGTCCAACGACTCATTCTGTTGGCGCTTTCAGTCACAAATATGAGTAGCCTTTCTTGTATTCACTGCAGAATCAATAACTACAATCCGCGGTGCGTAAATGTAGAAATCGTTCACATGGATCCACAAAAACTAAACAACGAGCTAGAAGTTTGAGTACAATGTAATCCTGGGATTCAACAACTTATCAGACAAAAAAAAAGGTATCCAGGAGAAATGTTCAAAAGAAACCTTGTCTATTCCGATGACATGATAACTAATAAGTTACTCTATGAACTCTCCGGAGCTTTATTCTCAGCTCCAGAAATGATAAATTGTGCAACATCAGCGCAACATTTAAGCTTGTCTGCTTCTTCATCAGGTATCTCAATTGAGAATTCTTGTTCAAAAGCCATGACAAGTTCCACTCTATCTAAGCTGTCTAGGCTCAAATCCTTCTGAAAATCAGCACTCTCAGTGACCTACAAAAAGATTTAGAATTCAGCTGTAATCGATCTCCGCTATTTGATAGGTACTTACGAGTTTGGTAGAACCCAGTAGCTTTGGCTTAAACACTATATTTGTATTTGTATTAAAAAGATCATTTAATATGTACAATAATCTATCCAAAACCCAGTATAAGCAAATAGAATTGTGGTCCAGAACCCATAGACTAAAAATCCTGGCCCTACCGCCGCCTTAACTCATAGTTTGCCACAAAATGTGTTGAATTGAATCTCATAGTCGGAGCCAGGATTTCAACTTTATAGGTTCTGGATTTTAAAATGACGACTTGGAGTGATAATAATTGGGTTTTAAATCTAATAATTATATATACATAATCGATGAATTTCTTAACACAAATACACTATTTGAGTAAAAACTACTAGAACTGATATTGTCCAGCAGAGGAAAATACTGATAAGAAAGGTTGAGAAAAACTCAGATAACAAAAAAATACATGAATTATACCTTGGTTGCATCAATCTTATCAAATTTCTTCACCAGGTTAAGCACTTGTTCCTTTATCTGATCGTGATTGGTGGCACCAGAACTGCTACACGCGCGTATTTGCAAATTGAATATATTTAACGCACTCTTCCCTTCAGCTTGAGACAATACTACTTGCAATGGGACCTTAACTCTCACATACTTCAGAATAGATGATCTCAAGCTTTGCATTTTGAACCTACAATAAGTCGTCGACATATTAGCACGTGCAAAAGTAGTTTAAAGAGATAGAAGATGCAAAAGAAAAAAGGCAAAGATATGTAGAAGGACCTAAAGATAAGGCGTAAATGAACTAACAGCAAGATTTTTTCTCACGCTTCCTATTTTCATATCTATGTATTAGGAGATTCACCAAGATAAGTTAGTCCAAGTGAATGGAGAATCTGCTAAATCTAAATAGTCATTGCACATTTTATCCTTCAAATTGTAAGTGTTACCCTGCTATCAGGGACGGAGCTATAACTTTCCCTAATGAGTTCGGCAGAACCTAGTAGCTTTGACTTAAATTTTGTATTTATATTTAAAAATTCACGTAATATGTATTTAAACTAAGTATCAAGAACCCAGTAAGCTGCGTTTCTAGAATCTAGAACCCATAAGCTCAAAATCCTAGCTTCGCCTGCTTAATTCTATGACATGCAAACTGTCAGCAAAATTTGCATAATCGGTACTTCATCAAATCGAATTTCCGGACAGGAGAAGCTTAGCACCCTTGACATATGGCCTATAAGGCTATAACTCACACGTCGTACTCCACTTTATATTATAACGAGCGTGCTTATCTTTCACATCCAATGCTCACATGTCTACTGTATTGTAACACTTAACAGGCCCATTCTCCACAAGTATATGGTCGATATAATGAGCAAAAGTCTTACTACTTGTTTCGAGAATTTTCCTCTGCTGTCAGCCCTGAAAATATACTTCCCTTGCTCCAGGAAATGATGTTGCCTTCAGTGGCGAATAATGAGTGTGCTATACGGGTTCACTGGAACCCAATAGCTTCTTTCACAGACCCTATATATGTATTAAGAAATTCACTAAATATATATAAATAATTGACTGTGACCCTAGTTATTATTGCGTATTTACTTGACGTCATTGTAAGTACACATAAAATTCAAATCCTGGATCCGCATTTGAGTTGCCTTACATGCGACAACAAATGATCCTAACCCCTTAATCTTCCAACAAAACTTTCACAATCAATCCATAAAAACTAATTTTAAACTTGCTTGCCTATGAATCAGATAAAGAATTCAGAACTACTCTTAGCCAAAAGAAAATAAACTACTGAAGCTTATTGCTTAAATGAATAGCAGCATAATGCTAAGAAAAACAAGTGAAAGTGCTACTCAATCCATAACCACTCCATTAGTCGTGAAGATAATCTATCAAACTATATATCTGTAGGGTTTTGTTGGGTTTGAAACATATATGTAAGACACAACGGAAGTTTTAAAATTTTATTTACTTACCCCAACAATGCCTTCTGGTATGGTTATATGACAATCAAAACCTGTAAAGTAAAACTTAAACAAAAACACTTATAGGTTATATAATCTGGAATCTTTACTAAGGGCGAACACGCGATTGTTCCCTTCGATTGCAAACACCTTGCTATAGTGTATTCCTCTGTCAAGAAAGCCAGGAAATCTTGGCAGAGATTTGAGAAAACATTATTCTAAACTCTTAAGTCTAGAATTGTTTTGTATATTGATTCACACTTTTATCAATGAGGTTAATGTTGTATATATAGTTATTTTTAGGTCAAAACCGGATTAGGGTTGGGCTCTAAGCCTGGCCTAAAAACCGAGGTGCAATGGGCCAGTCTGACTGGGCCCACTGCCGGGTCGGCGCGTCAGCCTAGTAGGCGCCGCGGCGCCTTACTTCCAGTGACGTTCCTCGTTTCGTTAATATATATTCAGCACATTTAATTAAATCCAAAATTCAATTTTGACTTAATTAAATAATTTCCATCAAATAGAAATTATCCCATAGTTATTATCAATTTAAATATCTCGAATCCAAATCGAATATTTAATATTTTCCCAATACACCCTTAGATCGAAGAGACAATCGATATAGTGTGATCCTATATGCCTTCATATATTGACACTAATCCAAATTAAGGTCCATACGGAACTCCTAAACTGCGTCGTATGACGAACTCAATATGTGAAGTACGTTTACATGAATCCAACAAACATAACCTTTATGTGGGATGATAAACTCCTTTCATTCGTGACACACTCGATCAAGCCTAGGATTTGCCATGTGTCTATCCAAATGGCTTGATCACTTTATCTCATATACATTAGTCGACAACTAGACCATATTCTGAATGTCTCTTGCATTGGCCAATGACTTGGTCGACCTAATATCACTGAGAAATTGAGTGCTCTCTCGAATATCCAATCGAGGAATGAATCTTATTCTTGGCCCAATTACCACCTTAGTTTACATCATAATGCACCCAACACAAGTCGTATCTTATCCTATAAGGAGTTTAAGCTTAGGACATGGTCAAAATACATTACTCTGTAAACAAGGTGCGTATTGACCTCAAGTCAGAGGACCTCTATCTCCCACACGGCTGATAACACTCTAGACATGTATGACAAACAGTTTATCAGCAGGGTATACCAATACTTTCCAAAAGTATCCATGTGTCCATCACTAGCAACCATTACTAGTAGCAGATGAGACATACTACATTGTCCAAGAATGTGATGCAGACCACATGTCGACTTATAATATATCATCGATATCCCATTCTCGATGATCATTAATAAAGGCTATTTTGGGAGTTACGCTCTATCATCAATATATCACTCTATTAATGACAACGTAAGCTCAAGGGATGCACACTAATGAATTATTACAAACAATCAAATAATAATTCAATAATTGCAAATGCCCTAAATATATTAATCTTATTAATAATACGAATGTGTTCAAGTACATTTTCCCCTAATAATGATAGTCTCTAGGACATACATACTTTCAGTCTCCCACTTGGTCTAGAGCCAATCTCCAATGTATCTAATACACATGTTTTCAAAATGACCATTATGCTTAACTAAGCTTAATGGTTTAGTAAATGGGTCAGCTAGATTATCATCTGTGGGAACATAGTCTAATCTTATTTCTTCAGTTTCCACCATCTCCCTGAGTATATGGTATTTCCTTAGTACATGCTTGTTTCTGTTTGTTGATCTTGGTTCCTTAGCTTGCGCAATCACACCAGTGTTGTCACAATAAATCGTTATTGGACAAGTGGCATTTGGAACAACCCCTAGTTCCTTCAGGAACTCAGATATCGCGACAGCTTGTTTACCAGCTTCCGATCCAGCAATGTACTCGGCTTCAGTTGTCGAATCAGCAGTTGTAGCTTGCTTGGAACTTTTCCAACTCACTACTCCACCACTGAAAATGAAGGTATATCCAGACTGAGACTTGAAGTCATCAATATCTGTCGGGAAGCTAGCATCAGTGTACCCAGTAGCCACTAGCTTCTCTTGTTCACCATAAACTAAGAAATATTCTTTAGTTCGTCTAAGATACTTAAGAATACTCTTGAATGCTTTCCAGTGTTCTTCCCCAGGATTCTGCTGGAATTTGCAAGTCATACTAAGTGTATAGGACACATCTGGTCTCGTACAGGTCATGTCATACATGATTGATCTTATAGCTGAAGCATATTCTCTTCAGGCGTTCAAGTTCTACAACAGTAGAAGGACTATCATTCTTTGATAACTTGATGCTTTGACCCATATGAAGACCTCCCTTCTTGGAGTTTTCCATAGATAATCGTCTTAGCACTTTGTTTATGTATATGGACTGTGACAGCCCCAACAATCTATTAGGTCTATCTCTATAGATCCTAATTCCAAGAATGTAGCAGGCTTCACCCAAGTCCTTCATCATGAAGGTGCTGGATAACCATTCCTTGACTGATTGCATGAGAGTCTTATTGTCTCTCATTATTAATGTGTCATCTACATATATAACAATGAAGACAATACTCCCTTTCTTGCGCTTACTATAAACGCAGGGATCTTCTTTGCTTCTAACAAAGTCAAATGAATTGACTACTTTGTCAAATCAAATATTCCAACTTCTTGAGGCATGCTTAAGTCCATAAATGGACTTCTGTAGCTTGCATACTGCTTTGGGCTTACTCTTGGATATAAAACCCTCAGGATGTATCATATACACCTCCTCAATTAGGTTACCATTGAGGAAAGCAGTTTTAACATCTATTTGCCAAATGACATAATCATAGTATGCGGTTATTGCAAGCAAAATCCGAATGGACTTAATTTTCGCAACAGGTGAAAATGTTTCATCATAATCGACCCCAGGCCGCTTGATTATAACCTTTAGCCACCAATCTTGCCTTATAAGTCTGTACCTTGCCATATGCATCAATCTTTTTCTTGAAGACCCATTTGCATCCTATGGGTCTAACCCCTGTTGGCAAATCAACTAAGATGTACATCGAGTCCATCTCAGATTTCATGGCTTCTTGCCATCCCTGCGAATCAATGTCTAACATAGCTTCGCTGTAGGTTGTAGGTTCATCATCATCAGAAATATCTATCTCATTGTGTGTTTCAACAAGGAGATTAAGTCTTTCAGGCGGACGATGAGTCCTAGTGGACCTACGGAGTTGATTATTCTGTGTTTCAGTGTTTGTTGCATTCTGATTGTGAGAAGGTTTTTGTGTGTTGGACAATCCACCACCTTGAGAGCTTTCAGGAATGTCATTTTCATGTATTTCCTGAATGAAATGATGTACAACCATTGTATCATCTTCCATTGGTTGTGTGTGAGAGCCTTGCATTCGTGCACTATCTCTCACAGCACCCCCACTGGCTGAAGGGCGTACTCTAAGTACCCAATCTTTACCAAATACTCCTACTGAATCCTTGTCTGGGTCATTCGACAAGGGTTCAACTTCTGTGTTATCTTGTGGTTCTTGAATTTCTTCAAGTTTTATCTCATTGCAGCTCTGTTCCTTGTAGACATAGTCTTCTTAAAGGAAAGTTGCATTTCTGGAAACAATGACTTTATGTTCTCCAGGAAGATAGAAATAGTATCCCTTAGTTTCCTTTGGATACCCCACAAAATAATATTTCTCACTTTTAGATTCCAACTTGTCGTTAGTAAGCATCTTCTTTACATATGCAGGGCACCCAGGGTCGCATGTGTTTAAGTGCTAGCTTCTTGCCATTCCATATCTCATATGGAGTTTTCTCTACTGACTTTGAAGAACCCTGTTCAAAATATAAATTGAGTTTTGCAATGCATAGCCCCAAAGGTATGTTGGTAGAGCGGAGAAACTCATCATGGATCTAACCATATCTAATAGGGTTCGATTTCTCCTTTCAGTAACACCATTCATTTATGGCGTTCCAGGAGGTGTCCATTGTGATTGGACTCCATGAAGCTTCAAGTAATCCAGAAATTCTTTACTTAAGTATTCACCTCCTCGATCTGATCGAAGGATCTTGATACTTGTTTCAAGTTGCTTCTCTACTTCCGACTTGTACTCCTTGAATTTCTCAAAGGCTTCGAACTTGTGTTTCATAAGATACACATGCCCAAACATTGTGAAATCGTTTATGAAGTAAGGGAAGCCTCCCTTAGCTTGAGTTGAAAATGGCCCACATACATCAGTATGGACCAACTCAAGTACCTCCTTGGCTCGCACACCTTTCCCAGAAAGTGGCTTGATGGTCATCTTTCCTCTCAAGCAAGATTCACAGTTACCATAGGACTCCAAGTCAAATGGTTTCAGGTAGTCTAACTTTCTTAATCTCGCTATCCTTGATTCATTGATGTGACCAAGTCTATAGTGCCATAAGTAGGTGGGGTTTCTTGGATTACTTATCTTAGCTCGTTTATTTTGCACATTAAAAATTTCACGACTACAGTTTAGAACATTTAAACCATCCACAAGCGGAGCATTTCCACAAACAAAATCATTAAAAGACAGTACATAACTGTCATTGACAATAAATGAGGAAAACCCCTCAATGTCTAACACTGGGATAGAAATAATATTCCTCGTCAATGAGTGTACAAAATAACAATTATTTAGTTCTAAACAAAAGTCTGAAGGTAAATCTAGTCTATAAGTTCCCACGCGTTCAGCATCCACTCGTGCTCCATTTCCAACGCGCAAGTCTACCTCCCATGATCCAACCTTTCTGCTGTCAATCAGACCCTACACATTATTACAAATGTGTGAGCCACAAGCGGTATCCAATACCCAACAGTGAGAGTTATTTATAGACATTTATTCCAATGACAAACATACCTTGTCCAGTAGAGCTAGAAGCACCTAGTGCTTTGCTTCCTCCTGGAGCTGTGCAGTCCTTCTTCCAGTGCCCCTTCTACTTGCAGTTGAGGCACACATCCATAGCTACCTTTGTCTTCTTCTGAACACCTCCACTAGATTTCAAAACTGTGGGTGCGGCAACGGCCTTACCTTTCTTCTTCTGCATGTTCTTACGCTTGGGTTTGAACTTGCTAGATGAGCCCATCATGAGCACAACTTTACTTCTAGAGGTAGATAATTCAAAGGTCTTCAACATGTTGTGAAGCTCTGGAAGACTCGCCTTGGTCCCATTCATATTGAAGTTCACAATGATTCTCAAATGAACAAGGAAGCGAATTCAGGATCAAGTTGACAGAGACATTTATAGGCAGCTTCGTTCCAATCGAAGTCGACCTTTCTATCAACCCAATCATCTTCAGAACATGCGCAGACACTTGACCCCCTTCGTTCAGCTTACACTTGAAAAGGTCTCTCAACAGTTCATACTCCATTGTTTGAGATTGTGAGTCATAGAGACTCTTCAAGTGTTGTAGCATTTCGTTGGGGCCCATGTTTTCATGTTGCCTTTGTAACTCCACAGTCATGGAGGACAACATTACACATTGTGCCGAGGTAGCATCGTCCAGATGTTTCTGATAAGCCACCTTGTCAAACAGGGCATACTCAACAGAGTTTTCAGCAGGGACTGTAGGGAATACTATGTCTAACACATACTCAATTCTTTCTTGTCTTAACACCAATCGCAGATTTCTCAACTAGTCAGGGTAATTAGCTCCAGTCAACTTGTTTGTCTCGACCAACATTTTCAGTGATAGATTTGACATTTTATATAATAGGTTATATAATCTGAAGAAATAGATAGACATGAAATTAAATTCTAATATAATTTCTATTGAACACATTCGTTAACTAATTAACATGGCCTTTAGTTTAATTAGCTCCCACTATTTTAACATACTCTTCGACCCCATGGAAGAATACGGACTCATATCAAATATGGTCATAATGGGCCAAAATCCAGGTTTATGATATCTCCGCGTTTGCTGTAGCTGATAACTTCAACAGCACAACCTGGTAGGTCTCCAAACCAATTACAAACAATTTGTAACTCATGTTTGACCAAATGTTCCAAACAATCGATATGCGTCCCTCGTCTTGTCCGACGTTGTGGCGCCAAGACAACTTAGCAAGTCAACCCCGTTATGCGACTGCAATTTTGCATCTAAGTGAGTTTCGCCTTATAGAACAAACACTGTGGTGTAAATACTCATGATGGTTTATCACCCACTTCTACATTTAACATGCATCTATGAAAGAGTCTGAGTCCTCGTAGACTTAGAGCAAATACTGTGGCATAAATACTCATCTCGCCGAAAAGAATTTTGCACTACAATCAATTATAACGGACGACGCATTCATTTTAAATGAGACTTGTATTAAATTTTGGGGAACATTTTAATTTAGAGTTTTAACCAAGATCAACTCTAGCATGCTATATCAAATAAAACATCTTAACTATCATGCAAAGCCAACTAAGCACATATGGGTACCGTCTTCCCAAGCATGACATTAAGCGATTTAAACACATACTGGGTGCCGCCTACCCAAACAATTATTTGCGGACGTTATTCTAGTAATTTAAATGACAAACATATTGATATTTAGCACATAAATAGTATACTTATCAAATAATGTACTGTATAATAATAATAATCGTGGGTTAAACATTCTAAACTCTGAATTTTTTTTTGTTTTCTGGACAAGTGGCACCGCGGCGCTAATCATTAGGGTTGCGGCACCAGTGAGGCAGAAGCCTTTCAGAATCTGCAATGCATTAGCGCCGGGCGCTCCACCATGGAGTCACGGCGCCGCCGCAACGCTAATCATTAAGGCCGCGGTGCTAGTAAGGCAGAAGCCTTTCGGCTTCTGTAGTGCATTAGGGCCGCGGCGCCTACTGTCCAGTAAGTTCAGAATTTTAAAAATGAAGTTTTTAATCGCGGATCTCGGACAGGAGCCACGGCTCCTGCCTATCACCTTGACAGGCGCCGCGGCGCTCCAACATGGAGCCACTGCGCTGACGTCCTGACAGAACGTATCCGTGTTGATTCTAAAAAAATCATCCAAACCCTAAATCCAATTTAGGGATCAGATCACAGATCCTTTATCATCACCCACTATTATCAATAACGCACATATCGACCATCATCCATTCTTACCAGTTCTTCATCGTGCACCATGTTCGCAATAAATCGGTTATCTGCACTTTGGCTTAGTCCGGGTTGGAACGGAATGACTTCCTCGATTTAACATAGTTGATAGTTTAGGGTGACTTCAAAAGGTTAATTGTTCAGTCAAGACATGTAGGATTTCAAGAAGCCTTGTTTTAATTCAGTTTGAAAAACCAATTTTATGTTTAACCCATATTATTATTTTACTCAATTGTTATATAACCATTGAACCAACTTGGCTCTGATACCACTGTAGGGTTTGTTGGGTTTGAAACATATATGTAAGATACATCGGAAGTTTTAAAATTTTATTTACTTACCCCAACAATGTCTTCTGGCATGGTTATATGACAATCAAAACCTGTAAAGTAAAACTTAAACAAGAACACTTACATGTTATATAATCTGAAATCTTTACTAAGGGCGAACACGAGATTGTTCCCTTCGATTGCAAGCACCTTGCTATAGTGTATTCCTCTGTCAAGAAAACCAGGAAATCTGGGCAGAGATTTGAGAAAACTCAATTCTAAACACTAAGCCTAGAATTGATTTGTATATTGATTCACACTTTTATCAATGAGGTTAGTGCTGTATATATAGTTATTTTTACGTCAAAACCGGATTAAGGTTTGGGCTCTAAGCTTGGCCCAAAAACCGAGGTGCAGTGGGCCAGTCTGACTGGGCCCACTGCCGGGTCGGCGCCGCGGTCCCTTACGTCCAGTGATGTTCCTCATTTCGTTAATATATATTCAGCACATTTAATTAAATCCAAAATTCAATTTTGACTTAATTAAATAATTTTCATCAAATAGAAATTATCCCATAGTTATTATCAATTTAAATATCTCGAATCCAAATCGAATATTTAATACTTTCTCAATACACCCTTAGATCCAAGAGACAATCGACATAGTGTGACCCTATAGGCCTTCATATATTGACACTAATCCAATTAACGGAACTCCTAGACTGCGCCGTACGACAAACTCATTATGTGAAGTACGTTTACATGAATCCAGCAAATATAACCTTTATGTGGGATGATAAATTATTTTCATTCGTGACACACTCAATCAAGCCTAGGATTTGCCATATGTCTATCCAAATGGCTTGATCACTTTATCTCATATATATTAGTCGACAACTAAACCATATTCTGAATATGTCTCTTGCATTGGCCAATGACTTGGTCGACCTAATATCACTGAGAAGTTGAGTGCTCTCTCAAATATCCAATCGAGGAATGAATCTTATTCTTGGCCCAATTACCACCTTAGTTTACATCATAATGCACCCAACACAAGCCGTATCTTATCCTATAAGGAGTTTAAGCTTAGGACATGGTCAAAGTACATTACTCTGTAAACAAGGTGCGTATTGACCTCAAGTCAGATGACCTTTATCTCCCACACGCTGATAACACTCTAGACATGTATAACAAACAGTTTATCAGCAGGGTATACCAATACTTTCCAAAAGTATCCATGTGTCCATCACTAGCAACCATTACTAGTAGCAGGTGAGACACTACATTGTCCAAGAATGTGATGCAGATCACATGTCGACTTATAACATATCATCGATATCCCATTCTCGATGATCATTAGTAGAGGCTATTTTGAGAGTTACGCTCTATCATCAATATATCACTCTATTAATGACAACGTAAGCTCAATGGATGCACATTAATGAATAATTACAAACAATCAAATAATAATTCAATAATTGCAAATGCCCTAAATATATTGATCTTATTAATAACACAAATGTGTTCAAGTACATTTGTCCCTAATAAAGATTGTCTCTAGGACATACATACTTTCAATATCAACAACCAAGCTCAAATTTTAAAAGGGTATCAAAATCGCCTCGTGATGCTTTCAAAATCCATATAAAAGAACCAATGTCAAAATGATAACTTTCTATATTTAGAAACAGTTTAACTTTAAACTTTTTATTTTACCTTAAATAAGATGATTGATAACCACACAAATTAAGTATTAACAATCTTTTTTACTTAAACTCTGTGCACAATCACACTGACGCATAAAATAGGAACATGGGAGTATCAAACATCAAAGAACAGACCCCAAAATGATAACTTTCATAACACCCATTAATTTTTTTTTTAAAAAAAACTCAAGTTGCTAACTTTATTAACACCCATTATAGACCAAAGCACCAAACTCAAAATATTTAATTTAACAACACCCATTAAAGATTACAACTTTAAGTACTGGTTCACAAAAATGTATATGGATTATTCTAGTATTTAGAGCATAAGTTATTAAAGTATTTTTTTTCTTAAACTCCGTACTCAGTCAAACACTGTCGCATAAAATGGGAACATGGGAGTATTAAACAACAAAAAACCAAATCCAAAATGATAACTTTCACAACACCCATTAAGAAAAACTTAAATTGCTAACTTTATTTACACCCATTATAGACCAAAGCACCAGACTCTGAAGGGTCGGACCACATCTATTGTACGCAAGCTTAACCGCATTTATGCAAGAGGCTGTTTCCACGGCTTTTAATAACATTAACAACCATTAAACAATTACAACTTGAAGTGCTAAAATATTTATATAGATAGATATAGGGAGATAAAGAAGAAATTAAATAGCATAAAACTTACCAATTTAACTTTTTATCTGAGATTGTTCTGATTCTTTATGGAGTGTTTGCTTAAGATACTACTATCTGTTTGTTGTATTGCCTCAAAGAACTGAAATTTGCAGTGATGATTCTGGGCCTGGATAATGAAAAATACGGGCCTCGGGTATACAAGTTGGGACACATTTGTGATAGCCCAACTAATATATTTGGAAGCCATTTTTGCACGGATTTTCTTCTAACGTACTGGTATTTAATTTTTGCCCCTTATATCTTTGGTCTTTAATTTTGGTCCCTCTACTTATTTATTGAAAATATCCGGACCTGCCACACAAGACATAATTTTTGTAATATTTTTATCTTCAGAAATTAAACTTTTATCTCGATTGGCATAAATTCTACAGGAATTAAATTATGTGGCATTATTTTTATAGTATTTTTCAGATTATGTTGAATGTTTAAAATTATGTCTTGTCCGGCAGTATTTGTGTGGATATTATAATTCATATGTCGAAGTTAAACATAAACTATGTCGAACGAAATATAAAACTATGTCTTTTTTAGATTATATTGAGTGTTGAAAATTTTGCTTTGTCCGATATAATTTGTGTGAATTTTATGATATATATACCGAAGTTAAACGTAAATTATGTTTTGAGAAATCTAAATTATACGATGCTAAATTATTGAAGATCAAAAATTAAAAATTAAAAATCATCCCAAAATAAGGATATTTGTGTGAATGACCCCAACTAATACAACTGGGATGGTACATAGTTGGGCTATCGCAGAGTAAAATTATAACCGTAAATATGTAGTAAAAGAAAAAGCGGGACCCAGTAACGGCACCGATATGAAATGCCCACCAAAACAGTGATCTCAACACTAATGATTCCAAAATTAGTTGCCTTTTTCCTGTCTCCCTTAGCTATGAAGTCTAGTTGCGGCTATGGGCAGAACGGGTTCCTCCGAACCTTTTTTTATAGAAAATTTTTATATGATTAAAATTATTTTTAATGTATATATATAATATAAATGTTAAATATTTTTTATTTATTCGAGTGTTTACTTCTTTATATTATGAATTTTCTTAGTGACAATTCTAATTCCACCACTGCTTTGCAGTTGCAACTATTGGTATTTTCTTTCTTCTGTTGAAAATTTATCTTTGGCGGGGAGATGCGTCAACCCATATTTAATGAATTAAACACTAGTGTTCCGCATGTTGGAGGCTTTGTCTCTTCTCACATGCATAATCTACTAAGTGAGTAGATGACCGTAGGGCCAAGAATCGTCATATTTCTTTGAGAAATGAAAGAGATATTGGTCCACGAAGTAAGGTGTTTGAGGCATGAAAATATGGTGTGGGACAAATCTACCACATCGGTGGGAAAAGAAAGAATTGCTCTGTTTATAAGTCTCTAAAGTGGTAAAGGGTTTGGGACCCCAAGGGGTATCCCATGTGTTTAAAGGAGGGAGGACCTAGATGTGCTTGGGTTCAAGGCTAAGCCCACACGCGCGCTGCCGCCGCCCGCCCGTCCGGTCTCGGGCTGTGGGCTGTGGGCTGTGGGAACTTTCTGATATTATCTTTTTGGACTCCAAATTACTTAATATTTACAGTTTGGTCCCTAGAGTTTCTGAAAAGTTAATTTTGGGAAAGACGGAAGGTAGAAACCTTCTGCCTACCGTTTGAACTGTTTTTGGAGCATTAACCAGCCATTACTTGGCTGTTAACTCCTCCATAAACAGCCCTTCTTCATGACCATAAATCAGCCTCTCTAAATGGCCATTAACAACCTCTCTAATGCCATTAACAACCCTCATAATGACTATTTACATCTATGTTTTGGGCAGTTGAACAGCCCTCTCGTGATGCTATATATTGAGCTATTTTGGATCAATTGTAGAGACAGATACAGTGACATAAAATAGCACAAACAGACATGAAAAACACTACACAAAACAGTGACGAAAAACTGCAAAACAGTGTTGAAAAACAGTGAGTAAAGACACTCATATACACAAGATATACACAACAGAGACAAAACAGAAGAGAAAACAAAAACTCTTTCTTCCTTTTCCATATCTTCAGCAAGTCGACTTGTATTTGTTTTCTTCGTCAGACTCAACCTATTGCCTTTGTAGCGTTGAGATTAAAGTGTTGTTTTATCTTGGGAGACTATTGCCCGCTAACGTAAAAGCATATATACGGGGCAATCTTGTCTTAAGGACAGAGTGCAATCACTCGACTCAATACACAACGTTGTAACCATCCAGATTTAGTTGTTTCTTGATTTCAGGTTATCAAGATTCAAGACACAACAAGCTTACGGCAGTTTTGAAGATTGGCCTATTTGTTCAACAAGATTCAATTTCTCAATATTGAATATTTGTTTATCCTTTCGAACACTTGTAATAGTTATTTACTTCCCGTACTGCTTTATAAAGTATAATAGAGTACCAATAATTTAAGACAAGATTGTATTAGTATTAGTGTTCGAAAGATGTCGGTCAAAAGTTGTGTGACCAAATCTGGATATGGTTGTGGTTTTCTGCTTGAAGAGAGTGATGATGATGTTGTTGAAGTTCAAGATGTTCATGGTGTCACCGCTCCTGAGAGTGGTGGGAACAAGCGCCCACGAGAGGCTGTGGATGTCAACTGGGACAAGAGGAGAAGACTGAAGATGTGGTTCTATCTTGTAGCAGAAGGCCTATATCTGTCCCAGACAAAGGATCTGAATTATGGTAAGGAGGAAATTGACTCTCAGTCCGATGAAGTGACTGAAGTGGGCCAGAATCTGAAATTGGGATAAGTAATTTTTCTTCCTTGTCAAGAATAAAGATTAAATGATGTCTGATTAAAATGGCTTAAAGTAAGGAGAAATACGAAAATGTTTTCACGAAATAATTTATATTCCTTACGCTTTAAAATCAGAAGTTTAATCTCTTCTTCTTTCCCGTTTAAAGATTGGATTTTGTAAACGACTTAAAAATATCCTTTCTTTTAAGTGTAATTATTAAAAGTGTGTAAAGTATGTTCGCACATACGAGGGAGAAAGATCCACTAACTGTGCGAAAACTGTTACCACTCTTAAGTAAGCGCCAAGAATTGTCTGGGCACCAATCATAACGGAAGAAGTCTAAAAGTTAAAGACGTTGAGCCTGTCACACTATTTGGCAGAAGATCCTTCATATGATGATATTGGACACTCAGTCATACAAAGCCTCGGGGCGACTGGAGTGGGACAAAATTCCTTTGAGATGATGATATTGGACACTCAGTCATACAAAGCCTACGGGCGACTGGAGTGGGGCCAGAACTCATTTCATAGGAAAAGTAATGGACACCTAGTAAGGTGGGCCAAAGTTTTCAGGTCTTAAATGATTTGAAGGCCTAAAGAAAGGCAGAAAAGAAATTGGACACTCAGTCTGCCAAAGCAACTGGAGTGGGCCAGAGTATCCAGATCACATATGATCCGGTTACACCCTAACCACGGGCAAGATGTTGTTCATGTGAAGCAACACCACCTCTAAAGTAGAAGGGGTTGGAGAGGTTGTCCTCAATAGGACTTCAGGGATTGGGATCACTCTAAGATGAGGTGATACATATCTCAAACTTGGTTTAAGGGACATTGTTGGTCAAGCTGGTTTGAGACTAGTCCAACATGTCTGTAATAACTAAGAATGGTACAGTATGTCTGTAGCCATATGAATGATATATTTGTAATCTGTGCATCTATGCCATCATAGATTAAGACACGTTAAATAGAAACTCATTCAAAAGCCAACGATGTTGAGATTGTTGCCTATTGTCGACATAAACCCTCAAAATGAATGTGAGGTAGACGAAGAAGCAAAATCACCTTTCCAAATTCCGTTAAGGGAATAGCGAAAGAAGCACCGCTCCTCTAGAACTTAGTCACACCTACTTGGTTGATTTGAAGTTTATACAAAATAGAGGGGAGAGACAAGTACGTTGTGATCTTTATTGATGATGGTACAACGTATGGAATCCTTTGTTTGTTGAAAAGCAAAGATGAAGTTGTTGAAGTGGATAAGCGCTACAAAGCAGAAGTTGAAAATCAACTAAGCCTACGGATTGAGAAATTCGTAGTGATAGAGGGGGAGAATGTGAATCATCGTTTATTAAACGACTGCTCATTACTCACCTCAGTCTAACGATGTTAGCCAAGCGCAAAGTCGTACGCCTAAATTATGTGGGGCAAGGCGATCCTTACCGCTAATGCGATTCTCAACAGAACTCCGCATAAGGATAAAGATAACTCTCCGTGTGAGACATGGAAATGATCTCACATACAAAAGTTGTGATGTGGGGTAGTTTGGTAAAAGTTAGAATACCGAAACAGGTCAAGTTTGACCTAAGACTGTAAATTGCATATCCACTGGATCTGTAAATAACAGTAGTGCTTATCGCCTCTTAGTGTCAAAGAATGCTGAATTCTTTGAGATAACTTTTCTTGAAAAGGAAAAAGAAGTAATTGCTCAAGGTTAACAAGAACCCGCGAGGGCCTAACTGTCCGGAACTAGACGTTCCGCATCTTCAAGACTCGAAAGTTGCTGGCTATCCGAAACTTAATATTCCAGATCTGCAGAACTCATGGATTCTAGATGTTGAACCGAGACGGAGCAAAGAAGGGGACAAAGACTTGTTCCAGTCCTTCTAGCTTGTATGGTTAAGAATAAACCATGGACAATTAACAAATAATTGTCATATCCAAAAGCGCTGCTTTGGAAAGAAGCTAAAGAGAGAAATATATTCCATCATATAGAACCATACTTGTGTAATGGTTGATCTTCCTCCGGAAAAAGAACCTTTGGGTTGTAAGATGTGCTCCCCTGTGAGTAGCTTAACATCCAGGGCCATTGCACTCTTGCGTGGCATGGATGTTGAAACAGTCTTCCCAACCGGAGAGTTGGAAGAAGAGGATCAGAGTTGGTTTGCTGAACTGTTGGGCTTCTTCCTGAAATGTTTACATTTTGGTCCCTGAAATGTTTACATTTTGGTCCTGAAAGTTTCAGATAAAACAGAAATAATGAATCTGACCACAGAAACATTGACTCTGAAGTTAGAAAGCCAACAGTTGGAGAATCAACAGTCTGAAGTAAAAGTCATATTGAAACAAAGTCTCGATATGAAAGATATGGGTATCATAGATGACATCTTAGGAATTGGATTTCTAATACATCTAACGGACTGGTCGATAGTTGACAGTCTCGTTGAAGCCACCAATGGATATGAATCATAGAACTGATTGGAATCATAGTGCACCCATAGACAATGAGCGATACGCACAGGTCACGTGTAGTTCAATGTATTGTACACACTACAACCGACCTGGTATCGGAACAAAGTAGATCGGTTGAACTAAGGTTCACTGATGATTTTAATACATGATCGGTAGAAGGCGTTAAGTCGGATATGACGATATCTGAATTATTTACTTATCTACGGATTATAGTATTCTGGATGTCCAGCGGTTCTGGGAGAACACAGTGATGCAAACTGGACATCAGATCTGAAGAACACCAAAGCCACAAGTAAATGTGTATGGTGGGTCTTGGAAAATCCTCTAAGCAAACTTGCATCGGCCGATTCATGATGGAATCGGAGTTTATCGCTTTATACAAAGCATGAAAAAAGTTGAGTAACTTCACGACTCCTTAGAGGATGTCCCTTATTGGGAGAAATCTGTGCCTTCAACAGTTATACACTGTGGCTAGCTGGTCGGCTTCAGGAAGGACACGAATGACGGCGTCTGGACATATCTGTTAGGATCTGTCGGAGACATAAGACCGTATGGCAGTTGATCATCACGGGTGTCACTTCCTTGTTTACTAACTAAGGGACTACCTGGAGATCAAATGTTCTGCCTGTCTAGGGGAATGGGCTTAAAACCCAAACAATACGAACCTTTGCAGTGGTAATCCAATCATACTGATTGGAGATCCCAAGAATTTTGTTCAATGAGAAAATTAAGCTACAAAAGGTTCAGTTGAGCGCTTCGGTGGAAGCAAGAAGCACTTCGGATGATGATTTCTGTACGGAAACATGAATCCAAAGTTGTTCCCGCGATAGACATTAAAGTGTTACCTGCATGGTGGATATAGGTTAAGCTTCCAAACCTTTAACCGATCCTCAAACGGTTGAGGTTAAGGTTGGGGAAACTTTTAATGATTCCTATCACTCGTGAAGTGGGGTATAGCAGGATACCTTGTAGGAGATCACCTATTTAAGTGCAAGGAAGGCCGCCTCAAATGAACGCACTTAAGAATCCAAGTGTGTCCACGGCCACAACGGACAAAAACGTAAGAATGAAAACGAACAAGGAGAGTTATTGTGTTGGTATCATTGTCTTGGCTTACACTAAACACTGACGGTTCAAGACATCACGTTCACCGCGCAGTAAGTAAGTCCGATGGTATTCAACTAGGGAAGGTTCAAAGCGGAAGCTACCTCTCCTGATGCAATATCTTTTCGCTGAAAGATTGCTGAAAGTAGGCACCTTGTGTGCGCGCCATAATCTCACTTTCATAGAGGGGATTATTGGAAATTTGCCTTTGGCGGGGAGGTGTGTCCACCCATATTTAATGAATTAAACACTAGTGTTCAGCATGTTGGAGGCTTTGTCTCTTCTCACATGCATAATCTACTAAGTGAGTAGATGACCGTAGGGCCAAGAATCGTCAAATTTTGTTGAGAAATGAAAGAGATATTGGTCCACGAAGTAAGGTGTTTGAGGCATGGAAATATGGTGTGGGACAAATCTACCACATCAGTGGGAAAAGAAAGAATTGATCTCTATAAGTCTCTAAAGTGGTAAAGGGTTTGGGACCCCAAGGGGTATCACATGTGTTTAAAGGAGGGAGGACCTAGATGTGCTTGGGTTCAAGGCTAAGCCCACATGCGCGCCGCCGCCGCGCGCCCGTCCGGTCCGGTCTCGGGTCATGGGCTGTGGGGACTTTCTAATATTATCTTTTTGGACCCCAAATTGCTTAATATTTACAGTTTGGTCCCTAGAGTTTCTGAAAAGTTGATTTTGGGAAAGACGAAACCGTTTGGACTATTTTTTGGAGCATTAACCAGCCATTACTTGACTGTTAACACCTCCATAAACAACCCTTCTTCATGACCATAAATCAGTCTCTCTAAATGGCCATTAACAACCTCTCTAATGCCATTAACAACCCTTCTAATGACTATTTACAGCCATGTTTTGGGCAGTTGAACAGCCCTCTCGTGATGCTATATATTGAGCTGTTTTGGATCAATTGTAGAGACAGATACAGTGACATAAAATAGCACAAACAGACATGAAAAACACTACACAAAACAGTGATGAAAAACTGCAAAACAGTGTTGAAAAACAGTGAGTAAAGACACTCATATACACAAGATATACACAACAGAGACAAAACAGAAGAGAAAACAAAAACTTTTTCTTCCTTTTCCATATCTTCAGCAAGTCGACTTGTATTTGTTTTCTTCGTCAGACTCAACCTATTGCCTTTGTAGCGTTGAGATTAAAGTGTTGTTTTATCTTGGGAGACTATTGCCCGCTAACGTAAAAACATATATACGGGGCAATCTTGTCTTAAGGACAGAGTGCAATCACTCGACTCAATACACAACGTTGTAACCATCCAGATTTAGTTGTTTCTTGATTTCAGGTTATCAAGATTCAAGACACAACAAGCTTACGGCAGTTTTGAAGATTGGCCTATTTGTTCAACAAGATTCAATTTCTCAATATTGAATATTTGTTTATCCTTTCGAACACTTGTAATAGTTATTTACTTTCCGTACTGCTTTATAAAGTACAATAGAGTACCAACATCTTCTTCACATTATAACTTTTAATTTCTATAGATACGACCACATCAATGTGAAGAGTCAGTATTGACTATAGGATTGCCAGATGAGTTGAATTAAATTATTTCAGTTGAAAATTATATTATATATAAAAAATAAAAACAACTTTTTATCATATATAAACGGTTTGTTATCCCTTAAGACACAAGAAAAGATTCTAAAATGTAGTGAAATCCAAAACCTGTTACAATATCAAATTTTGAGTGCAGCATTCTATTTTTTTTTTCAATTCCTTATATTTATTTTTGGTTTAATTGTGAAAAATATCTAATCAAACCGACTAGCAAATTTAGATACAAAGTGTGTTGTATAGGTGGAAGGAAAATGAGGTTAAGACAAACACATATATAAACCAAGTCTGGAAAAAAACACTAAACCACACGTTTCATACAATTTGGAATCTTCTCTATTTTAGCATTTGAAAGTTGCCAAGCTTCATTACATAAGATTATTAAGTGACAAAATAAATAATAAGGACAAAGAAATAAGAGAGGAAAAAAGGAGATCTATATCCCTTCACATACCACATTGATCAGCCTTTTATCTTAAAGGGAGTTGATTCACATAATGAAAACGGTTAAATATATCTTTTATTATATCATTATCTTAGTTTTACCTTTGGTTTTTCTATAACAATGTTCATATCTTTTCTATTTTTCCCGTTAGTTTTAACATAGCTTCAGCCTAAAGTATAACAAACTTTAAACTACTCCCTCCGTTTCAAAATAATTGTCATTTTATTTAATCAAGACAAAATTAAGTAGTGTTTTTTCATTTTATCTTTGTATTAATTAATAATATTTAAGTGGTTCTCACCATTGATAGAATATATACTCATTGAAAAGAGATTACATGATGAAATTTGTTAAGAGTAAAATAGTCAAAATACTATCCTTATAAATACTTTTTTAAGAGGCGTGTAAATAAAAAAACGCGATAAATATTTTGGGACGGAAAGAGTGTATTATATTTAGGAGGAGAGGGTTAAATTGAACCTTTACACCAAAGTATTTTAATATATTGAATCCACTTGATTTACACTGGAACTCAATTAAAGTTTAAGAGCAAATACAAATCGATGTGTTAACGGCAATATATGAATTATCCCAAAATATAGTGGGTGTAAAACTTTAGAAAATATTGAGGAGTAGATTTAGACACTTGCCATTCAAATTATGGTTACACCGGCTAAATTCACTATGGTTAGTAATATTGGTAAGATAAAAAATTACCAACTATTTATGATAGTTAAGTCATAAATTAAGATAAGAATATTTATTAATTAAGTGATAGAAATATACTTGGGAAAAAGCTCAAATTGCCATCAAACTCTCACAAATGGCTAATTTATGTCACTCGTCAATAATTTTGCTCATTTATGTCTTCGCCGTTACCAAAATGACTCATCTATATCATTTTTCATTAACGCCGATTTTACAATACAATTTTTCATTAACGTCGGCGTTAACGAAAAATGACATGGATGAATTATTTTAGTTACGATAATGAAAACAATGAGTCATTTTGGTAACAATAATAACATAAATGAGTCAAACTATTAACGAGTGACATAAATGAGCCATTTTTTATAATTCAAAAATATATTTAAGTTTTTTCCCAATATAATATATGAGCACATGTATCTTGTATTCATTAATGAAAACATGCATAATATATTTATTGATTTCGTGTAAATACCAAATACGAGGATATTGTTTAGTCGGTGGGCGATTAAAATAAAGCCCCTATAACTAACATTTCACAATAAGCAAACCAACAAACTTTCCCAAATGGACACACAATGGAGGGACAAAAAACTATATCCAGCATTAGGCATATTCACCATTTTTTCTCTTTTATACTTGAGTTTCAATGACAACCTTAATTTCACCTTCCCACAAATCTTTTTAAGACAACCTTGTATGGGTTTTGTGGGTGTTAATCAAACTAGATTTGTCATCAAGAATGAAAACCCAAAGACTCAATCTTTAACATTTCAAGAATTGTATATTAATGGGTGGAATTCATATTGGTTAATGGAAGAAAGTGTGTGGGAAACTTCAAGATTTAGGGTTGCTGAGATGCTGAGAAGAGGAGGTGAAATGGGCTTGAGTGTTTGTAGGACTTGGGCTTTTAGTGATGGTGGTGGGCCTAATGATCTTCAGCTCTTACCTGGTGTCTTTAATGAAAGAGTCTTTAAGGTACTTCCAATAATGCTAATTTTTTGTGTTATTTTGCTTTTTGTAGCAATTATTATGATTATTGAAGTAGTTGTAGTTGAGCATGTCGCTTTGTATTAGTTTCTTGCCCTTTGATTTCTGTTATTATTTGTGTTGTCTTGTACTTTGATTGTCGTATTATTTTGTGGTAGTTACGTTATTGTTTCTTTTTTAGACTGCTTTGCATGACTTTATTTAGTATTTTGCCATGGCTTCGTTACTTCTGTTATTTATTTCTTTTTTGGATTGTTGTTGGTTTACTTTTCTTTGAGCCGATGGTGTATCTGAAACAACCTCTCTTACCTTGTCTTCAATGAAAGAGTCTTTAAGGTACTTTCAAAAATGCTAATATTTCTATTATTAGGATTATTGAAGTAGTTGTAGTAACTTAACAGTTTTGAGAAGTTGTTTCTAATATTACTGTGTTTATGGTGTTTTAGGGTGAGATGTTGGTTTGTTTCCATTGAAACAGAGATGATTTTATTTGTTAGTAATAGAAGTTTAGTGAAAATAAAAGGTAAAGTTTGAGTCTTTATATAAGCTAGGCATATACTAATATATACTATGCTGCAACATTTGGTAGTATTTCTAACATCGGTAGTATCATAAGTTTATGAGTTCAAGTTTGGGATTCTACCACAACTCATTTGATTTGTTCGGTTCGAAATCAGTTATTCGTACTTGTTTAGTGATTTTTTCAACACATATACAGGTCCGAAGGTAATGGGTTTGAATGAACTCATACCTATAAGGCTACAACTGTACATCCTCCCCTGCCTAAAACACTATAAAAGTGGAGTAAGCAAGTATGAAATAGCAGCATATGTATAGGATCACTGATCAAACTACCTCAACCACCAAAGAGTGTGGTGAGATAGATCTTAGCTCTCGATCCTTAACCAGTTGGTCAGTAGATTCTGGATAGCGGCTGGTTAAATAAAAGAAGTAAGAAGATCAAGCTACCTCATTTTTGGTTTCAATTACATAGGAGTAGTTACCTTACTTGGTGGATCGTTACATAAACAGAAGTGCCATATCTACTTGCTCTAACATCACTAGCGAATAATGATAGACTCCGATTAGGCCTCACTATTCGCGTACTATACAACAACCCAGTGAAATCCCACAGAGTGGGGTTTGGGAAGGGTAGAATGTACGCAGACCTTACCCCTACCTTGGGAGGTAGAGAGTGTTTCCAATAGACCCTCGGCATAAGGACAAGCAATTCAAAATAATATGAAAAAGGAAATAACGAAAGCGAATAAGCCATGATAAAGCAGTTTGAAGAAAGAGCAATAGCCACCACAAATAAATAAGATATTCGAAGTACAAGAAACAAGAAACAACACATAGTAGTAGTAGCAAAGTACAAGAAACTACAAGAACAATACTATGACTACTAGTATGAAAGGATAAACGGGACACACTTAGCTACCTACTAACCTTCTACTCTAATTTGTGCCCTCCATAACCTCCTGTCTAAGGTCATGTCCTCGGTAAGCTGGAACTGCGCCATGTCTTGTCTAATCACCTCTCCCCAATACTTCTTCGGCCTACCTCTGCCTCTCCCGAAACCGTCCATAGCCAACCTTTCACACCTCCGCACTACATCTCCTTTCACATGCCCAAACCATCTAAGCCTCGCTTTCCGCATCTGATCCACCACCGAGGCCACTCCTACCTTGTTCCGGATATCTTCATTCCTAATGCCCACACATCCATCGCAGCATCTGCATTTCCGCAACTTTCATCTTCTGAACGTGAGAGTTCTTGACTGGCCAACACTCCGCCCATACAACATAGTCGGTCTAACCACCACTCTGTAGAACTTGCCTTATTCGCGTACTATGAAATCATTATTTAAACTGATAAGATTTTATGCAAAAATAGGTTGAAGGACTCAACTTTTTGGTGTCTAACATAATGTGCATCAGTTAATAGATTACTGGAATCATTTTCACTAGTCTAGTAGATTGTTGTGTCTACCAACCCAAAATGGATGGCATATAGTATTCTACGATGATAGTACTGATGAATGGTATTTTCTGCTATCTAGAAAAACGGATACCTCCATTGCGGAATTTGCAATTTCTAACAATTATTTTCCATGTATCTCCGCGCATACAATGTAATAAGAAGTTTGCTAATTGAAATAAAGGCCACACAAGAGGTGTGGTTGTTAGCGAGTGGATTATGTCCACATGATTCAGTTCATCTTAGCGGATTACTGCATACATTATGCATGGCCTTTCTTAGTGATGCAATTTGAGGCCACATGGCACTTACAAGTCCCATCCTAGTACAATAAATCGCTACTTTATATTTGCATTTTGATATAACCTTATCTTACTATCAATTTCAGGGATTAGATTATGTCATTGTTGAGGCAAGGAAGCATAACATTCGATTAATCCTCAGTCTTGTAAACAATTTAAAAGCTTATGGTGGCACTGCTCAATATGTGAGGTGGGCGCAAGAAGCTGGTACCAATGTTTCTTCATCAAGAGATGCATTCTTTACCAATTCAACTGTCAAAGAGTACTACAAGTCTTTTGTCAGGGTACGTTCAAATTAAGCAAAAATATGATATTCAACAATGTGAATCCATTATACTTTTAGAAGAAAAAAAAAATTCTGGCAGTAGCTATCTGCTTTTTTTCTTATATTCTCCGTTAAACTATTAATAAATGTTGTCCATTTTAAAGGTTGACGCTGTGTGCAAGCATCCGAGGTGGTATTATCAACTGTTTGCGAGAAAATGATAAAAATGGTCCCTTATGTTTAAGGGCAGGTTCAAAATAGTCCCTTAAGTATCCAGAGATGATTCTGGTCCTAAAAGTTTGCCAAAAGTTAAAACTTTTAGTCTCCGTCAAATATTTATCGAACTCAGTTAGATTGGACGGGAACTATGAAAAGAAAAGGAAACCAGCGGGAACTCACATTTAGAAGTACAATTTTTGTAATTTCTGTTACTTTTGCTTTTTGTTTGGTGCAGTTTTTTGAGGTATAATTTCTGCTATTTTTAGTATTTGTGTTGCATATTTCAGGATTTGACCGGACTTTCTTGGTGTTTATGGTTAAATCTTTTTTTCCACTGTTTCCGTCAAATCTAACGAGCATAAATTGTTAAATATTTGACGGAGAGTAAAAGTCTTAACTTTTGGCAAACTCAAAGGACCAAAATTGTTCCGCGCATACTTAAGGGACTATTTTGAACCTACCCTCAAATATAAGGGACCATTTGTGTCATTTTTCACTGTTTGCAGCATTAACTAGCCTAAAATTAGTTTTAGGCCTTCAATAGTCATGTCTTCTGAAGCTCATGCATAGTTGCATCAAATATCATGTAAACCACCTTAGTTCCTAGTTTATCATATAGTAATTCTTAGTTAAGCAATTTCTTTCTATATACTTTCATGTGATGAATTATTAGCACATTATAATTTTTTCCTCGGTGCGCATGGCAGGCTGTTGTAACAAGAAAAAATTCCATAAGTGGAGTTAAATATTCAGAAGAACCAGCCATATTTGCGTGGGAACTCATAAATGAGCCTCGTTGTGAATCCAGTTCATCAGCTGCTGCTCTCCAGGTTGGTTTTTCAAATTATACTGCTTGCTAGCGAGATTTGGCCTCTCAATGACACCATAAAAATGGTGATTTTGAAGCAATAGTTCATGAAACAGTTTTTACTCGTCATGTTGCATTTACTGTAAAACCTCTCTATAACGGCCTTGTTTGCCCAGACATTTTTTGACTGTTATAACGAAATGTTGTTATAGTGAACATATAACATAACATAACATGAAAAATCGGTAAGAAAACTTGGCCGTTATAGTGAAATGTTGTTATAGAGGATGACTGTCATAGAGAGGTCTCTGATTGTAGCACCTTCTTTATTTAGCTTGAATGGTAATTTCGTGAACAGGAGTGGATAGCAGAGATGGCTGGATTTGTCAAAAGTTTGGATCAGAAGCATCTTGTGACGGTTGGACTCGAGGGCTTTTATGGTGTGAAAAAAAGTGGAAGCGTTGGATTGAACCCAGGGAAATGGGCTGCATCACTTGGAGTAGACTTCATTGAGAACTCGTCTATTGAAAACATCGATTTTACTTCCGTTCATGCTTACCCCCACAGTTGGTTAGTCAGGCAGAGTAAATTTATTTCGAATCAGATACTTTATCATAGTAGTATAGAGAAAATGACAAAAATGGTCCGTTATATGTAGAAGTTTAAGCTTGTTTCTTTCAAAAAGGTACGGTGTTTATCGCTGTTTCCTTTCTCGATTCTGTTAACTGATGTTGTATTGCAGGATCAATGGTATAAATTCAGACACGAGAGTAGATTTTCTATCTCATTGGGTTGATTCTCACATTAGTGAAGCTGAAAAGATTCTCAAGAAGCCCGTTCTTTTCACAGAAGTTGGATTTCCTTCGAGTATGCAGAAGGATGGATCATACGACAGAAATATTTTTCTGAAAATAGTTTATGATAAGATTTACGAGTCAGCAAAGAAGAGGAAAGCTGGTGCAGGAGCCTTAGTTTGGCAGCTATTGGTGGAAGGAATGGAGCGATATGGTGATCAGTTCTCGTTTATAGCTTGGAAGCATCCTTCAACCTATAAACTGATGGTAGAACAATCTTGCAGGCTACTCAATACATCTACCCGAGGCCTCACACACGAAAAACTCATACAAAAGAATCCTTGTTTGGCTAATGCATCTTAAATATGAATGAGTTTTACTCACTATTTTTCATCTACCTCGAGGAGATGGACATCACAAGAAGAAACAATGAGATGTGCTTTGGAGCCGAACACGAGTTTTGAATGATTTGAAGTTCTGATATTGCTCGAGGGTATGTAAAAAGAATCAGTTGATGAGTGCAAAAACCAGTTTTTTCAAGTATAGATGTGAAATCAAAATTTGTGTGCTGTACATTATTATCTCAGTTGTACATATATACTACAATAGCAATAGCAATAGCAATAGCTATAGTAATAGCAATAGTTCGTTCATTTTCAATGAAATAATCAGATATTAACCAGAATCTTTTGGTTTGTTTTCCTTGTTTAGTATTTCTGTTATTATTACTTTATGATATTAATCCAGGTTCCCGTTTTCTCACTTCAAAGGCTTTGGAATAAACCACTCAAGTGGAAAACAGCTACTAACTACACCTCAGTCCCAAATTGACATCGGCTCTATGAATCTTCACTATTTCACTTAAGCTCAACTTATGTCATTAACTAGAAAATGAAGACAAAATTTTTTGTTCTCCTTACACGTTCTTTTGTGGCATATGAACTGGAACACGATAGCACATTGGACGTACATGTAGCACAAATTTTTCACAAAAGTCTTTTCTCCTTAAAGGTGACTTCGACCGCTCTTAGTTCTTGAACCAAATGGAGAAGATGCAAAGTTGATAGAGGCACAATTGAAAGAACAGAAGATCGCGCTACAAGAAGTAAAGCAAAAGCATTATAGCTAACAATCTGATGTAACATATATATGGCCTATGGGGGTAAAATGATTCTGCAAAAAAGCAACTTTTGTGCAAATAAGGTTACAAAATTTCACTTGGATAGAAAGGTTATATAAACTTCCTGTCAATCATTTCTTGATATCCATAGAGTTCAGACCTTCCTCAGTTTTAAACTTTAAAATAGCCTTGTCAATTGTGTCTCTAACGTACTCGCAGATAAGCATTAGATCCTGACATGAATCATTCAAAACCTCCCTTGCTGGATCTCCTGCAAAAAGTTCCAAAAATATTTATGTACCAAAACTGAGAAAATGACAAAAATGGTCTCTTATGTTTGAGGATAGGTTCAAAATAGTCCCTTAGGTATGCGACAGTTTTCGTCCTTTAAGTTAGCCAGAATTTAACATTTTTAGTCTCCATCAAAGGCGCACTTCTCATATGGATTAGTGGGAAGGTTTCAGCCAGTTAGCTTATCTGAACTCTGTTTGTTAAATTTTGACAGAAACTATGAAACAACTGTTTAAAAAGTCCATGATGAAAGTTAAAGCAAATATCAAGCATGTTACATTAGTATGGAAACAGGACGCCAATTTGAATGATAATAAGAATAAGTTTTTAATCAGAAAATCTGGTCAGCGAATACATGATGAAAGGCGCCACACGCCGTTTATTTAAGCTTTTCTTCTATAAGTTAGAGATATCGATGTTAAAGATAAGTTGGGAGAATTTACCAGTAGTCTGAACTCTTATGTTCACTCGAGCATCAGAGGGATATGACACGTACCAGACAATATTTTTTAAGAATCCGAGCAACATAGGTCAAACACAACGCTTTTCTAGCTTTGGTTCATATATAAAAATGCTTGAATTCAAGGAGCACTCTCCTCCCCCCCTCCCCTGCTCCCCCCCCAAAAAAAACATTCCTTTTATATTAGAAGACTTCCTTTTATATTAGAAGACTACTGGAGCACCTTCGCTGTATAAAATAGTGAAATTAACTGTTGAATTTCATAATGATTAACGCTAAGGCTAATCCAACAAAATATAAGTGCAAGGAGCCGTCTAAAAAGGAAGGTGATCTTATTGGTGGAACTTTCGACTAGTTAGTTTATTCGAGTCATATGACATTATCTGGTAACAAGTCAAGAGCAGTATTGGTGGACCGGTGAAGATTCTATCGCACTGAACTTGAATCTTAAGGAGAGCGAAATAACCGCACTTAACTTTGAAGAAATACTCTCTAAAATAATAAAATCTTCCGGTCCCGACTTGGGCCTTTGTAAAAAATCATCAAATTCGATAAGATAATAAGATAATATTTTTTCGGAAAATCCCTTTATAAATATTAGGTCCCATTAAAACTCTAAATTAATAATTCATAAATATTACAATTATAAATATTACGGTAATTTGCTAAAATATGAATCTATTGTTACTTGATTTTTCTTAAAATTTAAATCTAATTGAATTTCATCCCTAACTTTTTTAATTGCAGCCAAGAGTTCCAAAGGTTGTAGTTCTCTACCTGCAACAAATTTTTTTGAAGAGTTGCTAAAATATGAATCTATTTTTACTTCATTTCCATGTCGCATGTCAACCGAACCACTTTCTCCAAAGCGACGGAATGATTTTATACCATGTCTTACCTTGAATTTTTCAATCCAACCTTGAGAAAATTGATGTTCATGAGGGTGTTGAGGATGCAAAAGCTTCATTATATCCTTTGCTTTCTACAAAATAAGCTCTACGGTCATGTTGACTCGATCTTGGTACTGAAGAAACCATTCATAAAGAACCTTCTCCATATCTGGATATTTCACGATTTGTGTCGCTAATATCCCCACCCTTCTCAAAGTTGGTGAAAGGTACTCAGATGATCTCTTGAGAGTGTTTGATATTGTACCTTGACTAACTTTCAAACGATATTTTCATCAACCCACTCTTGTAAATCTTTTTGAGTGCATGTGGGATGGTCTCTCTTATACTCACATAATGCTTTACGCATTTGATCATTCATGGATGATTTTGCGATGCCTTTTAGATGAGAAGACATGGTTGGGTGTTATGAATTATTTTATTTCCATATTGAGATTTATATAGTATATGTTTCATTCATCATGCATGAATATATTTAATTGGCTATAATAGTTATTTAAGTGCAACGAATTAATGTAAACATGTATACATTATTTAAGTAATTCAAATGAATTGATACATGCGTCCATGAATATAATAGTTAATTGTATACAATGAATTGATATTATACATGAATATATTTAATTAGTTACAAAGAATTGGTTGATGCATGAATATAATCAATGAAACATATATGAATTCATTTATTTTCAATACATATGTATGTACTAAATTTGCTGAATTTAAAAAGTCTCTCTGTTAATTAATAAAATATTAATTTATCGATATATTAATATCTCTCTAAATTAATAGAATTTCATGATCCCAAGGTTATTAATTTATAGAGGTTTTACTGTACTTACAAGAATCTCAGCTTATTATTCATGCTAAAGACCAAAAGACCCTCAGCCAAAAGTAACTCAATCATCCACTATGTAAGATGTATCGCAAAATTATTTCATTTACTATCACCCTATGATTTCAGCATACCTAAAGCTTGAAGGCTTGAGTGACGGCGAGAAAACAATGAAAATTGGTTTTGGGCTTCTTTAGAAACTAATGATAATTGGGCTCCCCATGTGGGCTGTGGAGCATTTTGTTTTGGGCTGGAAGTGAAAGGATGGGCTAAGCCTAAAGACTGATTTACGGCTCATTGGCCTATTTTTGCCCCTCATAACAAATGTAACTTTTTTGAGGAGCATAAATTTATATTTTCGTACCATAATATTCCATAAGTTATACCCTGCATGAATTTTTCCCTTAAAAAATTTGTGCCCCACTAGACATAAGCTCGATTGCTAGGGAAAAATTAAATGACAATTGGACTCCACGTGTGGGCTGTGGGACATTTTGTTTGGGCTTCTACAGAAGTTTAACAAAAAATTGCACGGGTTTGTTCTTCAAACCAGCTGGTCTTTAATTTCTGTCCTTCAAATGGGCTGGTTTTTAATTTTTTTTATCCTTCCTTGCATTTAATTATATTTTTAAAACTAAAATACCCTCCAACGTAGAACACAACTCAATTTTTTTTAATCCTCATCTGGGTTCTGTTGGTTTAGAATGCAGGAAGATATATGAAATTGGAATTGAGAAACAATTTGTATTGGTAGAGTTTGCATGCCTTAAGATAGAGTTTGGATTCACAATGTAGAATTTGTTTGCAACTCTACCTTATAAGGTAAAGTTTGTCTTATGCCTGAAGACAATCTATTGCTTAAGGTAGAGTTAGAATTCGCAATGTAAAATTTGTCTGCAAACTCTACCTTATAAGGCAAAATGGAATGCAGGTGGATACTCTAATTATACGATTTAGGTACTCTTAAGTTTATATCTCTAATTATTAAAGTAACAAAGTCTCTTAACGAAATGTTGCACCAAACAAGAACACTGCAATCCACGCGTCTGGTGGAGATTTCTTTTTCATAATCTTCCCCTGGAATATGCAATTTTGATTGGAAAATCCCATCAACGTGAGAATTCTAAAATTTTGCAAAAGGCATATGTCAAAAGCAATTAACATGTGTTTTAAGTTACGTAATTTAACAAACAATCTCAGAAATGTCGTAAGCTTAATTAATTTACTATAGGTCGTATTTTGGAAATATAAGTTATACATTATATTTAAAAATGCGACTTATAAATTAAAATTTTAGAAATAATTTATATATTGCACTTTTTGTTTTTCGAAATACAATTATAAATTTTAATTTTTAAAATGGGACTTATAATTTGCATTTCTGTTCACTATCGGATTTTTTTTGGGCAATAACTAAATCCCAAGCGATGCACAAAATTGGACAATAGCTCAATTCACTTCCATAGTCTGTTGGAAATTTACTAATGTGGAATTAAGTTTATCCCATTATTTATGACTCGAACAATTGGGCCCCGCACGTCAGAAATATCATTTCCACACACGTGCAATCTTAGTGCCAAATATCGTAAATTTCGTTAATGAAAGAGATATTGGTACGTAAGTGAAATGTTTGAGACATAGAATGATGAATGGTTATTTGCTAAATGACAAGTGTTCCACGTTGGTAAACGAAGGAAGGATTCTGCGAGGTGTAAGATGGAACGGGTCGGAAAAGGGCCGCGGCGCGTGACTGGCAACCAACAACCAAGTCAACTCTCCATCGGCCTTTGCTGTTTTTTCGCCTGATTTATGGCATAACCGTTTGGGCCACCCGGGTGCACCGATGTTTAATTTTCTTAACATACATAATTTTATTGCTTGTAACCGTAGTGTGGACTCACATGATTGCCTTTCTTGCGTTTTTGGAAAGCATGTTAAATTCCCATTTTTTTTATCTACTTCACAAACTATTAAGCCATTTGATATTATGCATTGTGATGTATGGACATCCTCGATTTTGAGTTCGGCAGGTCATAAGTATTATATACTTATCTTGGATGATTATACAAATTTTCTATGAACATTTCCCATTGGAAAAAAATCACAAGTCCCCACTATTTTAAAAAAATTTAGTATTTTCATCCTAACCCAATTTGAGAGATCCATAAAATGTTTTCAAGAGGACAATGGGAGGGAATTCATAAATAACACTTTCAACAATTTTTGTCAATACAATGGGGTGTCATTACGTCTCTAATGTCCATATACTTCTCCTCAAGATGGAAAAGCCGAAAGGAAAATCCGAACAATCAATAATATGATTCGTACACTACTTGCACACTCGTCCACACCACCGTCTTTTTGGCATCATGCTCTTCAAATGGCCACCTATATTTTGAACATTCTTCCTAGCATGTTGCTATCAAACAAATCACCCATCCAAATGTTGTACCATCGTATTCCATCATACAACCATTTAAGGGTTTTCGGGTGTTTATGTTATCCCTTGTTTCTGTCCACCATCATAAACAAGCTCCAAGCCCGGTCCACTCCTTGTATTTTTTTGGGATATCCACAAAATCATCGGGGTTATGAGTGTTATGATATGTCTAATGGAAAAATTAACTTATCTCGTTATGTTATTTTTTATGAGTCCACATTCCCGTTTACTACATCTCAATGGCATCCCCACCTTCATATGAATTCTTAGACGTAGGAATACATTCGATTTTGAACCACCATTTAAATACCGAATACGATAGTGCCCCGGCTGGGCCGACCCAAAGTGGACAATCACCACAGTCGGCCCAACACCAAGACGATACTGGGCCAGACCGAGATTCGGAGCCCACTGCCCCTTCCTTGGCATCATCGGCCCAGTCTAGTGCTTGTCACTGTCAGGCCCAACATGTTTCACCACACAGTCCGCCAGGCCCAACTTCACAAGCCACTATTCGACCCATCCCAATTACACCACCTCGGCCCAGTCCTCCACCCATCGACCCAGTGACCCAGCCCACTATCCCGATTCCATATCGAACATTGAAACCCGTGCCATGCACGGGATTTTTTGGCCTAAGAGTCATTTTAACCTAACTTCTTCGGTTCAACCATCTCCACTTCCAAATAATCCCAAAGCAGCCCTATCCGACCCGAATTGGAAAGCTGTCATACTAGACGAAATTGATGCTCTTATTAAAAATAAGATGTGGGAATTAGTGTCCCGTCCATCTAATGTGAACATCATATGATCTATGTGAGTTTTTTTTTCATAAAAAGAATTCTGATGACTCTTTTGCGAGACACAAAGCTCATCTTGTAAGTGATGGCAGGTCTCATCATGTTGCTGTGGATTGTGGTAAAACATTCACTCCGGTAGTTAAGACGGCCACTATCAGGACTGTTCTGAGTCTGGCCTTGTCAAAATCATGAAGCATACATAAGTTGGATGTCAAGAATGAACTTTTACATGGTCACATACAAGAAATAATTTACATGCACCAGTCGTTGGGTTTCCGAGATCCTTCATATCCGGATTATGTTTGCTTGTTGAGAAAATCTTTATATGGTTTGAAACAGGCCCCCCAGGGCATGGTACAATAGGTTTGCAGGGTTCGTATCCACACTGGGGTTCTCCCACAACAAGTCCGATCAGTCTTTGTTTATTTACAAGAAGGGACATGACATGGCTTATCTTCTTCTATATATGGATGACATTATTCTCACAACATCTTCTGCCTTGCTTCGCCAGTCTATTATGTCCTCCTTGCGTCGGAATTCGCTATGAATGATTTGGGTCCTTTAAACTATTTTTGGGCATTGCGGTTACTCAATATGCAGGTGGTATGTTTCTCAGTCAAAGAAAATACGTCGAGGAGATCATAGAAAAAATCGGTATGTCTTCGTGCAAACCGTCCCATACGCCGGTTGATACAAAGGCAAAATTGAGTAAAACGGCAGGTTCCTCATACAGTGACCCGACACATTACCGCAGCTTAGCAGGGGCATTGCAGTATCTCACCTTCACGAGACATGATATATCCTACGCGATTCAGCAAGTTTGTTTACATATGCATGATCCGAAAGAAGCACAAATGGGGGCTTTGAAATGAATTATGCGGTATATTAAGGGTACTCTTGATTTTGGGTTGCACCTGTATAAGTCCATTATCACTGACATTACATCTATACATATGCTGATTGGGGTGGCTGTCCAGACACACGACGCTCCACTTCTGGCTATTGTGTGTTTTTAGGAGACAACCTCATTTCTTGGTCGTCGAAACGCCAACCATCATTATCTCGATCGAGTGCAAAGGCATAATACATAGGGGTAGCTAATGTGGTCTCTGAATCATGTTGGCTCTGTAACCTTCTTTTAGAACTACATTGTCCGATCGAAAAAGCAACTGTGGCTTATTTTGATAATGTGAACGCAATATACTTATCATGTCACCATGTCTAGTATCAGCGCACAAAACACATAGAAATTGATATCTTATTTTTCCATGAAAAGGTTGCACGTGGACAAGAGATGGGTTCTTCATGTTCCGTCCCGTTATCAGATTGCATACATTTTCACAAAAGGGCTTCCGCACATACTGTTTGATGATTTCCGGGACAGTCTCAGCATCCGCGCACCTCCAGCTAAGATTGTGGGGGTCGGTTAAGGATCATTATATCATTATGGCTATGATTATTCTTAATTATCTTCATTAATTATGCAATTAAAGAGAATATTATGTAATTAGTGTGATAGAATGATTAGCATATTTATAGGATATTATTAGGATAGTCTTCCAACATCATAGCCATAGATTGATCTTATAGGCTTGTATATCTATTGTATTCTGAAATAAATCATTGAATGAACTTCCTTCAAATATAGATGTTGGATAACGCCGGATGTGCTCTTTTTCAGAGTCACAAGAGCTATAAGGCTCATTTCTCTTCCAGTTATTCCTCCAACTTCTAAACAGTATTCATGTTCTCCTGGATTGCAGCCTAGGCAGCTCCACTACCGGCAGTTTCTTCATGATTATTGTTGATTAGATGTGCTGTAAAGGTCATGGTTCAGTGGTGCAATTGAACTGCCTTTATTCTGTGAAATGTCTGGAAATGTAATTTCGCAGTGGTGCAGATAAGTATGAGAGAATGAGAGAGGATAGGAGATGACAGAGAGTTTGTTTAGAGTTTTTATATACGTAAGCTAGACTGAACACACTTTTTTTTTATAAAAATGTTAGAATGTTCAAAAGTGTCTTTTGCACCTACAATTATAGAATGACATGAGCCCCCCCTAAGTCGTAGGTAATTATGTTAGCTCTAAGTTTGTTTATAAGTAATGATGTCAACTCTCAGTTATTTTTTCTTGGTCAAAATGTGGAGGTGGATATTTGGCTGTTCCAATTTGTCTTGAATTCTGGATAATTTATTTCATTATACTACTATAAAATTTTACTTAACACAATGCTGGAGCTTTTTTTTAAAATGATAATGGATATGTTTGAGTCAATTTACACGTAATTCGATTATTTTATAAATACTTGAAATCTATCATTAATATTTATATTGAGTAGTTACCTATCAAAATTTAGATAATTAAAAGAAATCACCTAATATTTTTTTAATCTCCGATGAGATTTGAACCATGATTTCTGAGTTTATACCCACTTTATTATACTACCAAAATTTGCTTAACCCAACTGTTCACAAAAAAACTAGATCCCCCCCGATCATGTGCAAAATATAAAAATTAGAACTCTTTTCAAAGTAGTAAACATTGTTGGAAATTTGCCTTTGACGGGGAGGTGCGTCCACCCATGTTTAATGAATTAAACACTAGTGTTCCGCATGTTGGAGGCTTTGTCTCTTCACACATGCATAATCTACTAAGTGAGTAGATGACCGTAGGGCCAAGAATCGTCAAATTTCATTGAGAAATGAAAGAGATATTGGTCCACGAAGTAAGGTATTTGAGGCATGGAAATATGGTATGGGACAAATCTACCACATCGGTGGGAATAGGAATAATTGCTCTCTTTATAAGTCTCTAATGTGGTAAAGGGTTCGGGACCCCAAGGAGTATCTCATGTGTTTAAAGGAGGGAGGACCTAGATGTGCTTGGGTTCAAGGCTAAGCCCACGCGCGCCGTCGCCGCCCGCCGGTCCGGTCGTGGGCTGTGGGGACTTTCTGATATTATCTTTTTGGACCCCAAATTGCTTAATATTTACAGTTTGGTCCCTAGAGTTTCTGGAAAGTTGATTTTGGGAGTGACGGAAGGCAGAAACTTTCTGCCTACCGTTGGACTATTTTTTGGAGCCTTAACCAGCCATTACTTGGCTGATTAACTCCTCAATAATCACCCTCCTTCAATGGCCATGAACAACCTCACTAAATAGCCTTAAACATGCCACATTAATGGCCTTAAACCTGCCATTAACAACCCTCACTAATGGCTATTAACAACCTTGTTTGTGGCAGTTGAGCAGCCTCCTCCATGCTATATATTGATGCCGCTTTGGCTCAATAACGTGACAGATATATACACGAAAATAGCAGCACATTTTTCAGTCACGAAAATAGTGCACTTTCAGTGAGAAAAATAGCACGAAACAGTGACGAAATAGCAGCACAAAACAGTGAGCAAAGACACTCATATACACAAGATATACACAACAGAGACATTATATACACACAGACAAAACAGAAGAGAAAACAGAAACTCTTCCTTCCTTTTTCATATCTTCAGCAAGTCGATTCATATTTGTTTTCTTCGTCAGACTCAACCTATTGGCTTTGTAGTGTTGAGATTAAAGTGTTGTTTTATATTGGGAGACTATTGCCCGCTAACATAAAAGCATATATACGGGGCAATCTTGTCTTAAGGACAGAGTGCAATCACTCGACTCAACACACAACGTTGTAACCATCCAGATTTAGTAATTTCTTGATTTCAGGTTATCAAGATTCAAGACACAACAAGTTTGCGGCAGTTTTGAAGATTGACCTATTTGTTCAACAAGATTCAATTTCTGAATATTGAATGTTTGTTCATCCTTTCGAACACTTGTAATATTTATTTACTTCCCGTACTGCTTTACTACAATAGCAACCAATAAACATATCTTAGATGACAACTGGTTAATTATTTTATGTGAAATAGGCCATCTTTCCCCAACCCCACTTCCACATTTCCCTAAGTCACCAATCATAATATATATATTATTAAATGAAAAATAAATGGTTTTTATTAATTACATCCGAAAGAAATATTCCTTTGATTATTTTCATTTATTGAAAGAATATATATACATTTTACATAATAGGAGAATTATATTCCTATTCTACTCCTAGAACCTTATTCTACTTGGACACCAACTATACAATTATGATAAGTGTACAATAATAATTACAATCAAATACTACCTAAATCATAGCCCAAATCGTGGGCTGACTTACTGTACAAACCCGAGACACCAACAATAGACAATATACATATGATATACATGTGTATATATTTAACACACATCCGCAGTCATAGCGGGCAGTCTTCGTACGCTGAGACTGTCCCTAAAATCTTCAAAAAGGACTAAGGGAAGACCCTTTGTAAAGATGTCTGCAATTTGATACCTGGAAGGTACATGGCAGACGCGTACTTGACCCCGAGCAACCTTTTCGCGAACAAAGTGAATGTCCATCTGGATATGTTTAGTGCGCTGGTGCTGAACCGGATTACCAGAAAGGTAGATGTCACTAACATTATCACAATAAACCAAGATCGCTTTCTGAATAGGACAATGAAGCTCTAACAACAAATTACGTAACCAACAGGATTCAGAGACCGCCTTAGCTACCCCTCGATACTCGGCCTCGGCACTGGAGCGGGACAAAGTTGACTGACGTTTCGGAGACCATGAGACCAAGTTATTACCAAAAAACATACAATAGCCAGACGTAGATCGTCTGGTGTTCGGACATCCTCCCCAATCAGCATCTGTATACGAGACAAGTGTTGACGTCGATGAAGGATATAAATGCAAGCCATAGTCAAGAGTACCCTAAATATACCGAAGGATGCGTTTGAGCGCATTCATGTGCTCAATCTTGGGATCATGCATAAACAAACACACCTGCTTTACGGCATACGTAATATCTGGTCTTCTGAATGTAAGATGCTGAAGGGCCCCTGCAAGACTTCGATAGCGGGTGGGATCCTCGTATGGTGCGCCGGCCGCAGCACCAAGCTTAGGCTTAGTATCAACTGGAATGGAAGTAGACTTATAAGATGACATCCCAGCCCTCTCAATGATCTCAGCTGCATACTTCCTTTGGGATAAGAACAACCCACTTGCATGACGAGTGACAACAATTCCTAAAAAATAACTCAATGGCCCCAAGTCTTTCATAGCAAACTCAGAACTGAGAATTGTCATGATAGACTGGCGTAATGCATCGGAAGAGGCAGTCAAGATAATATCATCCACATATAATAGTATATAAGTCAAGGAAGAACCACGACGATATATGAACAAGGAATTATCCGACCTGCTGTGAGTGAACCCAATAGTCGAAACATAGTCGCCAAACCTCTTATACCAGGCCCGTGGAGACTGCTTAAGACCATATAAGGATTTTTTCAACAAACAGACATGATGAGGATATTTGGGATCTGTAAACCCCAAGGGTTGATGCATATAGACTATTTCCTTGAGATCACCATGTAAGAAAACATTCTTCACATCTAACTGATGAATGTGCCATGCTTTCGAAAGAGCCAAGCTGAGCATAGTGCGAATGGTAACCGGCTTCACCACCAGACTAAACGTCTCACCACAATCCACATCAACCTGCTGAGTCTTAGCATCACCCACAAGTCAAGCCTTATGCCTTGCAAACGAACCGACTGAATTATCCTTATGAGCAAAGATCCACATAGACCTAATAATATTAATACCAGATGAACGGGGCACCAACTCCCACGTCTTATTATCAATAAGAGCATTATATTCATCGGTCATAGCAATTTTCCAATTTGGGTCATTTAACGCAGACACATGATTACGGGATAAGGGTGATTTAAGAATATTAGAATTTAAATTAAAATGTCTTTTTTGGTTTAAAAATACCCCGTTGACTACGAGTGACCGGTCTATGACTCGGGGAAGAAGTAGCGGATTGTGGGAATTTTCTGGACTCGGGACGGACTGGACAGAAGGCAGTGGGCCTGCTGGCCCAACTCGGTAACGGGATTGAGAAACATGGACTGGACCAGTGGCGGTAATGGGCTTGGTGACTGGCCCAGTTACCGTTACAGGCCCAGTAACTGGACAGGACCCAGTTGCGGGCATTGTAGCTAGTGACGGAGTTGTGGGCCTGCTGGCGGATTTGGGGTGCGGGACACGTCCAAAAAATGGTGAATAATATACGGAGAGAAACCATCATCCAAAAAATTATACGAACTAGGCACGGGATTACTAACCTTAGCAAACAAAAATTGGGATTCATAAAAAATGACATGGCGACTAATGATGATTTTATTAGATGATAAATCAAAACATTTGTAACCACGATGATTAGATGAATATCCCAAAAACATACAAGGGGTAGAACGGGCCAGAAGTTTGTTAATTGTGGTGGATGGAAACAATGGATAACATAAGCACCCAAAGATCCTAAGATGCGAATACGAAGGAGTCTTATTATATAAAATTTTAAAAGTGGATGAATATGTCAAACCTTTGGAAGGAAGAATGTTAAGAAGATATGTAGTCATTTGTAGAGCATGATGCCAAAAAGACGGGGGTACGAAAGCATGAATCAATAAAGTGCGGACAATGTTATTAATGGTACGAATTTTGTGTTCGGCTTTCCCATTTTGTGAAGACGTATGACGGCAAGAAAAATGAAAATTGATCTCATTAGTTGCACAAAATTCCCGAAACCCCCGTTGTCATATTCTCTGCCATTATCACATTGAATATTTTTTATTTCTCGCTCGAATTGGGTTCTAATGAAAGCTCTAAATTGTAAGAAGATGAAAAAAACTTGAGATTTTTTCGCTATCGGAAAAGTCCATAAAATTTTTGAATAATCATCCAAAAAGAGAACATAATACCGATGACCCAAAGAACTAAGACCAAGAGATGTCCATAAATCGCTATGAATAATATCAAATGACATTAAAGTATGAGACTTAGAGTCTACAAATGAAAACCTAACAATTTTTCCTAAAGAACAAGAATGAAAATTCGGAGTATTATGCGCACCCTTACATGAAATAAAATTATTTTTATCTAAGGAAGACAAAATGGACGACCCCGGATGACCAAGACGAGCATGCCACAAGGAAAGGATAAGGGCTGCAAACGTTGACGGCAAGGCTTGACTTGATAGACCGGAACATGGCGTGATGGGCTAAAGATCTCCCCTACTATCACAACTCATGAGAGGACTCCCCGTCTTGAAATCCTTCACAGAGAAACCAAACGGATCAAATTCAATAGACACGGAATTGTCAGTGGTGAATTTATGGACATACACTAAGTTTTTAATCAATTTGGGGGCATGTAGGGTATTTTTCAAGATAAGGGGTGGATGGGGGGAGACAAAATTTTATGACCATAACCACGAATCGGAATAGAATTACCATTACCAACAATTATGCAGTGAGGGTTGCTCAAATTGGAATAAGACGAGAGAGTACCTGAATTGGATATCATGTGGGTAGTGGCATCGGTGTCCATATACCAATTCGGGTTCGGTGGACTCAAACCAAGTATGTGCATGGCGGCCTCAATATCGGTCTGAGTGGAGCCTGCTGTATAGTGGGCTTGCGGAGGCATGGGCCCAAGTACCCCTACGTGCTGCCCCGGCCCAGTGCTGCTTCGGGAAGAACCACTGGCCTAGTTGGTATTGGACCGAGGAGGCTGCTGGAAACCCCACTGGAACTGGGCTGGAACCGACGGTGAACCTGGGTTGTTAGGCCACTGCTCACTGTTCCAGGCCTACGGCCCAGTGGCCCAAGACTGGGACCAGTGGGTCGGTGGCCCATTATATCCGGGATATTGTCCTCCGCCACCGTTTCGGCCCCCGTTACCATTGTTGGAACCGCCACATTTGCCCCCTCGATTTTTGCCATTATTTTTCTGACTATTTTTTCCGCCACCATGAGACCGGTTTTAGTTCGAATTGTCACCAAAATTTTGAGGATTAGTGGAAGATGTCATCATGACCACGGGCTAGCACTCGTAGCCGCCTTTTTAGCCAAGCCGACTTCTTCCAATGTAAGCATGGAGCGGGCCTGATAGAACTTCGAAGATGATTACTTTGACGAATGAGAGTTCCAACGCCACTATAAGCCTCGGATAGGCCAGCAACCATCTGTAGAACAAGACGATATTCACTAACTGGTGCACCAACGTTGCGGAGTTGGACCGCCAATTCTTTCAACCTTTTGCAATAAGCTGAAACGTTTGGGAAATTTTCCATGTTGACGTGGGAAAATTCATGTTCAAGTGTAACAGCTCTGGAATTTTGATTATCCTGGAATATGTCACACAACATATCCCACGCAGCCATTGTCATAGCGTCTGGCTCAATAATCGTCTGCAATAGGTCGGTAGAGATAGTAGAATAAATCCACTGAAGCACTGTGGCATCAAGTGTGGTCCATAATTTAGGATCATCCTCGCGTTAAGGCACCTCCGTATGAATTTTGAACAACTCGGCTCACGTTGTGTATTGAACGTTTTCCATTTCAAGAATTAGAGGGATATGATTCTTGATGTTAGAAACAGCAAGGGCAGGGTGAAACGTGTTCTTTGATGTAGACATAACGAAAGAACAATAAGTGATAGAGGGATTTGAAAGAGAGAATTGGAGAGCGAAAAACAGACGCGGAAACCGAGGATGGGCTCTCGGATTCTGCTTGGCCGAGGAACAAGAAATTTTTGGGAGAATTTTTTTGTTTGACCTAGACTTCTGATAGTTTCATTGTTGTATGGGCTATTATCTTAGCAAGTTTATGTTACTCTCACACAATAACCAAATTCTTTCCCAAAGGCAAATCAAGATTTGTGGTTATAATTCCAATAGTTTGTCTATTTTTCATTCTTCCACTTTATCTTACCTCCATTAATCTTGGTGGCACTACTTCTTTCTTCATTGCATGGTTAGCCAATTTCAAGCTTTTTCTTTTAGCTTTTGGTAAAGGCCCTTTGTCATCAACACCCCCTCTACCACTTTCAACATTCATTCCTTATATTGTTTGCCTATAAAGTTTCAAAAATATTCAACTAGTCATGTTGAAACCACAAAAAAGACCACAAATTCAACTTTGAATCTTGTTACCAAGATTTCCCTTTTAGCCATTTTGATAAGGGTGTATAGCTATAAGGACTATTTGCATCCAAAAATCATTCTCTTCTTCTATTGCCTACACATTTACTTCATGTTAGAGATCATGTTGAACATGGTTAGTGTCGCGGTCCGAAGGGTGAGTCGAGTCCAGCTCGAGCCACCCTTCGACTAGCCTTACCTGGCTACCTCGCTCCAAGATTTCTGGGGAAGAAGGTGGAACCTCATGGTAACCAATATACTCCGTCCAACTGTCTACGACCCCGTCCATTTGATCGTGGCAGACCGGATCTCGAGGAAGTGGGCCCTACTTCCGGCCGTGCTCGCGACGTTTTTTGTCTCGGGGCTAATGCATGAGCTGATTTTCTACTACATTGGAAGATTGAAGCCTAGTGGTGAAGTCATGATGTTTTTTCTCATTCATGGGATGGGGTGGCTTTGAGTCTTGAAATTGCTATTAAGAAAATTTTCAATGGCAAAATTGGGATTCCTAGAATTATCTCAGGACCATTAGCACTTAGTTTTATAATTTTCACAAGCTTTTGGTTGTTTTTCCACCATTTTTAGGGGTAATACAGAGCTTAAAGCATGTACTGAATCTCTTGCTTGCTTAGAGTTTATTAGGTATGGTAAATTAATTAGTCCAACCAATATCACCTGTCCACTCCTGTAAGAAAATTTATTCATGGTGGACCAAGGTTGTTTGAGTTATGATAGAATTAGTTTGAATGACATGTGAAATTTACTTTTTTGGTACTTTGGAAAGATTTAAAAGGTAGCTTATAGTCTTTTGAAAGCAACGTTGCTCAAGTCCGCCGGGAGAAAAGCTTTTCCGATATTATTAAAAAAAATTTAACCCCTTCCCATGAGCTTCCTCTTTGCTCCCTTGGTGATTCAAACTCACAACCTTCGGATTGAAAATGAAGAGTGCTTACTATCTGTGCAACCCTCTCTTGTTAAAAAATCGACACATTGATTTATCTCTCTATAAATATGTTTAATAGAGGTCTCGTTAACTTTCAACAAAAATCAATAATCTTCAATAATAGTCCTAAAAAGATGACGTTGGATGTCAACACCATTAGTTATTCACGACGTGTTGTTAGGTGCAATAACAATGTAGAAATGTTGGTCACTAGTCCGTTCTCCTAAACTCTGGAATCTCCTCATTGGTCTGATTACTCTGAATTCTCCACTTATAGAGCTCAAAACCTGAGACCTTAATTAAGTGGGGTAAATTTCATAGATGGTCATATAATTATAATTTTTTTTTTATCAAAGTCTCTTAATTATATTTTCTAACACAAAAGTCACAAAACTTTGAGCATACTAACACAAACTCACACCTACCGAAAAATCCAACAAGTGATATTTTTATTCTTCTTTTATTTTTAATTTAATAAATACAAACTCAATTAAAAGAAATGAATCGACCCAAAATTCATAGGCTGAAATTAAAATATTAGAAGGGTGAATAAATTTGAAAAAAAATTATCACAAGATTATTACTTCCGAAGCAATAGTAATAAATATTACTCCATAAAATTATAATTTCATACTAAAAATGTAACATTTTTCAATATATATTGAAAAAAGGGCCGATATGTCGAAAGATTGAAAAAAAGCTGTTTCGAGTAAATTAGTCAAAGTTAGATAATATTTACATCAAATAATATACCAATATTTATGAAGGTAAGTTTTTTTTTCTAGAACAACTCTCTAAAATTTTTAGCCGTTGAGCATATAATTAAATAATTAAATACAAGCTTATAATCTATGATCATGTCCTCCTCCGATGCATTTTATTTGTGTACCGTAATCATTAAAATTCCACCAACCGACAGCTACAAGCCATAACATTTTATTTTCGCTCATGAAAAAGAATCATATAAGAAAAGGTCTTCTGTAATATTTTAATTTCTGCATATGAATTTTGGATCGGTTCAAATCTTTTTAATTGGGTTTGTATTTATTAGATTAAAAATAAAAAAATATCACCAAAAGTTGGATTTTTCGGTAGGGGTGACTTTTGTCTCAGTAACCTCAAAGTTATGTGACTTTGAGTTAGAAAACATGGTAAAGTGACTTTGGTGAGAAAAAAATGATAATAATGTGACCATCTATGAAATTTATCCTAATTAAGTGTGTGAATTATCTCATCGTACGTACCCTTTGGTTATATGACTGTCTTTTAATTGAAAAGTAACATTATGACAATAAATCTACTTTAAATTTTTGATGAAGTATATATTCCTTGAAAGTTCAAATTAACATGTTCATCTATTAAAAAAATGGTTATTAGCTGCATATGTTACATTTTATAGGAACTAATATAAATCATCAAGATCTACAAGGGATTATACAAAAAGAGAAGACTTGTTGAATCGCCGACGAATAGTGGCAATAAAACATTTATTATAAAAAGAGAATTTACATATATTATGTATTTTAACTAATTAATTCAAATAATAATGGCATATGGAAAATAAATTATAAAACGTGATCTTATGCTCTTGATTTTGATCCCCTCAAAGTCAAATTCACATTTTCTTCTCAAGTAAGCTAGGGTAGGAAACTTAGACTTTTTTCTAGTTTTTCTTTTGTGTGATATACGTTGATCATGTAAAATATTTGAAAGCTATATTTATTAATGTAGTTTAATCGATTGTACTGGGTTATTCACACACTTTCCCACGTTACCAACAAATATTCAATATAAATAATTATCAATAAGTGTAGGCAGACAGGCATGAATTGGGTGGTATATGAAAAAAAAAACAAATTTGATGTAAAGTTGAAATTTGAAAATAGTATTTGAAAATTGAAGTTGTGTTCATATGTAAAATCCCGTTGAAATTTTGCATACTTAAATCTAAGTATTTTTCAAATTTCAAATTTTCATATTTTAAATATGAAGTTGAAATAACTGACCAAATAGATAAACAAATACTTACTTGAAATAATTCAAATATCATTATAAAATTTTGGAACAAACAAGGCCTTAAGATAATCTTATAAAGAAAAACTTCTTTACACATATTAAATACTTTTTGTATCCTACCGTCAGTTGACATTAGAAATCGATACCACTATAGTCGGGTGAATGTGTTCTCTCTACCTTTAATTGAAAGTTTAGGTTCAAATTATGAGAATGAAAAAACTCCTTATAGGAACATTTTTCTTTTATTGAGCCATACATGACGAATCTAGATTAATCGGACTAGTGAACTCCGAATATAAATAATTATACACAAAAAAAACTTTTTCTTGAAAAGAGAATTTTGAAATTCAAAGTTATATAATTTGAGATTTGTTCTATTTCAGTGTGGACAATTAACTAGTCTTACATGAATGGACAAGTGATATTGGTAGGACTAACTAGTTTACCACACCTAACAAATTCTAAAAAAGCAAGAGATTCAGTACATCCTTTAACATCTGGCTGACCCCTCAACAAAGGTGGAAAAAACAACCAAAAACTGGTCAAAATTATAAATCCTAATGCTAATGGCCCTGAAATAAACCTAGGAACCCAAATTTTGCCATTCAACAATTTCTTGATCATAATTTCAAGACTCAAAGCCATCCCATGAATGATAAAGAAGCATGTGACTTCCCAACTAGGCTTCACTCTTGCAATGTAGTAAAAAATCAGCTCATGCATTATCCCCGAGACGAAAAATGTCGTGAGCAGGGCAGAAAGTGGGGCCCAATTTCTTGGGATCTTGTCTGCCATCACCGACCTAACGGGGTCATAGATGGTCGGACGAAGTATATTGGTCACCATAAGGTTCCACCTCCTTCCCCAGAAATCCTGAAGCGAGCTGGTCTTGTAAGGCTCATCAAAAGGCGGCTCGAGCTCAACTCGGCTAGCAACTCGAACCATAGTGCTAACCATGGTCAATATGATTTCTAGCACAAAGTAAATGTGGAGGCAATAACAAAAGAGAATGAATTTTGGATGCAAATGGTTTTTATAAGTATATATCCTTATCAAAATGGTTAGGAGTGCAATCTTGGTAACAAGATTGAAAGTCGAATTTGTGGTCTTTTTTGTGGTTTTAACATCCCTAGTTGAATGTTTTTGAAATTTTATAGGCAAACAAGCCAAGGGAATAAATGTTGAAAGTGGGGTTGATGACAAAGGGCCTTTACCAAATGCAAAAAGAAGAAGCTTGAAATTGGCTAACCATGCAATGAAGAAAGAAGTAGTAGCACCAAGATTGATAGATTTAAGGTAAAGAGGAAGTATGAAAAATAGACAAACTATTGGAATTATAGCCACAAATCTTGATTTGCCTTTGGGAAAGAATTTGACAATTGTGTGAGAATAACATAAACTTGTTAAGATAATAGCCCATACCACTATGAAATTGTGGATCTCTCCTTCCATTTTCCCTCTATTTCTTCTTCTTCTTCTTCTTGAAGATGGATTTGGAATTAACAGATGCTTTCAATGTTTTTCTGGTTGAAAAGAAAAAAAACACACATTTAATGATGATGGGCCTAGGGGGACATCTAGAAGTGGGGTCCTCATATTTAAATTAGTCTTCATCAGAGATATATTAAATTATTAGGACAGAGATGTAATTTACTTTTATACTGACAATTCAATTAATCAATTTTTTTCTTTTATGGTCCAAATGTAATCAAGTTATTTGAAAAAACCAACTATATATAGGTAATCTTTTATGGATCTAACTTATATCACATAAGCGATATGAATAATTTTTACATTATAAATATATTCTAACAAGTAACATGTATTTTGCCTTATTTTCAGGTTACTATAATCAAATTTTATGAATGATTATGGTGATAGTTACTCCTATTATTTAGGTAATATGATAGTGTAATTTTTTTTATACTTTTACTATATAGAAACTAAACTCATCTTTTATAGTTGGTGAGTCACTCGCTAGTGTTGTTGCTTTATTCATGGTGATCTTTCCTTATAGGTCTTGCTTTATTGTTGCTTGCTGACTTTTTACATTTTCTTTATGTGATAGGGGATAAAGAAAGAAGTTCCGCTATCCTCCACCCGACTTTTATTGTAAGTGTAGATCAGTAAACTATAATAACTTACTATAACAAGTTAAGCAATAAAATCTCTCTATAACACTTCTTTATAATGATATTTACTATAACAAATTAGTTTTTTATGGAACCAATTTTTATGTTATGTTGGTTTATGATCTCTATAATAATATTTAGGATGTAACAACTTCCCAACTTCTTCTTAATCATGAAAGTCTTGTGAGACGACTTTATTATTCACTTTTCTTGATGAACTTTTCAACCTTTTGGTTATACATGTCGTGTTTGTTGGGTCCAAAATAAGTGTGTAATAAAAGCATGATCAGTCAAATTTGGAAGTTTGTTTTCTTTATGTAGTCTTCACCTAAATCTGGGGTCCGCTGTCTTTTCTTGAAAAATTGATCATAAGTCTGACGTTCATCAAAATTTTAAAGATGAGTTTTTAAAATTTTAAAAATTAGTCTGAGAAACTTTCTTTCACTCACAAAACGTTAACTTTTCTTTACGTAAAATGCAAATCCAAATATTATTTTTGACGTTTAAATATAATTTTTCAGTTTCAACTTTAAATACTACTTTTTCTTTCTTCAAATATCACTCAATTCATGTCCAAATGGATAATAATTTTATGAAAGTTCATCTCAAAATTCAATGAAAAGATTTAAAAACTATTATAGCAGTAGAAATTTCTGCTAGCGTTAAAATCTATAAAAACTCATACAATAGGGTAATTAACCTAGTCCTATAGGAGTGGACATGTGATATTGGTAGGACTAATTAATTTACCATACCTAATAAATTCTAAAAAAGAAAGAGATTTTGTACATGCTTTAATTCTCAATGGTGGAAAAAACAACCAAAAGCTAGTGTAAATTATAAAACTTAGTGCTAATGGGCTAGGAACCCAAACTTTGCCATTTAACAATTTCTTGATCACAATTTCTAGTGTCAAAGCCACCCCATGAATGACAAAAAAGCCCACGACTTCTCCATTAGGCTTCAATCTTCCAATGTAGTAGAAAATCAGCTCATGCATTAGCCCCGAGACGAAGAACGTCACGAGCATCGCAGGGAGTGGGGCCCACTTCCTCGGGATCTGATCCATCACCATCGATCGGATTGGGTCATAGACAGTCGGACGAAGTATATGTTGGGATACAATTGTTGTAGGGAACGGGAAGTAAGTAACTACTACAATAGCAAGAAAGGATAAACTAAATATTACAATAAACTGGAAATCAAGAAATTAACCGATTGCTTGTGTGATTAACTGAGTCGAGTGATGGCACTCTTTCTTTAAGACAAGATTGCCCCGTATATCTCCTTTTACGTTATCGGGCAATAGTCTCCCAAGATAAAACAACAACTTAACAATTGAGTAAAGGAAACTCAAGTGTTACTCTGGAAGAACTTTGAGTATAGTAACTTTGCTAGAGAGGAAGAAGATGAATTCAGAAAATCTGTAAATATTTTCTAAGTGTTAAGTGTAGTGTTTCAATTGAGCCAAAGACCTCAATTTATAGTGCAAGGAGAAGACCCATCAACTAGTCAACTAATGGCCTTCAATAGCCATGTAATGACACTTGATTTAGGGGTTACATTCAGCCAAATAATGGTTGAATTCATGTGCCAAGTAATGGAGAATCAATGCTCCAAAACCAGCTCAAACGTCATATTATTCCAACTTTTCGTCGCAGCTTTCTGCCTCCGAAGTGCCGCGACTCTGTGAATTAGCGCCGCGGCTCCAGTGACTGCCCAACCAATTTGCGTCGCGGCCCTTCGCGGCTCTGCGGCAATTTTCGACACGTTTCATCTTACACTTCTTCCTTCTTTTGCCAACGTGGAATACTATGTCATTTGACCAATAACCGTCCATAATTCTATGTCTCAAACGTATTACATACATACTGTTGACACCCAATTTTGTCCCGTCTTTTCCAATTTATTTTGCAGTTTTAATTATTTTAGCACCTCAAAATAATTTTAATCTATATACATACATGCGTATATATATATATATATATGTGTGTGTGTGTGTGTGTGTGTGTATATATCTCATTATTATTATTATTCACATTTATTATATCATTTGCATATTTTATAATAATCATAAGTTATCCGAAATTCTATGTTATTCTCGCAAAATTGCATCGCATTTCCCTTTTATTAAGCATTAAACATTTCGCAAATATTATATTTTATTATTATCACGTCGTTATGTTATTTTAAATAATTCACATCTTTTACAAAATATATATATATATATATATATATATATAATATTTTAATATTAAACCCCCCTTTTATGTTTTAAACCCATAACATTTTTTATTTCCTAACCCAAAACAATTTCTACCCAAACTAAAACCCATTTCAAACAAAGCCCAAACCCATCACCCGTCGGCCCACACCAAAACAAGCCCAAAACCAAAACTCCCCAATCCAAATCGGACCAGCCCAATACCCCAAACCCATTCCCTTTTATCCCCTTAACCCAAAACCACAAAACATTTCTACCCAAACCAAAACAAAATTTCAAACCGGTCGACCCACCAGCCCAACCCACGACCCACGAGCCCAACCCCAAATTATAACAACCCAACCCAATCCCCAAATTAACCCCCCATTTGCCCACAACCCAACAAAATCGCCCCAAACAAAAAAATCAAAACCCTACGCCCCCAAGTCGCCGCACACCCTACACCCCTGCCCCTACTTCGCCGCACCCCTACCCCCGTCACTTCACCACTGCCACCACCCTACCCTAACACCGCCGAACGCTTGCCCCAAGAACACGTCCCAAAAATCAGATGTTGTTCCCCCTTTATTTTAAAATTTGAATTCGTTTTAAGGGGGGTATGAGGGGTTGGAACGTTGGGTTGAGTACCTATAAATACCCCATGTTGTTCTTCATTTTGGGGGAGATTTTTCGGAGGATTAAAACAGATTTTTCGGAAGATTTTTCGGAAGATTATTCCATATATACATAAATATTTTGTTGTGTTCTTGATTGTTAGCATTTGCCTTCCTTGTTATTCAAGAATCAAGTCCGAAATAGGTCTAAGATTTGAAAGAAAGGAGGTGAGTTTCGTTCTTGAACTTGGATTTTAAATGCCTCTATTCGGTTTCTGAAAAACCGAGTCCGAAAATCTGTTTTGCATTTCTTGTTGTTCTTCATCGATGATTTGAATGATCGACCCGGGTCGATCCGGTTTGGGTATTATTTTCAGAATTCTTGCATTTTCATATTTATGTATGTTGGTTATCTGAATTTGGTGTTAAAATCTTATTTTGGTTTGGACCACTGATCCGGGTCGGGTCACTTACCCGGGTCGGGTCGACCCGACTTGGGTATTATTTTCAGAATTCTTGCATTTCATTTTCTTGTTATTGGTTATCTGAATTTGGTGTTAAAATCTGATTTTGATTTGGACCACTGATTTGGGTCGGGTCACTGACCGGGTCGGGTCGACCCGGTTTGGGTATTATTTTCAGAATTCTTGCATTGTTGCTGTTGTTGTTATTGGTTAACTGAAATTGATGAAATCAGTTGATTCCGGGTTGAACACATGATTCGGGTCGGGTTACTGACCCGGGTCGGGTCGACCCGGTTTGAATTTCCAAATTTCTTGCATTTCATGTCTTGTATATTGGTTATCTGAAAATGAAAAAAAATCTGATTCGGGTTGGCAACTGATTCGGGTCGGGTCACTGACCCGGGTCGGGTCGACCCGGTTTTGGCGTATTTCCAGATTATGGCATTTTTCATATCTGTTTGCTGGTTATCTAAAAAGTCTGAATTTCTGATTTCATTCGGGTCACTGTTCATGATCCGGGTCGGATTTTTCCATAAATACTCCTTAATCCTGTTTCGGTTCCAACATTTCAGAATTTGGGTCGGATACTTTAATTGCTCACTGCTCGTTTCTTTTACTGTTTTATTGTTTTATTAATATTGCATTAAGGCCGATGAAATTAACTTCAAAGCCGCGCTTTTCTTTCGTTTCGTTTCTCTGTTTTTTTTAGCACTGTTTTAAGTATCCGGGTAATGGATATCTCACTGTTTTTACTGTTTTGAATAAATACCGCGTCTGTTCGGGCGCTGTTTTTCTGTTTCAGTTTGCTCCCCGTTTCAGATTACTGTTTTTATCATTTTTTACTGTTTAAACTGAACACCGCACCTTTCAAACATTGCTTTCCTGTTCCAGTCCACTGTTTCAGCATTCAAATATCTGCTTTATCGCTTTTATCGCTTTTAAACTAAACACCGTCTTTTAGGAAATTATTTTACGCTTCTTTGTTACCGTCTGCTTCTGCTTCATTTCTTGTTTCATTTTAAAATTTTCTTGATTTGAACACGATACTACACCGGCCGATGAAAAATATCCGTCGATTTTGAGGCCTCCACAATTGCAAAGACGGAAATATAACTTCGGGCAATGATGAAGACTTAAACCTTTATTTCATCCAAGATCAACATGTTTAGTAGGCGAGGTGACTAAAGTAACCAACAAGTTATATATTCGCAGCCACGACGTGATTATAGTGATCTTTTCTATTTCACCCGAAAGACTGACCCTCTTAGTAGGCGAGGTAATCAAAATAACCACATTAGTCATATGTTTGCAGCCACGACGTGATTGGAATGCTCTTTTCAAAATTTAAGTCTGAGCCCTCCGTGATCAAAACATTCACTGTTTTGAATGCGGATATGGAGTTATTTGTATTTAACTGTTTCTAACCGTTTGTTCTTGACAGCTTGCAGGGATTAAAGTAAATAACGGCGAATTATTCCTCGGAGTTTATTTATTTTATTTCTTTCTTTAATTCAGCTTTTATTCCGCTTTGTATTGTAATATTATTTATCGCACGTATGTAACTATTGAAATGCTTAGAATAGGCAAACTTAGGATTAATTCATAAGGTAGTTTAAGATTTGAAACCCGTCGCTAGCTTATTTATTTGTAGGCTCAGTTGAATTCAAACTTAGAAATTCTTCGCTAGTTTATTTATTTTAGGCTCGTCACGCGTATTCAAGATTTTCAAAAACAACTTTTGTCATCTTTATTTGCTTTATTAATCATTTCAGATAAGTTTATCTTTTGTCAATTTACAATTCAATGATTCTCAAAATTTTACTTCTTTGATAGTATAAATAATTTATTGTCACAAAATGCATATTTTTCAAAACTTTACATGTATCTTTCTTTCTATGTCATCTGAATACGTACTTGTATAAAATGCATCATTTACTAATTATTTGCAAACATCTTTTAATCTATTATGCTTGTAAAACATGCATTTTTCTAGCAATAATTAAACTGAGTTTGACCGGATAACCGCAAGTTAGCGGATCTTAAAGGATGCCTAACCCCTTCCCTTTAGGATAATAAAGAACCCTTACCTAGAATCTCGCTAGTTTCGCAGACCTTAAAATTGGAGTTTACATTACAGCACTTAGTTTAATATTTAGGTGTCCTAATTCACCGTAAAAAATAATTAGGTGGCGACTCCTCAACCCTTTTTACCCGGGAATCACCCCGAACACGTCCGTGCTCCGCTTTGACCCGAGCAGGTCAAAAAAGGGCGCGACAGCATGGCGACTTTGCTGGGGAGCATCAGGTTCTTAAACCATAGCAAGTTCGGATTAATTATTGCTTTACTTTTTGTTCTTTATTTGATTTAGTGCTTTGATGTGTTTCATTTATGAGATTTTTGCATAAACTGCTTTAATTGCTATATTGTCTTACTGCTTTCCTTAATTGGCATTCCGCTCATATTTCTTCCACTCTGAAAAATTGACACTATCACACACTACACGCGAGGTGTGTTTCGCGCACCCGCAAATTTCTTTCAATCTACCAAATTTTAGGAGAGTTGGCGTATGCGCGGAGTGACCGGACCATCCGGTGGCCGCGTAGCCTTCTCACTCGAGTAGTCCGCTCGGGAACCTTGTGTCTAGTCAGCCAAATCTTAGAAAATTTAAGATAGAGCTATACCACCCTTTATTTTAAGTCATGCATGCATACATCTTAGGTGAGTTGATCCTTGGCATCAACTTCACAATTAAGAAAACCACCAAATTGTCGACGGGTCTCACAACCCAACGACCAATCAGCATATTATGTGTAGCAGGATATTGATGGACGGATCCAAGCCTAAACAGTATGCCAAAATCGGAAAATGTATATTCATTTTTATTTTATTTATTTTGTTATAGATGGAGTCTGTGCCGCAACTCAGGATGGTGAGTGGGATTCCGAGCAAACTGAAAATATGGTGGACAAACTTTGACCTTGCCAGCCAAATGGCAATTAGGAGAAGATTAGGTTGCCTCGTTTCGTTGTTCGACATCTTCCCCGATCAATATTTGGTCAGAGCACTAATCCATTTTTGGGATCCGGATCGGGTTGTCTTCAAATTCGGAGATTTTGAGATGACTCCTACTTTGGAAGAAATCAACTATTTCACCAATTTGATCTACCAGGGTAGAGGACAAATTATCCCGCACTGTCAATCCGGAAAGAAATTTCTCCGCTACTTAGAGCTAAAGAACACTAAGAAACTCCTATGCTTTGAAAACAACTGGATCTCAATGGATTATCTTTATGAGAGGTACGGTTGTCGAGACGGTTACAAGACATTCAAAAATGAATTTTCTTGCACCCCCGATCATTGGCGGACCAAACGACCCATTGCATTTACTGTCGCCTTTCTAGGGTCACTGATATTCCCGCTTGAGTGTGGAAAGATCAGTACCTGCATATGTTCCGTAGCACGGGCACTTTTCGAAGGAGCAAACGGAGCACAACTCACTTTGGCCCCTATGATCTTAGCAGAAATGTTTCGGGCTTTAGGGAAATGTAAAAGAGGTGAAACAGGTTTCTTCGAAGGCTGCAACCTTATTTTGCAGATGTGGGCAATGGAACACTTCTATCAGCGCCCGAATATGGTCGACATATGCTTCAGCGAGTCGAACAAAATCGTCAGCTTTTACGACAGAACGAAGCAGTTCGTATCGCCTGTCGGCATGAATGATTGGTATGGGTTTTTGGCGTCCCGCACCTGTGAACAGATCCAATGGAAATACCCTCTGCTCCCGAATGCCAAAAAAGCCTACATAAGATGCAAAAGGCTTTATTATATTGAGCTTATCGAGTTGAAAGGCCTCCAACCTTACGCTCCACTCCGCGTACTCCGACAGTTGGGACAAGAGCAGATAATCCCCCTCCGAGCAAATATGAGGATTTCTGAAATTCCATTCGGGCCGAATTTCATTGTCCCCAGAGCTAGGCAAGTCTTCGATGAATGGAACGATATTGACACAATAGACATTGGAGGTAGTCAGGCAGGAGGTACCCCCGAATATCAAGCGTGGCTACGAGAGGATTGCAGTAGTACAGACCATAGTCCTGATGGCGAGCAAGGTTTTGAAGATATCGGCACGACAATTTGGGTAAGGAATTTCCGGCTCAGAGACACAGTCGTTACCCCCGAAATGTGGCAGCAAATGCAAAATATAGTGCAATATCTAGAGGACGCAGGAGTCGGACCCAAAGAATGTTAGGGTTCCATCTTCATCTCGGTGATCAAAAGCAAGATTTAGAACCTGAGCATAAATATCTTATGTTATCAGCTTTATTATTGTACGCATTATTATTTCAGTAAAAGTCAACCTTTATTTCCGACAAAAGGCATCACAATCTTTGGCTTGGATAAATTTATCAGTATCTTGCATATTTTTGCGTTTAAGCCCACCTCCGGCATAAAGGAGGCCCCATGCACATTAGGACGCGCATTTAATTTCCATATAATCTGTCTGCTACTTGTTTACTGTTTTCCACTCTATACATGTTATTCAAAGCAATAATTATTCGTCTCGTACTAACTTGGTTTGTTTCATTTTTTAGAGAAGGTTTATTTTGCCTGCTTTAGTTTCCAAAAGTTGATTCGCGTTGATTGAAACTGGCGGAACACCATTACTTCACGAGATCCAAGGCACAATCATCCGACAAAATGACTGATTCAGGGGCAGCCGAACAAACCGGTTTGGGACTTGTCGCTCTTCCGGGAGGTGAACCAGAGACATCGGAAAGGAGAAATACTTCCGTCCCGGATGAATACCTCGCCCAACTACCGCAAAGAAATGGCAATTATGCAACCGAGATCGAACGGCTCAGGAATCTTACCAATCTTTCCATCGGTATCAACACTCCACCGCTGAACAAGAGACGAGCGCAATCGCACCACACACCTTTCCATCTCACGAACCATCATTCCCCAGAACCTTCCCGAAATCCCTTACCAAGCGTAACCAATCCTCAACTCGCCCGACCCACAACGTACCAATCCGCATCCTATCAACCCGCAGGCCACCCACAACAAAGCCCGCTACAAAATGACCCAGTATCCTTCACAGCTCCATATATACATCAAGCTCCACTTACCCAAACTACCCCACTTGTCCAAAATATCCCTCCCACACTAAATTACCAGGCAACCCAATAAATACCAATGGCACACATCACTAACAAGCAGTATGTGCCACCGGTATATGCAACGGAAGCCCAACCTTCCACTTCTACCATACCAAACCTACATCATCAGGAGATAGACCAATATGAAGAGATGGAAAGGCAAGCAAGGATTAGAAATGATGAAAGTATGGCAAGGGAAATTCATAGCCTAAAAGAAGCATTTAAAAACATTCAAACCAGCAAGGGGCATGAAGGACTCGAGTATGAAGATCTCTGCATGCATCCCGATGTTCAGTTGCCTGTCGGGTATAAGGTGCCGAAATTTGACTTATTCGATGGAAAGGGAAATCCTCGCGCTCATTTGAGATCGTATTGTGACAAGCTGGTTGGAGTGGGTAAGGACCAGGCCATAATAATGAAGTTGTTCATAAGAAGTTTGACAGGGGAAGCGCTCGACTGGTACACAAGCCAGGACCCGCGAAAATGGCATAACTGGGGCACAATGGCACAAGATTTTGTGGACAGGTTCAGGTTTAACACCGACACAGTCTTGGATAGATTTTATTTAATGAAATTGGAAAAAAAATCTACAGAGACTTTCAGGGAATATGCCATGAGGTGGAGGGAGGAAGCAGCAAAGGTTCAACCTCCGATGGCAGAAAGTGAAATGACCACACTCTTTGTACAATCTATGAAGGATGCAACTTATTACGAAAAAATGATAAGCGTCATTGGACGGAATTTCTCTGAAGTGGTTAGGATGGGAGATTTCATAGAAGAAGGTATCAAAATAGGGAGAATCACAAACTTGGCGGCGTTGCAGGCAACAAGTAAGGCCATTCAGTCAGACTCATTTGGAGGAGCAATTAAGAAGAGGAGGGACGGAGCATCTCCTGTCATGGCGGTCCAGGAACATAGGTCCAACCAAATGCCAACCTACCAAAGCCCGTCATCCCAGCCTCCCTACTATAATCAAAACACCTAAAATCATCAGCCCTCCTACTATAGCCAAAGCACACAAAGCCCTCAGCCTTATTATCAACACTCGCCTACTCCCTACCCTGTCTATCATACCCAACCAATATATAGCCCACCACGAGCACCTACCTATAGAAATTCCCCACAGTATCAACCCACACATCCGCCTCAGCCGCAAACCCATCCACCAAATACTCCCAGACCCCGGGCAAATTACGAAAGAAGGCCAGTTAAAATATATACACCTTTAGCCGAACCTCTAGCCCAACTATACGAAAGATTGAGGACCGCAGGAATACTCCAACCCATCCCAGGGCATATCCCCAATCCTATCCCCAGATCGTATGATGAAACTAAGCATTGTGCGTACCACTCGGGGATCACCGGACATGACACTGGAGTTTGCTTTGCCCTCAAAGACAAGATCGAGGCTTTGATCAAAGAGGGAATTATCCAACTGAAAGGACCTCCCCCTAATGTAAATAATAACCCTTTGCCGAATCATGACAATGCCAATATAAACATGATTACCGTTGATGAAGAAAACAGTTTGGAAGGGACCATTGTGCCGGTCCGAACAGAGAAAAGGGTTAAATCATCGGCTTTGATCACCCCTATAATTACAGTTCAAGTGAGGGCACCGTTTGAAGTGGAAGTACTTCCTCCGAAATCGCGGATGGTGACGCCGTCTGCTGATACCAAAACCGCCCCTTGGAGCTATTCGATTGGGGAAAGGAGCAAGGGAAAGGAGAAACAAATTGTAGAAGTTGTCGTCGCTGGTATGACCAGATCCGGACGATGTTATGCCCCTGCAGACAATCCAAAAAGGGTTGTAACATAGACTGAAGTGGAAGAGTTCTGGAGGAAAATGCCAACCAAGGAGTATTCCGTTGTAGAGCAATTGAAGAAAACACCGGCTCAGATTTCTTTGCTATCATTGTTGATGAATTCTCCGGACCACGGACGCGCTTTATTGGAAGTACTCAAAGAAGCTTATGTTCCGAGAGAGACCACAGGCGAGAAACTCTCGGCTTTGGTCGAACAGATTTTAGAGGCCCATAAAGTCTCTTTTCATGACAAAGAATTGCCACCTGAGGGTTTGGGCCACAACAAAGCTTTGAACATAACAGTAAAGTGCATGAACAAGTTCATTTCTAAGGTATTGATTGATGGAGGCTCAGCCGTCAATATTTGGCCCGGCGCGCCTCTCCGAGCCTTGGGAATTAGCATTGGAAAGATTCGCGAAAGTCATGTGAGAGTTAAAGGTTTTGATGGAGCCCAAAGGAGCGTTATGGGAGAAATGGATTTAACATTACAAGTGGGGCCCGTAGAGTTCGTCGTGGAATTCCAAGTGCTAGACATATCTACCGGCTATAACCTACTAATGGGAAGACCTTGGATCCATGTGGCTGGTGCAGTTCCTTCTACCCTACATCAGAGTTTGAAGTTTGTCTGGGATCATCACGAGGTCGTGGTACACGGAGAAGGGAGCAATTCAATATGTCCCGAAGGACAGATCCCTGCTGTTGAAAGCGTAGATACACTGGATGGGTCTGTCTTCCATGTCAGAGAAATTACATGTGCCTCCAAAGCTGAAATATTGAAGTTACCCCGGGTCCTCACAATGGTGGCCCAGGAAATGTTGAAGAATGGCTTTAAGCCCGGTCGAGGCCTCGGATTGAATTTAGAAGGTATGGTGGAGCCTGTTCACTTGCTCAGTAAGAAGGATACTTTTGGTCTCGGATACAAACCCACTTCTAAAGAAGTCTTATCAGTCAACCTCCGAAAGAAAAGGGACACTCCCTTGCCAAAGCCTGTTCCACCCTTGAATCAGTCATTTGTCAAAGCATATGCCGCTCAGGAGTCGAATGAAGATGATGCAGACGACCTCGCGGAAGGACTCAAAAGCCTTTTCATTGCAGAAGAAGAAATGGAATGCAATGTAATTCTGGATGATTTTGATGAAGGCCCAACTATTTGGGACGCAGAACGTGGAGATATTTTGAAAAATTGGACCTGTGCCCCGGCCCTGTTTCTCCGGGAAGCTTGGTAGAAACTACCTTAGTACTTTTTGAAACAATGCGATTCTAATTGAGGCTTGAATCGCATCTATGCATTTTAATGTGTTTTGCCTCCCTCTTTTGAAAGCTTAAATGACAAATTCACATTTCTTTTGCTATTTAAAAATTTGTTTTGTTTACTAATTTTCTTTTCTCTTTCAGCATGCAAACTAATAAATTTGTCGATAATGTGAATGTGACATGTAATGAAACAAACAAACAAAATCCAAACATTGAACAGGACTTCGAAGAGTATGAGGAAGACTCGCAACCAGAAGAATTGACAGAGGAATTGGAACATTTTGAGAATAAACCAAAGCCAAATTTAGAAGAAACTGAGGCAATAAATTTGGGGGATGCAGAAAATGTGAAAGAAACAAGAATCAGCGTCCATCTGAACGCCCCACAAAGGAAAGAACTGACGGATTTTTTGAGACAATATATCGACGTATTTGCTTGGTCTTATGACGAGATGCCAGGGTTGAGCACGGATATTGTTTCGCATAGATTGCCTATCGATCCATCCTACCCTCCGGTGAAACAAAAACCAAGGAAAATCAAGCCTGATTTGAGTTTAAGGGTCAAGGAAGAGGTGTCCAAGCAATTCGATGCAAAGGTCATTCGAGTCACAAGATACTCCACTTGGTTGGCCAACATTATACCGGTGCCAAAGAAAGATGGAAAGATACGAGTGTGCGTGGATTATTGGGATCTCAACAAGGCCAGTCCGAAGGATGACTTCCCTCTTCCAAATATTCACATACTCATTGACAACTGTGCAAAGCATGAATTACAATCATTTGTTGATTGCTTTGCTGGTTACCACCAAATCTTGATGGATGAGGAAGATGCAGAGAAGACAAAGATTCACTACACCTTGGGAGTATCTTTGTTATCGGGTAATGCCGTTCGGACTCAAGAATGCAGGTGCCACCTACATGAGGGCCATGACTGCCATTTTTCATGATATGATCCACAAAGAAATAGAGGTCTACGTGGATGACGTTATTATTAAGTCGCGAAAGACTTTGGATCACTTGACAGATTTAGAGAAGTTCTTTGATCGGCTGAGGCGGTATAACCTAAAGTTAAATCCTGCAAAGTGTGCGTTTGGTGTCCTATTTGGGAAGCTGCTAGGTTTCATCGTGAGTAGAAGAGGTATTGAATTAGACCCCTCGAAGGTAAAAGTTATTCAAGACTTGCCTCCTCCAAAGAGTCGAAAGGACGTGATGAGTTTCCTTGGTCGCCTCAATTACATCAGCAGGTTCATAGCACAATCAACAGTGATATGTGAGCCGATATTCAAGTTACTGAAGAAAGACGCTGCTACCAAATGGACGACGGATTGCCAACAAGCTTTTGATAGAATCAAAGAATATCTGTCTAACCCACCTGTTTTGGTACCTGCAGAGCCCGGAAGGCCTTTGTTATTATATTTGTCTGTGTTAGAGAACGCGTTTGGATGCGTGCTGGGACAACACGATGAAACATGAAAGAAGGAGCAAGCCATATACTACTTAAGCAAGAAGTTCACGCCGTATGAAGCTCGGTATACTTTGCTGGAACGCACGTGTTGTGCCTTGACATGGATTGCGCAAAAGTTTAGGCATTATCTGTCTGCATATACCACTTATCTCATCTCAAGGATGGACCCGCTCAAATATATCTTTCAGAAGCCCATGCCCACCGGGAAGCTAGCGAAGTGGCAAATCTTGTTAAGTGAATTCGACATCATATATGTCACCCAAAAGGCTATCAAAGGACAAGCACTAGCCGACCATCTTGCGGAAAACCCCGTGGATGAAGAATACATGCCTCTCCGGACTTATTTTCCGGACGATGAGGTACTGTTTGTTGGAGAAGACATCTCAGAAGAGTACCCGGGTTGGAGAATGTTCTTCGACGGAGCTGCAAACTTCAAAGGGGTTGGTATTGGAGCAGTTTTGATTTCAGAATCAGGTCAACACTACCCAATTTCGGCAAAACTCCGATTTCCATGCACCAACAATATGGCGGAATATGAAGCTTGTATACTCGAACTTAGAATGGCCGTTGATATGAACATTCAAGAATTATTGGTTATAGGTGATTCGGACTTATTGATTCATCAGGTGCAAGGCGAATGAACGACCAAGAACGGGAAGATACTTCCTTACCTGTATTGCGTGAAAGAATTATGCAAAAAATTCAGCAAGGTAGAATTCAAGCATATCCCACGAACTCAAAACGAGTTCGCTGACGCTCTGGCAACACTGTCCTCCATGATTCAACATCCGGATAAGAACTACATTGATCCCATCAAGGTGAGCTTATCGGATCAGCCGGCATATTGTTTCAATATAGATGGAGAGTTGGATGGAAAGCCTTGGTACCACGACATTAAGAGATATCTCAAGATAGGTGAATATCCAGAAGGCATAACCAGTATACAAAAGAGGACACTTAGGAGGTTAGCAAACCATTTCTTCCTAAACGGAGAAATCCTTTATCGGAGGACTCCAGATCTCGGTTTGTTAAGATGTGTTGATGCTCGAGAGGCAATCAGTTTAGTTGTAGAGATACACGGAGTCACGTGCGGGCCTCATATGAATGGCTTCACTTTGGCAAAGAAGATTCTGAGAGCAGGATACTTTTGGATGACCATGGAAACAGATTGCATCCACTTCGTGCAAAGATGCCATCGATGTCATATTCATGGCGATCTAATCAGGGTGCCTCCTAACGAACTCAATGTGACGAGCTCTCCTTGGCCATTCGCAGCTTGGGGCATGGATGTCATTGGCCCTATCGAACCTGCCGCATCAAATGGACACAGATTTATTCTAGTGGCAATTGACTATTTCACAAAGTGGGTAGAAGCATCGTCCCACAAGTCAGTAACAAAAAAAGTGGTAGTTGATTTTGTCCGCAATAACATCATTTGTCGATTTGGAATCCCTGAGTCGATTATAACAGACAATGGAGCTAATCTTAACAGTAATCTGATGAATGAGATATGCGAAAAGTTTAAGATCACTCACGGCAATTCCACTCCATACCGACCTCAGATGAACGGAGCAGTCGAAGCAGCCAACAAAAACATCAAAAGAATACTACGAAAGATGATTGATAATTACAAGCATTGGCATGAGCATTTGTCCTTGGCACTTTTGGGATATCGCACTATAGTCAGGACTTCTACTGGGGCAACGCCGTATCTATTGGTCAATGGAACAGAAGTTGTGTTACCAGCAGAAGTGGAAATACCATCTTTGAGAATTATCCAAGAAGCCGAGCTGAACGAAGCGAAATGGATACAGAATCGGTACGAACAATTGATGCTGATTGATGAAAAGCGATTGAACGCAGTCTGCCACGGACAACTTTATCAAAACAGAATGGCCAAAGCTTTCAACAGGAAAGTAAAACCAAGGACTTTCGAACCGGGGCAATTGGTGCTAAAACGCATATTCCCGCACCAAAATGAAGCTAAAGGAAAATTCGCACCTAACTGGCAAGGGCCTTATATGGTTCACCGGGTGTTGACCGGAGGGGCATTAATTCTAGCTGAAATGGACGGTGAAGTATGGCCAAAAGCTATCAACGCGGTTGCAGTGAAAAGATACTACATTTAGGATTTTTCTATGTAATGCATTTCTTATGTTGTAAAAGTTGCGCTCCCTAGCGGGATACGCAAAGAACCCATGACGGGTTCCGTTTCCTAGATTGCAAATTTCCCAGAAACACATTTCTTTGTAACATGAACTACGTTATGACCTGATTCCCTCGGCGGGATACGTAGGCGGCCACATCGGCTTCGGTCCCATTTTAGAAAATCCTAACAATCCCCTTTTGCTTGTAATGAACTACGTCACGACCTGATTCCCTCATGGGGATACGTAGGCGGCCTAAATCGGCTTCGGTCCCACCATTAGGAAATATTTTCTCCTTTATCTCACAAAAGACAAAATGCACCCATCTGATCACCCTGATAGGGCAGGCAAGCAATCTACACAAGACTCGGTTGTCCGTTCAAAAGATCGGCATTCTCACATATCAGAAACTGGGGCATTTTTTAAGGGATCACTGCCAGAGGACGCCGATAAACATGGAAAAGCATCGGCAAACTAAGTCTTCAGCCAGAAGAATTTTGGATAGGACGTTTGCTTTGTTTCACCGCATGTCACTGCTCGACATTTATATATATATATATATATATATATATATATATGCAGTATTTCTTATAAGCAAATTATTTTCAACAAACATTTTCATCAAAATTCGATAGAATTTTTATGTTACTATTTTTTAAGATGCATTTCTACGAATTGTTTTCGAATGTTTTCATTAACGGCTGGCCAAGACTGGGAAACAGAGAGGGGCTACGGGTCCGAGTTAGCAGGACATGCGAATACCAAGGCCGAAGCTACAAAGTCAACGCGAATCAACTCCCCCTCCCAAAACTCATAAATTTATTTGAGTACAGGTTCTTCAGGTCGAAAACAGCAGGGAAGCTGCAACATTTATGAGCAGATTCGCAAGGGCCTCCGCATCGCAACTCACTACAAGAATCACTTTCCTGTTTGGAGATTGTACAAAGACGTCATGCTAAACTACATGTTCCCAACCGTGTTGTGTCCACGCAAAGAACGGTATTTCGACTTACAGGGTCGCATCCTCATCTACTCAACTTTTGCATCGCTTATGTCCATACATTAACTATCATGGCATGGCAATAGGGCCCCACTTTACATTACGTCAACACGACGAAATAAATCAGGCGCCCACCTTCTAATGCGGGTATGTTTTAAATCAGGCGCCCACCTTCTAATGCGGGTATGTTTTAAATCAGGCGCCCACCTTCTAATGCGGGTATGTTTTAAATCAGGCGCCCACCTCCTAATGCGGGTATTTAAATTTCAGTCAGGCGCCCACCTCCTAATGCGGGTATTTAAATTTCAGTCAGGCGCCCACCTCCTAATGCGGGTATTTCAATTTAAGTCAGGCGCCCACCTTCTAATGCGGGTACTTTATTTTAAAGTATAAACAGGCGCCCGCCAACGATATCATCTGCACAACATTAAGCAACGACATCATTTCAACTTACAAAGTCATATTCTCACATACATATCTTATGCAATTGTTATACACTAACTTTTATCTTAGCTCTGGTCCACAGGAATTCGAATCGGCGAGAGCTTTCAGCATAACGTGGAACTATATCTCACGGCGAACCAAGGCAATTCGGTCAACGACCTACTTCGAACTTCGATCCGCTCTTTCCCAATAGTTTTGTTACATCTGCGACCAGTGTCATCATAACTCGACACTGGGGCAACATTTCTTGAATCTACACCAACTTTTCCATAATTTCTCTCCCCCTGGGATCTTATTTCTACCCATGATCTTCCTTCAAGTCCCGTTGATCAGGACAAAATTGGCTACTCAGTCAACTTTCTTTGGCCGAAAACTCTTTCATCGTCTCCGTCCAAAGAGGGGCATCTGTTGACACCCAATTTTGTCCTTCTTTTCCAATTTATTTTGCAGTTTTAATTATTTTTAGCACCTCAAAACAATTTTAATCTATATACATACATGCGTGTATATATATATATATATATATATATATATATATATATATATGTGTGTGTGTGTGTGTGTGTGTATATATATCTCATTATTATTATTATTCACATTTATTATATCATTTGCATATTTTATAATAATCATAAGTTATCCGAAATTCTATGTTATTCTCGCAAAATTGCATCGCATTTCCCTTTTATTAAGCATTAAACATTTCGCAAATATTATATTTTATTATTATCACGTCGTTATGTTATTTTAAATAATTCACATCTTTTACAAAATATATATATATATATATATATATATATAATATTTTAATATTAAACCCCCCTTTTATGTTTTAAACCCATAACATTTTTTATTTCCTAACCCAAAACAATTTCTACCCAAACTAAAACTCATTTCAAACAAAGCCCAAACCCATCACCCATCGGCCCACACCAAAACAAGCCCAAAACCAAAACTCCCCAATCCAAATCGGACCAGCCCAATACCCCAAACCCATTCCCTTTTATCCCCTTAACCCAAAACCACAAAATATTTCTACCCAAACCAAAACAAAGCAAATCAAATCGGTCGACCCACTGTGCCCAACCGCCGACCCACGAGCCCAACCCCAAATTATAACAACCCAACCTAATCCCCAAATTAAACCCCCCATTTGCCCACAACCCAACAAAATCGCTCCCCTCAAACAAAAATCAAAACCCTACGCCCCAAGTCGCCAGACACCCTACACCCCGCCTCTACGCCGCAAGACCCCTACCCCCGTCACTTCACCACTGCCACCACCCTACCTTGACACCGCCGAACGCTTGCCCCAAGAACACGCCCCAAAAATCAGATTTTGTTCCCCCTTTATTTTGAAATTTGAATTCGTTTTAAGGGGGGGTATGAGGGGTTGGAAAGTTGGGTTGAGTACCTATAAATACCCCATGTTGTTCTTCATTTTGGGGGAGATTTTTCGGAGGATTAAAACAGATTTTTGGAAGATTTTTCGGAAGATTATTCCATATATACATAAATATTTTGTTGTGTTCTTGATTGTAAGCATTTGCCTTCCTTGTTATTCAAGAATCAAGTCCGAAATAGGTCCAAGATTTGAAAGAAAGGAGGTGAGTTTCGTTCTTGAACTTGGGTTTTAAATGCCTCTATTCGGTTTCTGAAAAACCGAGTCCGAAAATCTGTTTTGCATTTCTTGTTGTTCTTCACTGATTTCGGGTCGGGTCGACCCGATTTGAGTATTATTTTTAGAATTCTTGCATTTTCATATTTATGTATGTTGGTTATCTGAATTTGGTGTTAAAATCTGATTTTGGTTTGGACCACTGATCCGGGTCGGGTCACTGACCCGGGTCGGGTCGACCCGGCTTGGGTATTATTTTCAGAATTCTTGCATTTCGTTTTCTTGTTATTGGTTATCTGAATTTGGTGTTAAAATCTGATTTTGGTTTGGACCACTGATTCGGGTCGGGTCGACCCGATTTGGGTATTATTTTCAGAATTCTTGCATTGTTGCTGTTGTTGTTATTGGTTAACTGAAATTGATGAAATCAGTTGATTCCGGGTTGAACACATGATTCGGGTCGGGTCGACCCTGTTTGAATTTCCAAATTTCTTGCATTTCATGTCTTGTATATTGGTTATCTGAAAATGAAAAAAAAATCTGATTCGGTTGTAAGCTGATTCGGTCGGTCAACGACGGTCAGATCGACCGGTTTTGGCGTACTTCAGTTATGGCATTTTTCATATCTGTTTCTTGGTTATCTAAAAGTCTGAATTTCTGATTTCATTCGGGTCACTGTTCATGATCCGGGTCGAATTTTTCCATAAATACTCCTTAATCCTGTTTCGGTTCCAACATTTCAGAATTTGGGTCGGATACTTTAATTGCTCACTGCTCGTTTCTTTATCGCTTTATTGTTTTATTAATATTGCATTAAGGCCGATGAAATTAACTTCAAAGCCGCGCTTTTCTTTCGCTTCGTTTCTCGCTTTTTTAGCAATCGCTTTTAAGTATCCGGTAATGGATATCTCACTGCTTTTACTATTTTGAATAAATACCGCCTGTTAGCTTTTGTTTCGCTTGGTTGCTCCCGCTTTGACATCGCTTTTATCATTTTTTACTGCTTTAAATCGAACACCGCACCTTTCAAACATTGCTTTCTGTTCGATCCACTGTTTCAAAGATTCAAATATCTGCTTTTATCGCTTTTACTATTTTAAACTAAACACCGTCTTTTCGGAAATTATTTTACGCTTCTTTGTTTTACCGTCTGCTGCTTTGCATTTCTTGTTTCATTTTAAAATTTTCCTGATTTGAACACGATACTACACTGGCCGATGAAAAATATCCGTCGATTTTGAGGCCTCCACAGTTGCAAAGACGGAAATATAACTTCTGGGCAATGATGAAGACTTAAACCTTTATTTCATCCAAGATCAACATGTTTAGTAGGCGAGGTGACTAAAGTAACCAACAAGTTATATATTCGCAGCCACGACGTGATTATAGTGATCTTTTCTATTTCACCCGAGAGACCGACACGTTTAGTAGGCGAGGTAATCAAAATAACCACATTAGTCATATGTTTGCAGCCACGACGTGATTGGAATGCTCTTTTCAAAATTTAAGTCTGAGCCCTCCGTGATCAAAACATTCACTGTTTTGAATGCGGATATGGAGTTATTTGTATTTAACTGTTTCTAACCGTTTGTTCTTGACAGCTTGCAGGGATTAAAGTAAATAACAGCGAATTATTCCTCAGAGTTTATTTATTTTATTTCTTTCTTTAATTCAACTTTTATTCCGCTTTGTATTGTAATATTATTTATCGCACGTATGTAACTATTGAAATGCTTAGAATAGGCAAACTTAGGATTAATTCATAAGGTAGTTTAAGATTTGAAACCCGTCGCTAGCTTATTTATTTGTAGGCTCGGTTGAATTCAAACTTAGAAATCCTTCGCTAGTTTATTTATTTTAGGCTCGTCACGTGTATTCAAGATTTTCAAAAACAACTTTTGTCATCTTTATTTGCTTTATTAATCATTTCGGATAAGTTTATCTTTTGTCAATTTACAATTCAATGATTCCCAAAATTTTACTTCTTTGATAGTATAAATAATTTATTGTCACAAAATGCATATTTTTCAAAACTTTACATGTATCTTTCTTTCTATGTCATCTGAATACGTACTTGTATAAAATGCATCATTTACTAATTATTTGCAAACATCTTTTAATCTATTATGCTTGTAAAACATGCATTTTTCTAGCAATAATTAAACTGAGTTTGACCGGATAACCGCAAGTTAGCGGATCTTAAAGGATGCCTAACCCCTTCCCTTTAGGATAATAAAGAACCCTTACCTAGAATCTCGCTAGTTTCGCAGACCTTAAAATTGGAGTTTACATTACAGCACTTAGTTTAATATTTAGGTGTCCTAATTCACCGTAAAAAATAATTAGGTGGCGACTCCTCAACCCTTTTTACCCGGGAATCACCCCGAACACGTCCGTGCTCCGCTTTGACCCGAGCAGGTCAAAAAAGGGCGCGACACATACCAATATATCTTTCACTAATGAAATTTGTGATACTTGGCACTACGTGTACACGTGTGTGGAAACGACGTTTCCGACGTGCGGGCCCCAATTATTCGAGTCATAAATTAATGGGATATACTTAATTCCACATTTAGTAAATTTCCAGCAATCCCCTCTTGAAAGAGATTTTGGCGCACTCATATGGTGTCATTCCAGCAATCTTTCAGCGAACCGATGTTGCATCTGGATAGGTAGCATACGTTTTGAACCTTCCATAGTTGAGTACCATCGGACTTACTTACTGCGCGGTGAACGTGATGTCTTGAACCGTCAGTGTTTAGTGTAAGCCAAGTCAACGGTACCAACACAACAACTTCCCTTACTCAGTTCTTCGTAAGGTTTTATCTGTTGTGGTCGTGGACACTTCTTGAATTCTTAAGTGCGTTCATTTGAGGCGGCCTGTCCTCGCACTTAAATAGGTGGTCTCCTACAAGGTATCCTGTTATACCCCACTTTACAAGTCTTATGAACCATTAAAAATTTCCCCAAACCTAACTTCAATCGGTGATGATCATTAAAGGTTTTGGAAACTTAACATTCACTCACACTGCAGATAGCACTTATTGTCTATTGCGGGAACGTCTTTGGATTTGGTGTTTCTTTACAAAAATCACTATATGAAGTGCTCATGTTTCCACCGAAGCGATCAACTGAACCTTTTACAGCTTAGTTTTCCCATTGAACCTAATTCCTGGGATCTCCAGTCAGTAAGGTTGGGTTATCACCTTATTGGTCCTTATACCTTAGGTTTCAAGCTCATTCTCCTAGACAGGCAAAACATCTGATCTTTGGGTAAGCCCTTTGTCAGCGGGTCTGCTATGTTATCCTTTGACTTTATGTAATCAATGGATATTATACTCGTGGTGATCGGCTGTCTAACGGTCTTATGCCTCCGTCGAATATGACGAGACTTGCCATTGTACATAGAATTTCGTGCCCTTCCTAGAGCCGACTGGCTATCGCAGTGGATCATTACAGAAGGTACAAGTTTGTTCCAACAAGGAACATCCTCTAAGAAGTCGTGAAGTCACTCAGCTTTTTCTCCTGCTTTGTCTAAAGCGATAAACTCCGATTCCATCATGGATCGGGCGATGCAAGTTTGCTTAGAGGATTTTCAAGATACAACCCCACCACCAATAGTAAATACATACCCACTGGTGGACTTGGTGTTCTCTATATTAGATATCAAGTTTACATCACTGTACCCCTCTAGTACAGCTGGATACCTTGAATAGTGCAACCCGTAAGTTAGCGTGTATTTCAGGTATTGTAGTACCCGATTCAACGCCTTCCAGTGATTATTACTAGGATTACGGGTAAACCTAGCCAACTTGTTGACTGCATAAGCAATATCAGGTCGGGTGCAGTTTGTTATGTACATCAAACTACCAATCACATGCGCATATTGCTCTTGGCATATGGGTGCACCACGATTTTAATCAAGTTTTTGATTTCTATCCATTGGTGACTTTATACGCGAACTGTCAAACATCTCGAACTTTCTCAAGACATCCTCGATGTAGTGAGATTGAGATAAAACCAGTCTGTCAGATGTCTTAGAGATTTTTACCCCTAAGATGACATCTACAATACCCATATCCTTCTTGTCGAAGCATTGTTTCAACATGTTCTTAGTCTCTAGAATTATGCTAGGACTGCTCCCTGTGATTAACATGTCATCTACATACAAGCATATCATAACAAACGAGTCAGAGTTACCTTTCATGTAGACACATTTGTCACACTCATTAATGGTGAAACCCTTCGATAGTAGAGTACTATCAAATTTTTTGTGTCATTGCTTCGGGGCTTGTTTCAGCCCGTACAGAGATTTGACAAGCGGACAAACTTTCTTCTCTTGCCCTGGAACCACATACCCCTCGGGTTGGTCCATATAAATTTCTTCTTCCAAATCACCATTTAGGAAGGTTGCCTTGATATCCATTTGATGTATCTCAAGGTCACGCAACGCTGCAATCGCAATGAATACTCGTATGGACGTCATCCTAGACATCGGGGAGTACGTGTCAAAATAGTCAAGGCATTTCTTTTGCCGATAGCCTTTGACTACCAACATGGCCTTGTACTTATCTATAGACCTATCTGCTTTATACTTCCATTTGAGTATCCATTTACAACACAACGGTTTATTTCCCGGAGAAAGATCAACCAACTCCCAAGTATGGTTATGCAGAATGGAGCCTATTTCACTCTCAATGGCTTCTTTCAAGAGCGATTCCTCTGGAGTTGACAATGCTTCAGAAATTGTCCTTGGTTCATCATCAACCATATAAGCTACAAAGTCTGGACCGAAGGATTTATCCTTCCTGGCCCTTTTACTTCGCCTTAGTTCCATCTCTGGAGTCTTCAAGTTCTGAGAATCTGGAACACTAGATTCTGGATACTCAGCTACTTCGAGATCCACTAGATTTGAACCATCTTGATCCGGGCCGTCAATGACTCCCGGTTCCTGAGAGCTTTGTTCATAACTTCATTTGTGAGAGGTTATGTCTTTTTCCTTTCTAGAAAAGGTACCTTCAAAGAATTGAGCATTCCTTGATTCCATGATTGTACCCCCGTGGCTATCTGGAATATCTGACTTATGCACTAAGAAGCGATAAGCACTATGCATATCCGATGAATATGCAATCTACAGTCTTAGGCCCAATCTTGACCTGCTTTGGCTTGGGTACTTTGACCTTTGACAAACAACACCACACCTTTAAATATTTATAGGTGGGTTTCTTTCCTTTCCATGATTCATATGGAGTTTTGTCCTTACCCTTATGTGGGACTCTGTTAAGAATCGTATTAGAGGTAAGGACAACTTCTCCACATATGTTTTTAGGGAAGACCGTAATTGATGAGCAACATATTCATCATTTTCTTCAATGTGCGGTTCTTACGTTCCACCACACCATTCGACTGAGGTGAGTAAGGAGCCGTCGTTTGATGAACAATTCCCGACTCGGCACAATATTCCTCAAATGGCGCTACATATTCTCCCCTTCTATCGCTACGAATGGATTTAATCTACATGCTTAGTTGGTTCTCAACTTCTGTTTTGTAACATCAGAACGCTTCAAAGGCTTTATCCTTACTTTTCAATAAGTAAAGGTAACAATACATTGTGTTATCATCAATAAATGTCACAAAGTACTTGTTCCCCCCTCTAGTTTGTGCAAACTTCAAATTACATATATATATGTGTGAATAAGTTCTAGAGGAGCGGTATTCCTTTCGACGGATCAAAAAGGAAGCTTTGTGAGTTTTGCCTCTACGCACACCTTACACTTATGTTGAGGGTTTACGTCGATAGACGGCAACAACTCCAATTTTACCAACCTTTGGATGGATTTATAGTTGACATGTCCTAATCTATGATGCCATAAATTAGAGGACTCAAGCAAGTAAGAAGAAGAGGCTTCAATATTATTGCTTGTTCATAGTACAGACACGGCGTTAACTTTGAAGAGGCCTTCACAGACGAATCCTTTTCCTACAAACATTCCATTCTTAGTGATTATAAATTTATTGGACTCAAACACTAACCAAAAACCAGCATTAACCAATAAATGACCTGAAATTAAATTTCTTCTAATCTCAGGAACATGCATCACCTCCTTCAGAGTGAGCTCCTTTCCAGAAGTCATCTTCAGGACTACCTTTCCTACGCCCAGAACGTCAGAGGAAGCGTTGTTGCCCATGAACAGCTTCTTATTTGTAACCGGTGTATAAGTGGAGAAGGCATCTCTGTTGGAGCAGATGTGTCTTGTAGCACCTGTGTCCATCCACCATTGCATAGGATTCTCAACAAGGTTTGCTTCTAGCACCACCGCTGAGAACTCCTCAATCATGTCATCCAAAAACTTGTCCTTGACGACGTTAACCTGCTTGCCCTTAGCCTTGGCCTTCTCTTGTTGCTCAGTCTTGAGCTTGCGGCAGTCCTTGATCATGTGATCAGGTTTCCCACAGTGGTGACAGTTTTCTTTGAACTTCTTCGTTGATTGGGTCTTGCCGTCTTTCTAAAACTTCCGCTTCTTGCTTAGGTTCTCTTTGGCCTCAGCCAGATTTGCCTCTGCCTCAGCGGGTTGTTTACCCCTAGGCAAGGCCTTCTTATTATCTTTCTGAATTTGGAGTTTGATAATAAGTTCTTCAAAAGTCATCTCCTTTGTCTTGAGCTTTAAGTAGATCATAAACTCATTCCACGAAGGAGGTAGCTTTTCAATTAGTGATGCAACCAAAAACTACTCGTTTGGCTTCATACCTTCCAAATCCAGGTGATGTACAATCATTTGGAATTCCTGGACTTGGGACATCAATGTCTTACTATCCACTATTTGAAATTTCATAAATTTCCCAATGATGAATTTCTTAGTACCTGCATCTTGTGCGTTGTACTTCTTTTGCAGCTTCTCCCACAACTCTTTGGCGATGCCAACGGTGCAATACACCGTGTAGAGAGGGTCTGACAAGTAGTTCAATATGTAATTCTTACACATGAAATCACTATGAATCAAGAACCATCTTCATGTCATTAATGACATGGATACCTAGGCCCCCTTCAGCTGTTTCAGAAGGCGAAGAGTCCATTTCATCTCCAGCTTGTGGAGGATCTTCTGTTAGGAAACGTGTCATTCCCATAACAGTCAAATATAATAGCATCTTCTGTTGCCACCTTTTGAAGTTTGAAGCCATGAACGTTCCAGGGCGTTCATGGTGGAATCCAGTGGGTGAAGGAATGCCAACGTTTCCTTGAGCAGCGGTAAAGGCGTGGGATGAGCCTTGAGCAACCGGAAAGGCATTAAGTGTGCCTTGAGCAGAGGGGAAGGCAGAGGGATTTCCTTGAGCAGCAGCAGCAGCAGCAGCAGCAGAATTCGAAGTAATTTGTTCTATACCATTCATCTTTCTAACATACTTACAACTAATCTTGTCTTAAAATTGTTGGGATACAATTGTTGTAGAAAACGGGAAGTAAGTAACTATTACAATAGCAAGAAAGGATAAACTAATTATTACAATAAACTTGAAATCAAGAAATTAACCGATTGCTTGTGTGATTCGCTGAGTCGAGTGATGACACTCTTTCTTTAAGACAAGATTGCCCCGTATATCTCCTTTTACGTTATCAGGCAATAGTCTTCCAAGATAAAACAACAACTTAACAATTGATTAAAGGAAACTCAAGTGAAACTCTTGAAGAACTTTGAGTATAGTAACTTTGCTAGAGAGGAAGAAGATGAATTCAGAAAATCTGTAATTTTTTTCTAAGTGTTAAGTGTAGTGTTTCAATTGAGCTAAATGCCTCAATTTATAGTGCAAAGAGAAGACCCCTCAACTAGCCAACTAATGGCCTTCAATAACCATGTAATTGCACTTGATTAAGGGGTTACATTCAGCCAAATAATGGTTGAATTCATGTGCCAAGTAATGAAGAATCAATGCTCCAAAACCAGCCTAAACGTTAGATTATTCCAACTTCCGCAGCCTTTCGCCTCCGGCGCGGCTCCGGTTGGATCGCCCAACCAATTTACGCCGGCCCTTCGCGTTCGCCATTTATTTCCGACACGTTTCATCTTACACTTATTCCTTTTTTTACCAACGTGGAATACTATGTCATTTGGCCAATAATCGTCCATAATTCTATGTCTCAAACGTATTACATACGTACCAATATCTCTTTACCTAATGAAATTTGCGATACATGGCACTACGTGTGCACGTGTGTGGAAACGACGTTTCCGACGTGCGAGCCCCAATTGTTCGAGTCATAAATTAATGGGATATACTTAATTCCACATTTAGTAAATTTCCAACAATATATTGCTTACCATGATGTTCCACCTCTTGCCCCAGAAATCCTGGAGTGAGGTAGCTAGGCAAGTCTCGTCGAAAGGTGGTTCCAACTCGACTCGGCTTAGAGCCCCGACCGTGGTGCTAACCATGGTCAACATTATCTCTAGCATGAAGTAAATGTGTATGCAATAGAAAAAGAGGATGATTTTTGGATGCAAATAGTTTTTATAGCTATAAACCCTTATCATAATGGCTAGGAGGGTAATCTTGGTAACATGATTCAAAGTAGATTTTTTGGTCTTTTTGGTGATTTCAACATCACTAATTGATGATTTTTTGAAACTTTACAGGAAAACAAACCAAGGGAATGAATGTTGAAAGTGGAGTTGATGACAAAGGGCCTTTACCAAAAGCAAAAAAGAAGGATTTTGAAATTGGCTAGCCAAGCTATAAAGAAAGAAGTAGTGCCACCAAGATGAATAGAAGTAAGATAAAGAGGAAGAATGAAAAATAGAAAAACTAGAGGAATAATAGCAACAAATCTTGGTTGGCCTTTGGGAAATAATTTGACAATTGTGTGAGCATACCATAAGCTTGCTAAGACAATGGTCCATACCACAATGAAATTGTGAATCTCCCCTTCCATTTTCTTCTTCTTGCAAAATTATTAGAGCATCTATGCTATTTATGATAAAACATATTTTGTTGTGGGGTATGTAGGGACATGTGGAATTGGGGATGGGGTGGAAGGAAATTTCCCACATAAGAATTGAATTCATATAAATTTCCAATAGATTTGTGTAATATGATTTTCTTATTACTTACCTTACTTCCAAAAGTTTTCCATCCCATGTTCACAACCCGTTTAAAGACCTGACTAATTCGGATTCATGTTAATCACTGAGGGTAAACCGATTCCTATTACAGATGATCTAATTTTCGGAGTTTGAACCTAAGAGTCAGAGACCTCTGATTAAGAACGAAAAGATACTTACTATTCCATCACAATCTTTGGTGATTCACTTACTTTATTTAATACTTACTCCATTCTAAGTTATATGAGATTCTTTACGCTGTGAAATTATCCAAATTGTTTGAAACTATTCCACAGTAATCTAAAATTCTGACTGTTTTCAAGAATTCAAACTCATATAACTAGTCAAATTTTAAACTTCTTCATTTTCTTCATGTTATATAAAATTAAAAACCTATTGCTTATGTGTTATCACTCGTGTGCAAGGTCAAAATTGACCATAGATATATTATTCTAAGGAATGACAGACCAATGACTATTTATACTAATTTAACTATAGTGCGTTTTCGATACGATGTAATATATCTATAGGGCGTGACTTTTTGGATTCAAATGTTTGACATAAGACCACTAAAATGGAGTTCAAATCCTTGTATTTCACTCAACCATAAACTAATGATCAATCTTTATACGACTGTTTTAGAACATGTAATTTATGATTATGTTGCTAGGACGGTTTAAAACTATTGTCGGATGTGTGTCTGATCCTCTAAAAAGTGAGATAATATTTTTGGAAATTCCGAACAACATAGTTCATGAAATATTTATAAGAATAGTTCTTTAACTAGTTAGTAGAAGATTATAAGAGATTGCTCATCTAATAAAGATTATCTATAGTTGAATTTTTAAATAATCTGTTTCATGTTGGTGTAAAGAAAATAAAACTCTTGGATTTCAGATCGTTTTGATCATGTCATCATGTGCAACAATGGCGGAGCCACATACAGTAAAGGTTGGTCAGTTGAACATCATTCATAAAAAAAATTATATTGTACATATAAAAATTTATTCTAAATGCACATATATATGTCAAAAATTGTTTTTTATACATAAATATTAAATCTTGAACTGAAATTCCTAGATTTGTTTCTAATGTGCAATATATCTTACCCAATTAATAAGGCACATGACGACTAATCTTATGTGAAAATGAAATATTCCCTGCCTGCCATACCCAATTCCAGATACTCCCTAGGTCAACCAATCATAATATATATATATATATAGAGATGAGAGAGAGAGAGAAACAGATAAATGGAAGGGGAAATCCACAATTTCATAGTGGTATGGGCTATTATCTTAACAAGTTATGTTATTCTCACACAATTGTCAAATTCTTTCGCAAAGGAAAATCAAGACTTGTGGCTATAATTCCAATAATTTGTCTATTTTTCATTCTTCCTCTTTAGCTTACTTCTATCAATCTTGGTGCTACTACTTCTTTCTTCATTGCATGGCTAACCAATTTCAAGCTTCTTCTTTTTGCTTTTGGTAAAGGCCCTTTGTCATCAACACCACCTCCCTCACTTTCAACATTCATTCCCTTGGCTTATTTTCCCATAAAATTCCAAAAAACTTCAACTAATGTTGAAACCACAAAAAAGACCACAAATTCAACTTTCAATCTTGTTACCAAGATTGCACTTTTAACCATTTGATAATGGGTGTACAATTATAAAGACCATTTGCATCCAAAAATTATTCTCTTTTTATATTGTCTCCACATTTATTTCTCGTTAGAAATCATAATGACCATGTTTAGCACCCTGGTCCAAGTCGCAAGTCAAGTCGAGCTCAAACCTCCCTTTGACGAGCCTTACAAAACCAATTCGCTTCAGGATTTCTGGGGCAGGAGATGCAACCTCATGGTAACCAATATACTACATTCGACTGTTTACGTTCACGTTCACGTTCGGTCGATGATGATGGAGAGGATCTCAAGGAAGTGGGACCCACTTCCCGACTTGCTCTCGCCGTTTTTCATCTCGGGGCTAATGCATGAGATGATTTTCTACAACATTGAAGCCTAGTGGGGAAGTCACTTGCTTCTTTATCATTCATGGAGTGGCTTTGACACTAGAAATTGTTGAATGGCAAAGTTTTGGTTCCTAGAATTATCTCAGGGCCATTAGCATTAGGATTTATAATTTTCACAAGCTTTTGGTTGTTTTTTCCACCCTTTTTGAGTGGTAAAGCAGACATTAAAGGATGTACTGAATTTATTGCTTTCTTAGAATTTGCTAAATATGGTGAGCTAGTTAGTCCTACCAGTATCACATGCCCCCTATTTTAACACTATTAGTCTTTTTTAAGCTTCTAGAAAACTAAAAATGCTTAGTTCTCAAAAAAGAAAAAAACCTTGATTGGCTTAATCCTTGTATTGTTAATACATGTATTTTTATAGATTAAAATTTCAGAGGAGACGTTTAGTCCATTACTAAAAATTATCTCTCAATAATTACAAGATAGATTCATTTTTAAGTAGTTATGCTATTCTTTTTCACTAACTCAGAAAATTGTAGGACTGACTTTTGGTCATTTCTTAATTAATATCACAAAAAGGGCTTCTCATGATTTATCTATTCATGGTAATACCATGTTTTTAAGTTCATTGTTGTTTGGATTGAAGGACTTGAAAATAAAAAAGGTCAAATATGAACTGAAGATTTTCCTTGTCCTTCTGAATAAACCAATTAGTGGTCTCTATTTTGGTTGTTGGTAGTGAACTATCAACTTCAAACTTTTCTTTTGGACCATTTTACTCTGCAATACTTTTCTTTTGGTTTCCTCTAAAGTATTTTGCCACAACAGTATTTCAAATTTTGAATATTTTAAATTATGGCCCACCTGTCTGCTCTTCTTTACTAAAGAACTACTAGAGTTTTTGTCTGCAGCAGTGTTCGAGCTTTTGACGTGCACCTAACTCATACATCAGGTGGTGAGCTTTTCTTCCCTTCTCCTCTATACAAGGTTTTTTGTTTGCGACAAGGTTTAATCTCGTGATGTGCACCTCTCTAACTCTTTTCTTTTGGTTTTTCCAAAGAGTGTTCTGTCAAAAAACAGAGTGTTTCAAATTTTGAACATTTTAAACTTTTTTATATCCGAGAAATCTATTAGGGTCAACCGTGCACTATTCAAAATTTGGTGAATAATAGATTAATCATTCTACCCTTCTCCACTTAAATACCGAACTCACTTGTGTCTATACCACACATTACATGTTGGGCTTTTATCACTAGACCGAAGTCCCAGATGTGAACATTTAGAACTCTTAGTCCACATCTTTTAAAGCATTGTCCCACACGACATGTATTTTTAGGTCTACCATACATTTACACGAGGCTTATCTCAACAAAAGTAAAGTATAAACCATACAAGTTTCAATCTTTCATAGGTTCTTACCAAGAAAAATCATGAACAATCGTGCCAATGCATGAATGTAAGTTCAATTATGGGGAAAAAAGGTGGGAGAAGTGGTTGAGAAAGCCAAAAAAAATAACAAAGGACTAAAGCCAAGGGAGAAAAGTAGCTAAAGAACATAACCTTAACAAACTTTGGTTGTAAGGTAAGTAAAAAGAAGCAATATCATAATGAGAAAATGAAAAGAAAAAGAAAAGGAATTTGATGAACAAAATCACTAGATTCTTGAAAATATTTCTTCACGGTTTTACAACATTCAAAAAGAACACTTATGCACATGAAACTTGATTGGGAGAAGGGAAAAAAAGAGAGGTTTTGATCATATAATCAATTGTAGCAGGTTGTTTTCTCTCTTTTCCCTCTCCTTTTTCTCTTTCTGTAAAACTAGCAGGAAAAAAAACCGAGATAATTACGAATTACGAAAACAAGAATTAGTATGGGGGCAACGATTCATGTCATGGCGTTGTCGTTCATTTTTCCTGCCATTCTTTCTTGATTTCAAATGTATAGTTGATCTCCAAATAGCACTTGTTATCATCATCAAGAAACTGCATACAAAGCAAAAGACACAAGAAAAAAGACTTAATTTGGTTTGCTTAGAAGCTCCGTTCATTTTCACACTGAAGCTTGAACGGAAAAGTCTACAACAACATATCAAGTGTAATCACACACAATGGGTCTGGAAAGGGTAAGTTGTACGCAGACCTTTCCTCTACCTTTGTGGGGTAGAGAGGTTGTTTCCGATAGACCCTCGGCTCAAAAGAACATAGTCAATACAGGAAAAGTCTATTAAGAGAAAATCATGGCTATCTCCCGCAGGCTATTCTTTAGATCGTTCCACTCGTTTAAGAATACTCATACGTTCTAATAAACTAATAAGCACTTTTTAGCTGTGTTATCTACTAGGACTCAAAAAGATATGAATTTGAAAGCGTCCAGCAACATACAAGTTTCAGCTAGGATGGTTGCTTCAATGCAAATATTGGGTACAAAACTCTAACCAATCTAATAAATTTGCTTCATTTAGTATTTTAATGCAGTGGTCCTTCAATAGCAGACTTAAAAACTAGTCGAAAACAAAAGATAAAAGATGAATGAAATGAAACAAAACGCGGTCCCTTGTAAAAGATAAAGGGACCATATGCAAAGTACTGCAACCTCACTATCAGATTGAAGACAATAAGGAGAACTTTGGCCATGAGAATTATTCACTTTTTTTCCGAAACAATTTTTCCACTTTATTTCAAATTCAATGTTTGGTTATAAAATTTCCAAATTTGGAGAAGTGCTCCAAACTTGTTTTCCGACTCCATCTTCATAAATTCGAAATAAAGAGCTCTTTTCTCTCCTTTGCAAAAAGTATAACCAAACACAACATCATCTTCAACTGCAACTTCATAAATTTCAAATAAAGTGTAAAATATCTGAAATCTATGGCCAAACGCCTACTAAGATTCACCAAATTCAATGCATGATAGGATTGCAAAATCACTTATAACTAAGCCGTGCATAAGACTAGAAGCATACATAATTCAGTTTCTGGCATCTGTAGGATTTTAGTACTTCTGTTGAATGGTAGATAATGAATATGTTAAGAGCATTAAAGAGAAAAAAGAACAATCACCTTTGTCCTTGCCGAGTAAGATCCTCTTGCAAAAATGCCAGAAGGCGTGGTGTCTTCTGGCATTTCGTGTGTATAAGGCTCCAATTGAGGACTAAACGCCCCAATCATCTGTTTCGTGCTGTCAACTGAAATAACGTTCGTGAAAAGGGAAAACGTTAATTAAGAACATAGGCCTAAAAATGACATATTCACATAGAGGTGGAAATGTGAAGGGACGGTATTGTACCTTTGATACCGGTTTTCCAAACCGTGTTCGTGTATTTAAGGCCTGTCACTATGTTATTGTTAACCTGGAATGTAAATTTTAGGCTGTATTTGCTCCCTTCTTTCAGGACAAACCACGGGCTCTTGGAATTTCCGTCCTCAGGGATAGGGAGAACAATATCAGATCTACCGGGGGACTTAATTTCAAGGCTCAAAATCTTCACTTCTGGATCCAGGGATTCTACATTATACATCAATCATGAAAAGTTTCAAGATTCATATCAAACGATTTTGGTTTTCATCGCAGAAGTAGATATGCTACGACCATAGAATCCTAGTTAGAAGTTCCATATTATGTCACAGAAAATTGCAAATGAGGAAATTTGAATAAAGAAAATTCTGGAGTTCCTCGCCTTAACAACATACCCAATGTATTCCCACAAGTGGGGTCTGGGGAGGGTAGAATGTACGCAGAACTTACCCCTACCTTTGTGGGATAGAGAGGTTTCCCATAGTTCCTCGCCTTAACATATCTTGAAAACGAAAGCAACACAGACGGAGCTGTTCACTCACCATAATTGAAGTAAAATGACTTATGAGTTATGACACAGATAACTGGACTTTGTTAAGCAAGAACCAACTGATCAATCTAACTGAAATATTCCACCGTGATTACACCGTGATCAATTTAACTCAAATTACACCGTGATTAAGAACTAGCAGACTCTCGTGAACACGAGACAAAAATTTTGGGCTTTGTTTTCTTCAGAAAAGAAGAGTAATGTGAAAAACATCCAAAAATCCACACCAATTTGTTTTTCACAACAAAATTTCAAAATGCAGTCTGAACTAGTCCATAGAATTTGACAGATAATATTTTTATACCATGTATTCATAAACTAAAAGCAGGATTATTACTGGAACATAGGCAAGAACAGCAAAAAGATTTTAAATTTCATGAGGTTATTATAGGAACGGGATGAAAAATCCCCAATAGGAGGAAAACAAAGCTTCAAGATTGTACTCCCTCCGTCCCATAATACTTGTCAAGTTTCGCTTCTCGAAAGTCGATTTGACTAATCTTCGTAGCTAAATTGGATTAGATTAATTCAATATTTTAAACTTAAAATTTAGATATACGAAAAGTATTATAAGATCCTAAAATGTCATTGGTCAAAATTCATATAGTTTGAATCTCAAGAAGCGAAAAGTGACAAATATGATATGAAGGAGTACACGCATATTGCTTTTTCCTCAAAAAAAAAAAGGAACCTTGGAGCAATGATAAAGTTGTCTCCGTGTAACCTATCGGTAACGGGTTTGAGCCCTTCGGGCGAGGTCCTTCCGCTGGACCAGGCTGCCCTTTCTTACTCTTTCCTCAAAAACCAAATTCTGAAATTTAAGAAAGTTAAAGGAGCAAATCTTGAAGCAAAAACAATTAATATTACCTCCAACAGCATTAATATCCACACTTCCAAGGAGCTGCTCTTTCCACCTTCTCAAACTCTCATCATCCTAAAAGAAAATATTGAATCAAATCAAAACAAACATTAAAAGGAATAAAGATAACATTTTTTTCCATCTCAAGAAAATAAAAGGGAAGAATGAAAACAAACATCACACAACAAACATTAAAAATGACTAAAGAGAGCATTTTTTTTTTGTTCATTTCAAGAAAATAAAAAGGGAAGAAGCAAAACAAACAGCACATTCAAAGAAACATTTAAGAAGGAACAAAGATGCCATCTTTTTAATCTTTTCAAGAAAACAAAAAAGGGGGAAATCACTAAAACCAAACATTGAGTCAAATCAAAACAACCAGCACAAAACAAACATTAAAAATGAATAAAGATAGCATTTTTATAATCATTTCAAGAAAACAAAAAAAAGGAAGAATCAAAACAAACACCACATGCAAAGAAAATATTAACAAGGAACAAAAATACAATCTTTTTTTTTTCTTTTCAAGAAAACAAAAAAGGGAAAACTCATGAAATATTATTTTTTTTGGTTTTCCATTCGGTGTCCAATACCTACCTTGGGACCGGCCTAAAACACTCCCTGACAAACGCGACTCTATAACCAGGAAAACTCGAACTCGAGAAATGTTAAAAAGAGAACAAAAGGTAGCAATTTCTTTTTTATTTTAATAAAATAAAAAGGGAAGAATCAAAACAAACAGCACATTCAAAGAAACAATTTAGAAGCAAGAAAGATGCAATTTTTTTATCTGTTCAAGAAGAAAAAAAGGGGTAAAATCGTGAAATGCTTTTTGTGCTCAACTAAATTCAGATTAGAGACACAATAAGTCCCACATTGTGATAAAAGAGCTACCTAACAAAGACCGACTATGTATCCAGCAGGACTCGAACTCGAGAAATATTAAAAAGAGAAAGAACAACACACCTTATCTTTTTCAAATTGTTCTTTGAGGGTACATTGAGGACCTAACTCAATCTTGTTATGAGCTTCATCATCATCCTCTTCTTGATCAGTAGTGTATATTGAACTTTCACTCATTTGCCTATTAACCTTATTATCCTCACCAACAGGTCCACCATTCTCAATCTCAGGATCAGAACGATCAGCCATAATTCCTTTATTACCCTCACATATTGTTACCTTATTTTCATCAAATCCCATGTTGTTGCTACTTTCAGCAACTCCAACAGGCAAGGACATCAACAAGTGCTCTTAACGAACAAAAAAAATGAATGAATGAATTAAAGAAAGAAAGAAAATTAAAGGGCTTTAACCAGTTTTGTTCTAGCTTGATATATTATATGTATGATACTATGATATGATATATATGACAAGAAATGAAAAGAACAGAACTAGAAAAGCCCAAAAAGAAATAACAACAACATTGAGGAGAGGCTAAAAAGAATCTAATCTCCCTTTATAAATAAACAAGAAATATTTTGGATTATTGTTTAGAAAAAAAAATTAAAAATGGTCAAAAAAGAATCCCAAGAAGAGAAATGTAATGTAAGTATTATTACTACACAATGGTAAGAAGAAAAAGACACCAAGAAAAAAGAGAGAGAAAGAAGGAATATTTGAGGTGCAAAAAGGAAATGGTTATGTGGTGATCCAAATATTGTGAGAATTAAAATTGAACATATGATTTTATAATAATAATACTCCCTCCGTCTCAATTTATTTGCCACTTTTCGCTTTTCGAGAGTCAAACGAATTGTTCTTTGACCGTAATTTTTTCATGTCTTTTAAATATTTTAAACTATTAATTATGGTGACCTATAGTACTTTCTTACGTAGTTTCCGAATATATAACTTTTATTTCGAAAAATTTAATAATTCTATGTCAATATACATGGTTAAAATTAAAAAAATTGACTCTCGAAGAGAAAAAAGTATCAAATAAATTTTGACAGAGGGGTAATGGTTAGTGTTTTCTAATAATAATAATAATAATAATAATAATAATAATAATAATAATAATAATAGTATTTTACTAATATAAGTATATAAGAATAATAATAAGAAGTGAAGAATGGTGGAGAGATCGTGAAGGTCACTTCGGAGACAGCTTAGGATTGGGTGGAAGAGAGATTTTAACTATTATTTGGACCTCTTCTCTCATTGGACAATTATTCCTACCTTGAGGACTACGTGCATCTCTTCCATTAATAATTCATACTCAGAATTTGAACACTAAATCTTTCGTTAAGGATGAACAAATTACATCCATTTACTACAATCCTTGATAGTCCTTCACCCCCGTCATTTTTTAATTTTTTTTACATGTTGTTCAGTATTCGGACTAGGGTACTCCTGACTAATCTGAATCGTTTCAAACGTTTGTTAACATGATTTTTTTTTTTACATTCATGCTCAAACCAAGACATCTAGTTAAGGATAAGAAAAAATCTTATCTATTCCGGCACGTATAAACACTTAGTAGTCCTTCACCCAAACCTTTTTGTTGGTTTTCCACCCTTATTCTGGCGTGTGCATTGAGGCATGTGCTCATTAAAGGAAACAACACTTTCTATCAGTATATTTTCATACTCAAGGTTCAAATTGAGATATTTAGTCAAGGGCGAAAGGATTTTATCTGTCCCCATAACTCTGGATGATCCTCACCCCAACCGTTATACCATAACTTTCCTGATATTTATTTTCATTTTTCAGTTTCTTTTGGTGTAATCATATATATCCAAAATTCACTTAATTCATATTTGCTTTCTTATTATAGATAAGATTTTATTTTCATGACTCGAACCCATTGACACGAGAAGATTAAGAGTAAAAGAACTCTTATCATCATTTCACCACATACTTGATAGTCCTGCTACTATTTTCATGATCACATGAAATGACAGTTATATTTAGGTATTGTGATTCTTAACTTAAATCTTGGCTTAGGCCTAAGGTACAAGTACTCCTAGTGATATTTATTTAATTTGTTCATCTTAAATATTGATAGCTCATGTGTATGTAATTTTCATCCATTACTTATGTAAATATTATAAATAACTCTATGACCAAAAAAATAAATAAAACGTGTGAAACCCTTTGGTTTTTTGGTTTTTTTCATAAATTATACTCCAACTTGTTAGTAGGGTAACAGTACATAAAGTCACGTTCGTAAGTTAAGGTTTATAAACTTTTCTTTTTGTTTTTATTTCTTAAACTTTCTAATGTTCACACTCAATGATTAATGAAGCATTATTCAACAAAAATGGTAGTTTGATTTTAATTGTTATTGCAGGAGAAATTTCAAGAAGTAGGAAAAAAGTTTTTATTGGCAACAAATAGTAGGTGTATTAATAGGCAATGACAAGGACTCACGACTCAAATGTTATTGTCAATAGATTGAACATTTTTAAAATTTATGACCATGGCTATTTATTTATTTCACGTGACTCAACATAAATGGCTTCAGAAAATTTATTATCGACCCTGACATATGCATCTTAAAGGTGTTATTTCATCTAAACCAACATTTAATTACTATTATTGTTGTTGTTATATATTGTCATCGTCACTGTTGTTGTTATATGACAATTACATACACATACATTGCTTGGTATACACACAACAGCCTCAATTAGCTAGAATAGGTAAATACAAATATTTTAAGTGGTTAACTTATCTACGTAATTGACACTCAAGAATAGGCGCAGAAGCTTTTCTAAAATTTGAATTGAAAATGTTTAATAGGAACATGTAAAATGTAATCTACTGACAAATTTAAAGTTTCGTATATATTCCACCTTTGATATACGATATTATCAACTCATTTATATGTGTACTTTAATTTAATGGATAATTCAAGTGAAATAACTTGTTGAGCAATAACTATACTGTTGTTGCCCAAAAAAAGCACAATACTCTTGAGCTTAGTACGGGATAAATGTTGGAGAAAAGTATGATGAACTAATTAGTAGTTGGGTAGATAATTGATTTTTGTAACTTACATCAATAATAATATTGAGAAGAAGATAGGGATGAGGACTTTTTTTAGGTGCTTGAAATAATTAATGGGGCCTTAGAATTTATTTTCTGGTGCTTGAAATACTTTTTTTAGGTGCTTGAAAAAATCGATACGCGTTATCATGATTTTCTGGTATATTCCCATCGATATTCATTGTAATTAACATGATTAGCTAAAATCCTAGAGGAATATTAGTAATGATTCATGATTTTTTAATCCTTTGGGAACGAATCACGCCAACATAATTAAGGAATATTGTGGAAACCTTTTCTTTTTCTTCTTTACTTTTTTATTTCCTCTATTAGAAAAGAAAGTCATAGAAACTTTTTTTATTTTATTTTGCACTTGGTGTTCGGTATCTGTATTGAGGCTCAATTCATGTTGTGTGAAGTCATTTAAGAGGGAAGTGCTCGCTACCAGATCGTTTTTTATTCCCAAGACTCTAATTCAAAATTATTAATAAAGGATGAAAGAATTTTATTCGTCACGCCATAACCCTTGATGGTGAACATCTAGAAACTTTATTTTGCTTTTTATTGCTAATGATGGTGGATTTTGTTGGTGGTGGTCAAAGAAGTACCAGACATGACAAGTTTAGAATTATAATGTTGTCGTTAATGGAGATATAATTATTACCTTGAACCGATTCAAATCATGGCTCTTCTTCATCTTGCAAATTCAAAAACTAACAATTACCTCTCAATCCTAAATAAATTTCGTTTTCATCTTGCAAATACACCAGTAAAATGAAGTACGTTGCACGCTCATTAAAATATTTATGGTGTTTATTTATGACTAATTGATTTAATAAGGTAATAATATGACAATCATCTACGTCTAGGTTAGGTGATAGAAATCCACGTGCCACCACAAGTCATGCATCTATTGTTTGGTATAAAAACTGGGTGAGTACTAGTAACTCCACCATGTACACCTCAAAGTAATACAAAATTTTGTATATTTCCATTTCAAATGTTAAGAACAAATAAACTTGAAACTAATGAATCAATTTTCACCTATGGATCTCTCAAATCCCCACTCTCCACACTGAATGAAAAAGCAAGCTAACCAAAAGCACTAACAATATTAGAATACAAGGAGAAGAAAAGTAGTTGCTAGTGACAAGCAATTAATCGCCTCCCCATTTTCTCGCGACGCTGTCTTTGGAAGAAACGCGAGAAGGAACTTCCTCCTGAGAAATGGTACCAAAGCTGTCTTGGCTAGCAGGATATACCTTTCGCATAATCTGTGATGTTACAAAGGTAAACCCGTTCCTTGCTCCTCGCAGCGTGAACAACAGAGGGTTGAATATGACTGCAAGTATCACATCTCCTTTTGTAACTATCAAGTACTGCAATTTTAAACACACAGTACTGATGAATAAGAGGCAAGTGGAAGTGCGGAATAACCATATTAATCGAAATCTTAATGATACCGAATAAACTCCTACCCCTCTATTCATTTTATCTTAAAGTGTTTGACTGGACACATAAAAGAAAAACTTTGGGAAGTTTGCATTCATAAACATGCAATGAGTTTATGTGGCTATAAAATCATGTTTACTAAGGATAGAATGAGAAGTTAAAATTAAAATTGTTTCAGACATCATTCTTATATGGAAGAGACTAAAAAGGGAAGAGTGTTACGTAAAATAGGCTAGAGGGAGTATAAAGAAGCTTATGCAAATGTGAATAAGAGACAACTGGAAGTGGGGAATGACCATGTTAAGTGAAATCTTAAAGCTACAGAAGAGAACCTTCTGACATTTTATGTGAAGGTGTTTGACTATGACATAGGGACCAAGGTTTAGGAAGAAAAAAAGACTTTAGGAACTTTGTAGTCTTGAACATGCCATGACATTTCTTTGGCTATAAATTCATGTTACTAAGGATAGAATGGCAGCCCGGTGCACTAAGCTCCCGCTATGCGCGGGGTCCGGGGAAGAACCGGACCACAAGGATCTGTTGTACGCAGTCTTACCTTGCATTTCTACCAGAGGTTGTTTCCATTACTAAGGATAGAATGGAAAGTTAAAAGTTTATTTGTCTCCAAATATACAAAGATGTCATTCTGTTTGGAAGAGACTAAAAAGGAAAGAGTGTCACGTAAAAAAGATTAGAGGGAGTATAAAGAAGCTTATGCAAATGATGAATAAGAGAAAACTGGAAGTGGGGAATGACCATATTAATTGAAATTTTAAAGCTACAGAAGAAACTCCGACGCCTCCGGTTCATTTTACGTGAAGATGTTTGACCGGGTATGGAGTGTAAGAAGATAAAAAACTTTTGGAACTTTGTAGTCTTGAACATGTCATGACATTTCTGTGGCTATAAATCATCATGTTACTAAGGATGGAATCAGAAGTTTAAAGTTATTTGTTTCTAAATATTGAAAGGTATTTTTTTCTGAAAGACTAAAAAGGAATGTGTTAAGTAAAATAGGCTAGAGGGAGTATAAAAAAGCTTATGCAAATGATGAATAAGAGACAAGTGGGAAGTAGGGAATAACCATATTAATTGCACTCTTAAAGCTACTGCTATAAAGAAGCTTATACAATTGCTCACCATGACAATAATACCCAAAATAGCAAGGCTTGCTTGTTGGGCTTCCTGCCAGAAATGGCCATCGTCGCCACAAAACCATCTACGCCAATTAAACCAACCGCCTCCGCCTGAATTGTCTCCTCCGCCTGCTTCCTCCCATCGTTTAATTTCTTTATCCCATTTCTCGTACTCAATTTTCTTTCCGCCCAAAGCACTTTCTAAAGCTTTTCTAGCCTCGTCCTGTTTATATGAAATGGCACAACACAGATAGGTAAATGAGCTGACAGAAATTGGAAGGCAAATAAAAGAAAAGGAAACTTCCACTTCACACGTTTCACAGTGAGTCACCATAATTAAATTTTACAACCATGTTCCCAAAATATGACTAAACTAGAATCTACTTCTCTGCTAGGTAGAAACATCAATTAGAAAAAAACTTCTCTGTAGCTCTTGTTTTCACCAAGATATTGCAAATACAGTTACCAAGGCCATTTTTTCTGTTTGATAAGTCAAAAAGTTATTACTGAGGACTGAGGTACATAATCCAAATGAAATAGTGCCTCCTAAAAGTCTGATGGCGCATGACCTAGAAACTGAGGTAGGTAATCCAAGGTTAAACGTGGCTGAAGAAACTTCGTAAATATAATCTTGTGGCAAAGCACACTATGAAAGTTGCACTCCTCCGACGAGGGAAAGCTCAATGCCAGGTTCATTTCAAGTGAAATATCTGGAGTTAACTTCAGTACATAAGAGCGCTAATGTGTAGCAATCTTCAAGAAAGCTAGATCGTATCGATCAAACAATCTGATGTTCCCCGTTATAACACATATATTAGAAAGATTAGTGAAAATGAAAGTCAACAAAGAAAAATCTAATACTCCTTCCGTTTCAATTTGTTTGTCTTAGTTTGACTCAGCACAGAGTTTAAGAACATAAAGAAGACTTATAAATCTTATGGTCTTAAATTAAATATGTGTGTAACGTACCAAAATGCCCTTTGAATCTTGTGATCTTAAATATGTCATGTCAGATGTTGAATGTAACGGGTTACTAAATACAAAAAGTGACATTCTTTTCTAAACAGACTAAAAAGGAAAGTAAGATAAACAAATTGAAACGGAGGGAGTAATTGATTATGATGCTAACAATAATCAAAATCTCATTTAACTCGTGAAAAGGAAAAAAGGATACCGAAATTTAGGTCAAATCAGTTCTATTATTTGGAGTCAATTTGAGCTGGAAGACAAGTTATACAAGTTTATTAATTGGTAGTAATAAAGGTTCTAATATGATACAGAAAGTTGCACCTTAAGATTAACTAAATATATATATATATATATATATACACACACACACACACCTTTCTAAACCGTTTCACAACCTATATGCATGTGTGCTAATGATCAGCAAAACTTTGAAACTTCCTCTAGCAATTATAGGCTAGCCTCAATGACTACCCTCACTACTTCCACACAACTGTTTGTTCTAAAAGCTCAACCTTTTGTTCAACTTCAACCCTTGTTTCAAATTTTAATAAACAAATCCATGTTTCCTGAACTATCCCACACGGAAAAAAAAAGATTAAGAAGCGTTCTAAACTCCACTTTACTAGTAGGACTAATAAGAGTACAACATGCGAAAGAGATTTAGACATAATGCCCCGAGTTACTCTTCCAGTAACCTCACCTCCATGTGAAGCCAAGAATCTACGGCAACAAACATAATGTAGGATGCAAAGAACTATAAAGGTAAGGCTGGCCAGTGGACCGGGTCGGCCCGATCCCGCCCCGCTCCCGACATTTTAAAAAAAAAAGAAAAATTATGTGGTATCGGGACTCGAACCGGGACGGGACATGGTCTCGTCCCGGCCCGCCTCAGTCCCGCCAGGCCCGACCCGGTCCTGGTCCCGGTCCCGGTCCGCCCCCGATCCCGCCCTAAACTCCCTCTTTGCACAAATAACCGTTACACCAACGGCCATTTTACATTTTGGCCGTTGTGCAACGGCCATTTTTGGCCTCCCCTCCCCCAACCCCCTTAATATTTATTTCTAACCCATAAGTTATTATATTTACACTTTAACCCAATTTTTTAACTATAAATACCTCAAATTCTCTTCATCTTTCTCACAAATCTTCCTACAATCTCTCAATCTATCTCTCTACAAGTCTATGTTGTCTACTAAATATTGAATTTTATTTATTCATTTGGGAGTGAAGTTGGCAACTAGCTTGAGGATCTTCCATCGAGCAAAGTTTCAATTTTCAACCTCTCGATTACACGTCGACGTTACGTCGGCGTTTGATACATTCGTTCCTTCATTAAATTATTATTGTATATTTATTTTATTTAGCGCACTTAATTTCATTTACTTTAATTATTTATTAGTATAACTATAATGGAAGGATTTAAACGTATGCTTACGGGTAAGGGTCAGGTTTCTTCTAGTAGGGGCAACAAGGGCAAGGGCAAGGGTACTTCTTCTAGTCATCCTATTTCTAGACAGAATCTTATTCCTACCCAAGATGATTTTATTGATACTGAACATTTTCCTACAATACAATTAGATTTAGACGAGGAACTATTTTCTGGAACTCAAGAAGATTTTAATTTAGACGATGATCTAGATGATACACCCACTAGTGTAGATGACAACACACCCACTAATATAGATGACAACACACCCACTAGTGCACCTTCAACTGAAATGTCTCCTATTCCCCCTAATATCAGACGAGGTACAGCAAAACGACCATTAAAATCAAATGCATGGACATTTTTAGATAGGGACGTAGAGAATCAAGTAGCTAGATATAAATTTGTAAAGATGTTTTAAAATTTAAAACTGGAAAAGGTCACGGTGGGACGGAGGATTTAATGAGACACGTAGCAAGGGCTCATCCAGCTAGGTATGCCCAATACGAGGCTTCAAAACCGGATGCGCAAACGTCCGCTCCATCGGTACAAGGTTCACATGCTGTCGCAGACCAAGTACAAGGTCAAATTAACCCCACGACGGGAAATTGTAGGCCCTAATTACAATAAACATAGAGATATGGAAGCAATAGCAAAATTAGTTGTTGTGGAGGGTTTGCCTTTTTCATTTCCTTCATCTCCTGGTTTTATTCATTACATTAGAGAAATGTATAATCCTGCTTTTAACGATTTTTTAGATCTTGTTAAGAGAGATGTATTTAAATTTGCACATGAATATCAACAGTATTTACGTTATTCATTATATCATTTTAATGGCAAAGTGGCTATTACTTCTAATATAGGTTGTAGTACTAACGGCCATGATTATTTAACGGTAACCTGTCATTGGATAGATTATAAATGGTCTATGCAAAAACATATCTTAGCGTATAGATATATAAATGATAGGCACACTGATATTTTTATTGCAGAAAATATTTATCAAGTGTGCGATTATTACGGAATAACTGATAAAATTATGACTATTACATTAGATAACGCTTCTTCTAACAATTATGTTATTACAATTTTAAAAAATAGTTTAACTCCATCTTTTCCAGATCATTTTCATATAAAATGTGTGTGTCATATATATAACTTAGTTGTAAAGGATGATCTATCATTTTTTTAAGACATTCTTAGTAAAATACAATTTTCTATAAACTTTATTTTTAAAAATAATAGAATACAACGAAAACAAATATAAAAAAACTTGTCACGATTGCCAACTACCTTATAGAAAAATTCCAGAAGAAGTACCCACTAGGTGGAATTCTTTATACGAGCAACTACTTATTGCTTATGACTATAGAAAACCTATAACTTTATTTTCTAACTCTTATAATCAAAATCCAGCTAATATGGTTGTAGATAGCGATTGAGAAAAAAATTCCAAACTTATTATATTTCTAGAGAAATTTTTTCAAGCAACAAAAGAATTTTCTGATATATATTATCCTACTATTTCAACTATGTTGTTTTATATAGCTCTAATATTTTTACTGCTTAATAAATATATGGATAAACCAGCTTATAAGGCAGCTATTAAAAAATATTTATCAAAATAAAAAAATATTTTATTCCTATTCTCACTATTTATATTATTGGTGATGTATTAAATCAGACTATTAAAATAAACAGTACTAAATCACTTATTGAAACTATGTATGATTGTATAGCAATACTACCACCTCCAAGTCCCAAAAATCCAAATCACCCACCACCTATTGAACAAACTAAAGAAGTGTTGTCTAGCGTAGAAGATGAATGCAAAAAAGTATATCGGTTTTACCAACAAGAAAGTGCTAGCAACCTACCGGCTTCCGTATCATCTTCTTCTTCTTCAACATAATCTCACAAAAGACATGTTGTTTCTGCGGCTAGTATTGAAAGCCTCAGAAATAGAATGTGCGGTCGTAACGCTACTAACCAAATTAGCGAGTTTGATATTTTTGTTTTGTAGGGTTCTGTACCGTACCAAGCAGTTCTCAATGAAGAAGGACATGAAGACTTGCTGAAATACTGGAGGGGGAATGAGAAGACCTTTCCGATACTTTCAATGATGGCCGAGATGTTTTGAACATTCAAGCGTCAGCAACGGCGTCTGAAAGCGCTTTTTCTGCCGGCAGATATGAAATAGGAGAGCACAGACACTCATTAGCCGGAGACAGCTTGGAGATTGCAGTATTATTCAGAGATTGGATACGAGCGGAGCGGAGAAGTTGCGGTCAACCGGAGATCAACGAAGAAGAAGACGAAAACTACAACAAAATCTTATCCGAAGGTGGTGGAAGCGACGTGGAGCAATTTGACCAACAAATACCAATTCCAACCGAAGAACCACATGAAATTATCAAGAAACTAGAAACGGTTTTTTTTCAAAATGTAATTTTTTTAATTGCAATTTTACTATGTAAATTGCAACTTTTGAACAACACCACAAAGTTGCAATTTTAACAATTGTATTTGTATTACAAAAAAAAGCATATGTCTATTAAATAATATAAGAGGCACAAAAACAGCCTTTGATGTTTTTATTACACCATCTTGTTCAATTATTGAGTTGTTTATATATGTTATTTTATAAATTAAGCGCAAAAAAAAAATCCCAACCCGATCCTGCCCCGACCCGATTCCGACGGGTCCGGGATCGGGACGGGACTTTGGCGAATCCCGCCTGTCCCGATCCCGCCAAACCCGCCCCGACTCGTCCCGGCCCGTTGGCCACCCTTATATAAAGGTCAGGATATCAGAAGCATCTGAAATTAATGATCTTACCAAAAATTAAAAGTACTTTTTCATTTGTTACATGACTACATCTAATAGTTACACTAACAAAATTCAACAGCTTTGTCGTTTTTTTGTTAAATGCCTTCTTACTGTGCTACTCCCGTCCCAAGAGGCAGGAAATAGGAAGCGAATGGAAACCAAGTTTAGCCAGTAAAGGAAAAGCCAAAGATACTAAAGAAGAACAATGTAATCAAAATCATAGAGCAGCCATAGTAGAAGCCAAGCTAAAATGCCCGAGGACAGGCTCAGGAAAGAACAGAAACATTAGGGGGGGTTTCTTTTTCTTTTTCTTTATCCTTGACAAGAAGTGAGCTTCCGCTGAGAGATACAAAGAGGGAGAAAGAAGACGTTCGTGGTCCTTTAATATATATGATACTAAATCAAGTGGAGAACCTTGTTCCCCAAAATTAAAACTTCATAAGCATTTTATTTGTGGTATACTCTTTTGGGTCAATCAAATCGTTTAGAAGTTTCAGATGGAATTAGAATAGGTATCATTAAATGCAATAGGAGAGACTCTGTGAATAAGCACTAAAGCATATTGTCATTAAATTGTTTATACACAGAGTTTCTCTTTCTAGCCCAAGCTCACACCAAGAACAAGTGAAAATAATTTGTTCACTCACGCAAGTGCAAACATAAACCCCTTTGCTATTTTAGTACCCTTTTTTCTTATAGTCCTCAATTTAATCAGTGGTATATGCAAAATCAAACCAAATGGTACTACTATCCATTGTTCTCCAGAATAGTAAACCAAAACAAATGCAAAACGTAAGACCCCTTTGCTATTTTAGTACCCTTCTTCTTCTAGTCCTCAATTTAATCAGTGGTATATGCAAAATTAAATCAAATTCTACTATCCATTGTTCTCCAGGATACTCTTAAGTTAAGATTTTTTGTCAATAACCCAACAGATACCCACTTCTTTTCTTTCCAACAGAAAGCCAAAGACCATCAAAACTGGGAATTTTCAACATTAAAGCTAAATTATGAAAAGAAACCTTAAAATTTCGATACTCTTTAAGTTCAGAAATTTACCCCATTGCTATTTTAGTATCCTTTTTTCTTCTAGTCCTCAATGCAATCAGTGGTATATGCAAAATCAAATCATATACTACTAGCCATTATCCCCCAGGATACTCTTATGTTTAGAAACTTTCATGATAACTCAAAAGATACCCACTTCTATTATTTCCAAGGGAAAGCAAAAGAACATCAAAACTAGGAATTTCCAACATCAAAGCTAAATTTTGAAATGAAACCTTAAATTTTGACTTGCTATTTTAGTACCCTTTATCTTCTTCTCCTTAATTTAATCAGCAGTATACGCATAATCAAACCAAATGGTACTACTATCCACTATGTCTCCAGGATACTCTTTTAAGTTACGAAATTTTCTCAAAAACCCAAATTGAAACCCACTTCTTTTCTTTCCAAGGGAAGAAAAAGACCATAAAAGCTGGGACTTTTCAAGATGATAGCTAAATAAGCACTCAAGCAGAATGTCATGAAATGCAAAACATAAGACCCCTTTGCTATTTTAGTACCGCTTTTTCTTCTGGTCCTCAAATCAATCAGTGGTATACGCAAAATCAAATCAAATATTAGTACTATCCATTGTTCTCCATGATACTCTTATGTTAAGAAATTTTCTCAATAACCAAAAAGGTACCCATTTCTCTTCTTTCCAAAGGAAAAGCTAAAGAGCATCAAAACTGGGAATTTCCAACATCAAAGCTAAATTTTGAAACTTCTCCAATAATAAGGGAGCCTTGGAGTACCTAGTAAAGTTGTTGTCACGTGAGCAGGAGGTCATGGGTTCAAGCATTGGAAACAGCCTCTTGTGTAAATGCAGGGTAAGGCTGTGTACAAATAGACCCTTGTGATCTGACCCTTTCCCGGACCCCGAGCATAGAGGGAGCTTAGTGCCCTTCCCAATAATAAACAAAAAAAAATGAAAAACATAAAAAACCCTTTACTCTTTTAGTACCCCTTTTTCTTCTAGTCCTCAATTTAATCAATGGTATACATAAAATCAATCAAATACTACTATCCAATGTTCTTCAGAATACTCTAGGGGTCGTTTGTTACGCAGGATAAGGTGGAATATCCGGGATTAAGTTTGGAATAAAATCTATACCTTATTTGGTTGAAGGTATAAATTCAATCAAATAAGGTATAAAATTTATCCCAAACTTAGTCTCGGATCTTATCCCATCAAGTTCCATATTATTTTATCCCACCTAAATTAGTCGATGGATTATAATCCTGGAATAACTTAGTATGTCCGCGTACCAAATGACCCCTTAAGTTTAGAAATTTTCTCGATAACCCAAAAGAAACCCACTTCTATTCTTTACAAGGGAATGCAAAATACCATCAAAACTAGAAATTTTCAACATTAAAGCTTAAATATTTAGTAGTAGTACCTGTTTGCGGTTGTTAGAGAAGAGGCAAGTGAATCTGCCATTGCAGTTGAGTTTGTGTTGTAAAGAACTAAAGCTATTTCCGGCGATAGAGAAGGGATGGTGGTGCTGTGGTGGTGCACGGTGGTGCTGGGATTGAAACTCGTAGGCTCAACACCTGCGCCATAGATTTTGGCTTTTGCTAGTAACGAGTGAAGTGATAGCCAATTTTAGGCAAATGACCCAAAGAACTGTCCTTTGCGGCAACTGAAGTGATTGCCAGTTTTAGGACCTCTGTTTAAGGTACAACCAAGGATTTCGGAAACAGCGGTTAGAGATGACGTGGATTTCATTGGATATGTTAGCCCGTTTTAGGACCTCTGTTTAAGGTATAGCCTTAGGTTCATAATTTTTTGCAAAGTATAATCGTTTTAAATTAACATCTACAAATGTTAATATCTGAAGCAGTTCCAACATTAATTAATTTTTGGTGGTCTTTCATTTTTGCTCATCAAATTAAAAAATTTAAATTTTATCTTTCGTCTAAAAGATTTTGAGTTCAAACCCAACTCAGTAAAAAAATTATATTATATTAAAAGAACGAATGATCTTATAAATATTAATTTAATTTTTTACTTTTCATTAAAAAAACTCTACAATAAATAAAATTATAATTTACTATTTTTTTCAAATTATTATTTAATTATTTTTATTATATTTCAACTAACCCTGCTATAGAAATTAATCAGGATATTTTACAAATCTCCACTTCTAGCCGACCTAGACCTAATTTGAAGTTTATTCTAAGCCGTTGAGTTTATCTTCTCTCTTCTCTCAACTCTCTCCGATCTCAATTATATCTCTCCTCTCATTTTCTTCAGGTTTCCGAGCTCGAAAAGGTTCATCAATGGCCGTTTGAGTTCATTTAATTCTCCATGATTGTACTGAATAGTTTCTCTCTTGTGGCGATCTAAATTCTAGTTGTATCAGTTCAATTTAGCAGTAAAAGTCCACTTTGCTCCTAAATTTCTATAAATTCTGTTGAGAATATTACGACTTGTGATTTCATACTCTACATCTCAAATAATTTATTTTTCTTTCAATATTGATATGGATGTATATTTATCTAAATTTGTTACTCCTCTAATAACATGATTTTTGTTTATGCTGCATTTTGTGACAATTGATTGCTGTGAATAATTCCTAACGTCACAATTGATGAGTTAATTATTTTCAGAGTCGAGGCGGCGCCGCCGCACAGGGTACCCAACTGCCGGGGCCTCCGCCCCAAAATTTTCATTTTTCTTTTATTAATTTCAAATATTAAGATATGTATTAAACATGCCTCTAATTTTATCTGTGAAAGTTGTCGCCTAGCTGTTGAAGGCTCCATTGAAAAGTCATTCCCTAATGAGAGGTTGCGTGTTCAAATTCAATGAGCAGTGAAATGCATCTTCTTTTTTTTAACACAAAAAAAAACAAATTTGGGTTCGAGTCCCAACCAGTCGGCTCCCCCCCCCCCCCCCCGCTCTTTAAACAAAAAAAACATCCATTGGGTTTCAAAAAATAGAAAGCATTAAAAACACCACAAATACAATCCAAAAAAAAGTTTCCCCATTAATTATTGTAGAAATTTCAACTTCCAAGTAAAGATCTTTTTGGTAAGTTATTGTTTTGAGAATTATTTTGCTCTAATTCACTATTAACATGGATTGATTCAATTGCATCAATGTTTATTCCATTTTGCTTAGGGTTTCAAATTTCTCAAATGTCAATATTATATTTAATTTGGGATTCTCAATATTACATTAAATTAATTGTGTTTAGCTTTAGATTTTACATTACTTTTATTGGTAATGTATGTAATGGATGACTTGTATTTTACATGATTACATTAAATTTGATTTGTCTTTTTGTTTCAATAGGAGAATTACAAATGTCTCCTACCTGAAAATATCCGTCTGGACATGAAAAACGTAAAAAAAAAAAGACACGAAGAAGAGTTCATCAATAGATTTGTTGTGAAGCCGACAAATTCATTACTTGAATATTTAGCTAATGAAGAACAAAATGATGGTGGTGAATTACATGAAGGCTTAACATTTGAAAATGATGTGGATGAACATGTGAATGAAATTGAGGACAATCAAAGTGGCAGTGTTTTAATCATAGAAAATGTTTATAATGTTGGTGAAGCTCATGACGATGATGATGGTGATGGAGATGGAGATGAAACAATCCACTCTGAATCTGATGGTGTGAATGAAGAATCAAATACATCAATTCCACTTGACATCTTTGATCCAAGAAATTTTGATGATTTAGATCTTAAGTGGAAGGATCAATTAGTGGAAAGGGTCCTATAAGAGATGTATTAATCGGAAAAGATCCAAAAGATGTATCAAAGAGGCTTTTCTCCCATGTCACTATGGAGAATTTTTCGAATGTCTCAGCTTATTGTAAAAGGCTGAAGGAATTGGCGGATCAACTCCAGAACATTGGTGCGCCCGTCAAGAATGATCGTCTTGTTCTTCAGATGGTTGTCGGCCTATCCGAGGCCTATAATGGTGTTGGGACTCTTCTTCGTCAAAGCAGCCCTCTTCCTCAGTTTTATCAAGCCCGGTCTATGCTCACCCTTGAAGATGCGGGGTTGGCTAAAAATGCCACAATTGGAGCAACTTCCGCCATGATGGCGGCCTCGCCACAAAATTCCTACTCTCCATCATCTTCGGCTAATTCCACTCCAAATTGGAACAACGGGGATGGAAAACAAGGTCAAAATCGGAAGTCCGACGGAAAAGGCGGCGACAACAACGGTGGCGACAACAATAGTCATGGTAGTAGCCTGCAGAGGCAACCACAACCTGGGCCAGGGCAGTGGGCCAACAATGCCGCTGGCCAGTGGGCCTGGCAGTGGCCCAACTGGCCCAGTTACCCCTTTCCAGTTCCAGTAGTTTACCCAATGAATTGGGCTAGCTAGCAGAAGCCCAATTCGCAGCCAGTTCCATCAGTTTACCTAGTGAATTGGGCCTAGATGGCCCAATTCACATCAGTTTCAGTCCAGTCAGTCGGATGTTGGGCCTTGTCAGTAGACATTCATAGATGTGGACCCAACAGCAGTTCTGATACTCACAGATATCAAGGTCGCGATGCATACACTTAAGTTAAATCTCTCAGACACAAATTAATAATGGACATCTGAGCCACTTCTCATATGACGCTCGCGCAAGGTAATCTCTCGTCTTATTTCAGTTTGAGCAAAAATTGTGGCATAATTGTTAGTAATGACAATTCAATTCCAATTCGTGGTTATGATCACACAAATTTGTCCCCTCAACATCCACCTCTCATCCTCAAAAATGTCTTTCATGCCCATCATTTAATAAAAAATTGGCGTATGTCCGAAAATTCATAACTGATAATTGAGTTTATGTTAACTTTGACTGTTTGGATTTTCTGTAAAGGATTTCAAGACGGGGATACCTCTAATGAGGTGTAATAGTCGTCGAGAGCTTTATCCAATCACTACTACCACCATTTCCACTAGTCAAGCCACACCTTCCACATCTGCCGCTCTTGCTCCTTCCTTGTGGCATGCCCGTTTGAGTCATTCGGGGTCGTCTATTATTTATTCTCTTAAAAATAATAATTCCATTGATTGTACGAGTACACGTAGTACTCATATTTGTCATTCTTGTCCTCTAGGGAAACATGTTACATTACTGTTTGTCGTCTCTACTTCTAGTACGTTGATGCCTTTTGACATTATTCATAGTGATTTATAGACATCTCCCGTTTTGAGTTCTTTGGGACATCGTTATTATGTTTTATTTTTGGATAATTATTCTATTTTTTTGTGGAAACTTCCTTTGGCAAAAAAAATTTCCACATTCTTAAAATTTAGAGCTTTCATCCTTACCCGATTTGCATTGGAAATTAAAAACATTCAATGTGATAATGGTAGGGAATATGAGAATGAGTCATTTCAAGAATTTCGTGACACTCATGACATATTTTTTCAATTTTCTTGTCCTCATACGTCCTCGCAAAACGGGAAGGCCAAAAGAAAAATTTGTTCTATTAATAATATTGTTTGCACCTTACTAGCACATGCTTCATTACCCCCATCTTTTTGGCATCATGCGTTACAAATGGCGACCTACCTACTTAACATTCTCCCTAACAAAGGTTTAACATATCAATCCCCACTTAAATTTCTTTACAATAAAGTTCCCTCGTATTTTCATCTTAGGGTGTTTGAGTGTTTGTGCTATTCACTTTTTCAGTCCACTGTAATTAATAAACTTCAAGCTTGGTCTACCGCTTGTGTATTTTTGGATTTTCCGTCTAATCATCGTGATTACAAATGTTTTGATTTATCTTCTAATAAAATCATAATTAGTCGCCATGTTATTTTTTATGAAACTCAATTTCAATTTGCTCAAATGTCTAAATCTGTGTCGAGTGCTTATAATTTTTTGGATGATGCTCCCTCCCCGTATATTGTACAACAGTGGACCCGAGAGTCAAATCTGCCAGCAGGCCCAAACAACCTCGGCAGTGTTCCAACATCTCAGAAAAGTTCCGAGACCCCGCCTAGTGGCTATCTTGGCCCAGTTTCTGGTTCCGAGACTTAGTCCAGTTTCTGGCCCAGAATCTCAGACCAATCTCGGTCCAGTTTCTGGCCCAAATTTTTCTTCTTCTCCTCCGGGTCGTCAGCCAACCGCTATTCGACCAGCATGCCCACTACCTGTTGGCCAGTCCACCACTGACCCAATAATTACCCAAATCCCGTCAAATTTTATCTCAAGTCAAGGGCCCGTTACACGTAGCCAACGAGGTATTTTTAAACAAAAATGACATTTTAATCTTACTTCTAATGTCACTAAATCACCCCTACCACATAATCCAGTGTCTGTCCTTCATGGCCCGAATTGGAAAATAGCCATGGTTGATGAATATAATGCTCTTATTAAAAATAAGACGTGGGATTTGGTGCCCCGTCCGCATGATGTTGATATTATTCGGTCTATGTGAATTTTTACTCATAAAGAAAATTCTGACGGTTTTTTTGAGAGGCATAAGGCCCGTCTTGTAGGTGATGGAAAAACACAACAGGTTGGCATAGATTGTGGAGAGACATTTAGTCCGGTGGTCAACCGACAACTATTCGCATTGTGCTTAGTCTGGCTCTCTCGAAATCATGACTCATTCATCAGCTGGATGTGAATAATAGTTTCTTACACGATGATCTTAATGAGACAATACATATGCATCAGCCCTTGGGTTTTAAGGACCCCAATTACCCTCACCGTGTCTGTTTGGTGAAAAAGTCCTTATGTGGGCTTAAGCAGTCCACACGGGCTTGGTATAAGAGGTTTGCATATTATGTGTCTACTATTGGGTTTTCTCATAGTAGATCTGATCATTCTATGTTTATCTATCGTCGTGGTACTTCTCTAATATACATTATGTTATATGTGGATGATATTATTTTGACTGTCTCCTCTGATAATTTGCGCAAGTCTATCATGACCCTTGTCAGTTCGAAATTTGCTATGAAAGACTTGGGGGCCTTGAGTTATTATTTGGGAATAACTGTCACTCGTTATGTAAGTGGTCTATTTTTATCACATAGGAAGTATGCGGCTGAGATTATTGAGAGAGCTCTCATTTTATCTTGTAAGTCATCTTCTACTCCGGTTGATACCAAATCAAAGATGAGTGCTACGTCTAGCACACCATATGAGGATCCCACCCACTATCGTAGTCTTGCAGGGGCTCTTCAGTATATTACATTTACGAGACCATATATTACTTATGTAGTTCAACAGGTGTGTTTATTTATGCATGATCCACGGATTGAGCACATGCATACGCTCAAACGCATTATACGATGCATACAGGGCACACTTGATTATGGGTTGCATTTATATCCATCATTCGTCTCTACTCTCGTATCTTACACAGTTGTTGATTGGGGGTGGATGTCCAGATACCAGACGTTCAACTTCTGGTTATTGTATGTTTCTTGGTGATAACTTGGTCTCTTGGTCGGCAAAACGCCATGCTACTTTATCGAGATCCAGTGCGGAGGCCGAATATCGAGGTGTAGCCAATGTGGTGTCTGAGTCATGTTGGCTGAGTAATATTTTATTAGAGCTTCACTTTCCTATTCAGAAAGCTACTTTGGTCTACTGTGATAATGTTAGTGCCGTCTATCTATCTGGGAATCCGGTCCAACATTAGCGCACTAAATATATCGAGATGAATATTCACTTTGTTCGCGAAAAGGTAGCTCGTGGACAAGTACGTGTCTTACATGTCCCTTCAAGGTATAAAATTGCTGACATCTTTATTAAGGGTCTTCCCTTGGTTCTGTTTGAAGATTTTAGGGACAGTCTCAGTGTACGACAATCGTCCGCTATGACTGCGGGGTGTGACAGAAATCGTGTATATTTGTGAATATTTATGTTACTTACCATATTTTGTAGGATTCTTGTACAAGTGTAATTAGGAGATTAATATTATAGTAGGAATATGATTTTTCATATTTAGAGATTGTATATTATATATATAGACATCTTCATTAATGAAAATAATCAAAGGATTATTCTGTCACAAAATATATTATGGCGGACCATCAAGAGTTTATGATAGACAAGTTGTCACAACACCTGGCGAATCACCAAGAGTTTAGTACAAATATCGTAATCGTAATCGTAATCGTAATCGTAACCGTAACCTTGGAATAAGTTGTTCACAATTTCTAAAACAAATTTCACCAACACGTCTGAACATTGATTCAAATTCATTAAAATCAACTTGAAATGATTCTAAATTTGATATCCAGCATTGTAATACTAATCCTACCAAACTCAATAGTTAGATTTAACCCATAATTTTAAAAATTAAAACATTATGTCTTCTTTAACTTTTATTTTTTAAAACTCAACAAATTTAGAAGAAGAAGGAGAAGAAAATGATGGAAATTGGAAGAGGAGGAGGAGAAATAGAAGAGAAAGGAGGAGGAGAAATAGAAGAGAAAGGAGGAGGAGAACAAGGCCAAGTTATGGCATGTGTATAGCCCCGTTGCTACTATACACAAATTCTTTTAATCGGGTAAAAAACTAAACACTAACTTGTACAAAGCATATTAGGTGAACTTTTCAGTATTTTAACATTTCACAAATTATTTCTTGTTACAAATTTATAAAAAATAGAAGGAAAGATTAAAAGATAAACTATAAAAATACTATAGTAAACCTTCTCTATAATAACCTCGTTTGTTCGGATATTATTTTGCTGCTATAAATGAAATATTGCTATAGCGAATATAAGTAGATATTTACCCGCACAGAGTGGTTACACCAAACCAATCTAACTTACTATCATTAAGTAATTTAATGAAGTAAATATATAAATTAATTAATCATAATTAAGTTATGTTATTATATATTAATACACATGGCATGCATTCACTGATTTGATATAAACATCTGATATAGATAAATTTTTACTGAAAATATATAATATAACATAAAAATCGATTCTATAAAACCTTTAGGGGTTATGAAATATTGTTATAGAACATAGTGTTATAGAGAGGTTCTATAGCATATTATAAAGAATTATTTGAAAAATAACTACTTGTAGTAGGCATTAATACATGAATATGATTTTATAATGAAAATCTTGTTTCGCATTGCAAAGATCGTGAGCTTCATTAAGTTGTTGACCAAACCCAATCTTAATCCAAGGGCATATAGCTGTGACACGCTATCACTCGTTATTTCCCAAAAGAACCTCACTTTTCTATGTTAGATACATGGTTCCATGGGGTATATAAGTAAACTTACTCGAAAAAGATTAAAAGATAATTCATAATCTGTTGGCAAAGACAAGATAGTTCTAGTTTCAGCCCAACCTCTTTTGGCCCCACCACTTTATCTTTATCCTTTCAATTCCTTTTTTGTTTTTCTTCCATTTTTTATAAAGCAAAGGTCCCCACTTCAAATTATTACATTTATATCATTGCTTCTTCTTGATGCTATCAATTGGCATTATTTACGTCTCATTTTACGGGAAGTTGTTTAATTAGATACTAAAAGTATATTGAAATATAAATTAATTATATGAAAAATATCTTATAAACTTCATAATTCTTATTTGATTTTATATTTAAAAAAAATGAAAGTTTATTAAAATAATTTTATATCTCATAAAAATAAAAGTATAATTTGTTTGTGTCTTACTCCTATCATGTCAAACTCTACTTGTGAGATACAATAGGTATGATATTGCTGTTATTTTTGTTTATTGCATTTTATATCAAGTGAATCAAAATAAATCATGTTATTAAGGTCAACATGAATGTCATTACTAAATAATTTTTAAAATAGGATAAATAAGTATTATTTTGGCACAAATTAGAAAATAAGGCGTGTCGCACCCAAATGTATGATTTAGTGAGTAATATAGCGAGTTAAGAATCATGATATTTCATGTTTAAATTTTAATAGAGATAAAAATATTATATGTTCAAGTCTTGGTAGATAAAATTATTAATATTTATGCTTTTAGAAGATAACTTATACGGTACTCCCTTCGATCCATATTAATATCATATTTTGCTTCGCGAAAGTCAATTTAGCTAATTTTAAGAGCTAAATTGGATAAGATAAATTGATATTTAAAATTATAATTTAAATACTTAAAAATTATATAAAAATTACTATAAATTATAATTCATCGCATATCAATATAGTAAAAAAAACTTAAAATATTAATTAAAATTAATTTAATTTGACCATCGAAAATGAAATATGACAAGTATTATAGGACAAAAATAATATAAAATTAGTTGAAGCGATCCTAAACTACTGATTCAGAATCGAAATTATCCAAAAAAAATAAAAATGTATGTCATATTATATGGGTAAGAAATGGGACCCAAGGGAGCATGGAAAAAGTGCAAAAAGCAGTGAACAAACTTTTAAACTAAGCTAAGGGTATATTCGTCATTAAATGCTTATATAGATAAAGAGAGACACACAGGCAAAAAGAGAGAACGAAGAAGAAGAACAGAGAGAATGAGAGTTTAACGCCGTTAAATTTACCGTTACTATATGAAAACAAAAAAACCATGGTGTCGGACCAAGAAATAGCTAGAGGTGTTGAAACTTTACTCCGTCAATTAGATCCTAACGCCGTTACATCATTAAACGGCGTCGTACAACAAGTCGGAGCAAAACTTGGACAAGACCTTTCACACAAAGCAGAGTTCATCAATGATCAGATCAACCTTATCCTATCACAACAACAACAACATCCGTTTATGGTTAAAGACCATTTTGCCCTCCTAAACCACTCACAATTTGCTCAACAACAGTTTTATTCCCATTTTGCCCTTCAACAACAACAGCACCTCTACTTTCAGCACCATGTACCGCCGCCGGTGGCGAGAACAGTTGCTCCTCCTCCAGCTCAGCATGCATCGTCAAATGTCGCTTCTACCCCCAAGGAAAGGTATGGTGTATAATTCGGGCGAGGATAAGTTTGTCTTTTTATTCTTTTAATTTAATTTTGTTATAATAAATTTGCATCGAGCAAAATGGTTTGCTGAAAAATTAAACAAAAAAAATTATAATAAAGTCGTAAAAATGCATGAGTTTTGTTTTCTAGTTTATTCTTTATTTTATTTTATTTTATTGTTATTCTATTTTTTTTTTACCTATTTAAGGGGCGAGAATTTGGTGCTGGTGGTTGAGCAAATATAGGTTGAGTAAAAAGCTGTTATTTTTTGTTTCTTAACAAAAAAAGATGTATTATAGTAATTCTTAGGATCTGAAAATATATATTTTTTTAAAAAGATTTATTTTTTCTCACTATAACGTATAAAGGTCTAGTTAATTTTGTCCTAGATAGCTAGTTAGCTAACTGGAATTTGCAATTTATATACTTAGTATGTTTTGTTGTTTTAATTAGTCATTTCCCATATTTATGTGTTCAAAGTTGGTTGCAAATTACACATGATATATTAACATGCTGATACTATAGGCTGTTACCTAGCCAAGTCAGGATCTTGTTACAATATGCAAGTAGACAGCAGTTTAAATTCGTTGTTGGTGTTTCGGCTAATGTTTTTTTAAAAATAAATTTTTGATAACTTGGTGTCTGAGCCGGCTTGCTCGCACCTCGACTAGTCCATCGGGTTTTTAGTGTTTTGGCTAAACATACTTTGGCAAAAAGTAAAAGAAAGGTAAAATGGATAAAAAAAAAATTTGCTTTTCATCCGCTTGATGCTAGTGATGAAATCTACTTGCTTCATAAAAATGGGGATAAAATGGACAAAAATAAAGAGTTAATTCTCAAGTCTTGGTGGACATTGTTACCGGTTGTGCTGGTGAAATTTGCCAAGGTGTAAGCAAGCTAGCGTGGATACCATGACTATTTTAAAAAAAATGGTCACGTTTACCTTTCTTATGTAGGTAGCTAAAACCATCTTATACTGCTTTTCACCTTTTACATTTTCTAAAGTGAATTTGAGCTTTGGGGAGTTAGTTCTTTAATTTGACTCTTAGGTGTATTTCTACTTAAGAATCAACGATTTTGGGAAATTCTAAATTGAAACTGTCTTAAATCAAACATAATGATGCGGAGGAATGCATTGCACGTTATACCATAAGTGTTCTGCGCCTTTTAGACCAATTTTGTTTCCTAAGTAATGTCTGAGATCGATATAGTCCTGATTGATGAGACTCGCAGCGAAGTGAACGCTAAGCTGGAGGTTTGGAGACAAACGCTGGAGTCTAAAGGGTTCAGGCTAAGTAGGACCGAGACATAATACTTGGAGTGCAACTTGAGCCAGGTGTGGAGGTGAGGCTTAGTACTCATGTCATTTCAAAGAAAGGAAGCTTCAAGTACCTCGGGTCTATTATCCAAGGGAATGGAGAGATTGATGACGACGTCACACATCGTATTGGGGCAAGGTGGATGAAATGGAGGCTCACATTTGGAGTCTTGTGCGATAAAAAGGTGCCACCAAAACTTAAAGGCAAGTTCTATAGGGTGGTGGTTAGACCGACTATGTTGTATGGGGCGGAGTGTTGGCCAGTCAAGACTTTGCACATTCAAAAGATGAAAGTTGTGGAGATGAGGATGTTGAGATCAATGTGTGGGCATACAAGGAGTGATATGATTAGAAATGATGATTTTCGGGACAGAGTGTGAGTGACCTTGGTGGAGGATAAGATGTGGGAAGCGAGGTTGAGATGGTTCGGGCATGTGTAGAGGAGAGACACGGAAGTGTGAGAGGTTGACTATGGACGGGTTCAGGAGGGGTAGAGGTAGGCCGAAGAAGTATTGAGGAGAGGTGATTAGACGGGATATGACACAGGTGTAACTTACTGAGGACATGACCTTAGATAGGGAATTGTGGAGGACACGGATTAGGGTAGTAGGTAGTTGAGCGTAGTCCTACTTATGCTTACAAACTGGTAACTGATAGTTGTAGTGTTATTATTGTAGGTCTGCTTAGCCTATCATACTAATAGGCGCAGTACTACTTTATAGTCCCATGTCTCTTGATTTCTGCTGCTATGAGTTCTTTAGTTTACTTTTTTTATCTTATTTACCTGCGTTAGTTACTGCTTCCTTTTTCAGAACGCACTATCATGACTTATTCGCTTTTGTTACCATCATTTTCATACTGCTTTAAATTTCGTGTCCGGGTCTGACCGTTTCTCTTGCTTTGCGTCTCTTGCTTTGCTTGTGCTTATGCTTTGTCTTGAGCCGAGGGTCTTTCGGAAACAACCGCTCTACCTACCAAGGTAGAGGTAAGGTCTGCGTACACTCTACCCTCCCCATACCCCACGTTGTGGGATTTCACTGGGTATGTTGTTGTTGTTGTATTGATATGGATGTATGTTGTTGTTGTAAGCAGTGTCTGAGATTCAGTAATAAATGATATCTGATTCAGTTAAGTAAACTTATTTCCCTAGTATTACTTCACTTGTTTACATGGTTAAACTATTAAAGCCTCCTGTATCTGTTTCAATTTTGTCCAGTGCTACTTCTGGAACAAAAAGGAGAGGTGGACCAGGTGGTTTAAACAAAGTCTGCGGTGTTTCACCAGAACTTCAGGCCATTGTTGGTCAACCCGCAATGCCCAGGACAGAGGTATGATTTGTCATATCAAAAGAAGTTAACGAGTTTTAGTCGACTATTATTATATAGATCATAAGTACATCTATCTTTGCTCGGTCAGATTGTGAAGCAGCTGTGGGTGTACATCAGGAAACACAACTTACAGGATCCCGGTAACAAACGAAAGATTATCTGCAACGATGCTCTGCGAGCACTCTTTGAAACAGACTGCACCGATATGTTCAAGATGAATAAGCTGCTGGCTAAACATATTACGGCACTCGATCCTTCAAGTATGTCAAAAAAGAAAAAAACGCTTTCCGTTCGTAATATATCTCTTATTCCCACACTTCCCAAAAGTATATAGAAAATGAATAAAAGGAAAAATTGACAAATAGCTACAGTTTGAAAGGTTTATAACTATTTTTTTAACGACGTTCCCCTGTCCAACCCCTGCAGAACAAGCTGAGCAAGCTAAAAGATTGAAGGTTGAATCTGATTCTGTGGCTGCTAAGGTTGAACAACCTAGCTCATCGACTGTTACGATATCTGATGCGCTCGCCAAATTTTTTGGAAGTGAAGAAAAGCAGATACTCCAAACAGATGCCTTGAAACATATTTGGGAGTATATAAAGCTTAACCAACTTGAGGTAGATGTGTATAATCTACTTGATTTATTTGGTTATACAGAAGGGATGTGTTGGTGTTTCTCTTCTCTTAGTTCCTTTCTGTTTTCTACCTCCTTTCCATCAGTAATTCCTCACTACTACAAGTGTTTAATATCTCTAAGCAACATCATCACATATCTCTGCATCTTTAGCATATATTTCTGCTTTTCTGCTTGCAGGATCCTGTGAATTCTATGGTGATCATGTGTGACGCAAAGCTTCAAGAACTCCTAGAATGTGGAAGTGTTTCTGCCACGGAAATACCTGACATGCTGGCACGTCGTCATTTTGTCTAGCAATGACTATACATCTACATTACTATGGTAGGTAAATTATCATGCTAAGTTAACTTCTCCATAAGCAGAAAGGCTAGTTTACCATTTTATTATCGAGGGAGATCGTATCAAATCAAGAAATAACTATAACAAATTGCAATAAGCAGTGTAATATTTTAATTTTACAATTCTTATGCAAGAGACCTACAGATAGGGAAGGTTCGCAATAGCGCTAATTTAACTTGAGGGGTAATTAATAGAAAATGTACAGTATACTTTCTGAAGGAAACTGAAAGAAAAGGTTTGCTGTTTCATCAAATGCAAGCGAGCTCTTTTCATTTCACGTGATGTTAAGACAAACAGTTCATTAATATTATCTAGAACTAGAATAAGCTGAAGTCATTTTAGCTCTTGTATGAGCTATGGTACATTAGCCCTTATATTCTGGTCTACAGAGTGTTCATAGTGACGATGACAAAATCGCTGCACCTCAAGTAATCGTCTAATATCTTATACTACAAGATTAAGTTCGACTTGAACCTATAAAAAAAGATTATGTTTGACTTTAACTTCCATCTATTTACGACCTTTTCTGGTTTGATCCACAACCTCCGTCTGTGTTTGTTTTGGCAGGTATTTCAGGTCATAGCTGTCTAGTTGGTTGATGACACACTAATGTTTCCGAAGATGTATCTTGGTTTTTAGGTAATTTTAGTTTGTTAACATAGTTAGACTTATGGTATGTAATTAAAAATCTGGATTGATCTGCTCCCGGGCTTATGGCAGAAGGATGTTTTTGTAATTACGCCACGGCCTTGTTCTAGGTTCACTAGCCTCCTTTATTGTAAAATCCTGGTCTTAATATATGGATAGTAGGAACATTAACAGATTCTTAGCTTGTTCGAACACGTTGGAATTAAGATGTACATGTCAGGTCTACAATATAAATTGGAGGGTACATTTCTCTTTCGTCTTTGATGTGAAATTTCCATTACTTACTGCTTTCGTTGCCCCTGTTGAGGAAATGTCCATACAAAGATCTTCTATGTTTTATTTACGAGTGACATTTCAAACATTGGAGTTGCATCACTTCCCTAATGCTTGTGTGGCATCATATCAATTGTTAAGTTACTTCATCTGTGATAATATTCATAGATGGAAGCAAAAATGCTGCTTCTATTACTACAATTTTTGTTACTGAATTACATGAAGTTCCTACCGTTCTTTACAAAGTACAGCAGAGCTGCAAATAGTAGAATATTTATCTTCATTTTGGTGTTCACCTTATTCGTAGTAGTATTAGTTAGTAATCGCGTAATTTCTTTTCTTCGATGTGTATTACTATCTGTTGCCTCATTTGCTTTTTATCTTGCTATTTTGTTGTCATATTTTTCTTGATACTGTACTTCGAGTCCTTTTCTTTTCTTTCGAAGCCGGGTGTCTATTGGAAACAACCTCCTCTACCCCACAAAGATAGGGGTAAGATCTACGTACATCCTACCCTCCCCAGACCCAACTTGTGAGACTTCCCTGGTTATGTTGTACTTGAGGGTATATTTACCTTTCTTCTTTGATGTAAATTTTCAAATTGCTTTGTTTGTCCCTATTGGGGAAATGATCTCTTATAATGACCCAGTTTCTTTCGAGCCAAGGGTCTATCAGAAACAGTCTCTCTACCCCATAAAGGTAGGGTAAGGTCTGTTCACTCGGTATATTGTTGTTGTACAATTTGAATAGAAAGAGAATAACCGTACTAAGGTCTCCTCTACTTTATTACCGATCTCCTCTGTAAAGGGTCATATAACTACAATTTTGTTAGTGAATTACATTAAGTTCCTAGAGTTCTTGACAAAGTACAGTAGAGCTGCAATTAGTAGAATAGTAAAGATGCTCATATCCTTTTTGTTCTTTCCCTTGAAAAGATCTGGACTCATCTTTTGAATTGCTCTCAAAATGAAGGATGATATTTTCTGTGTGAATTTTGAAGAAAAATAGAAGGAATAATATTAGTACTAGCTAAAATTGCAGGTCATGTATCTATAATTTTGTTGTCATAATGTATTACTATTAGTACTCACCAACATAAGTGGCTCAATATGAAAGGAGTGGCTCCATGAATAGATACATTCCTGTCATTCAAAGGGAAAAATAGTCGGTTCGAAACGGATTCATTATTCACTGGCTTTTGGCTTTTGCATTGAGGGGTTCATTATTCACCGAACTTCGAATCGTGATCTTTCTTGGTTATAAAAGAAAATTATTATTTAGCTATTAGATAGGTATATAGACATATATTTTTTCAGCTTCAAATAATTTCCTTTTTAACTTCAACCGGATATTGTTCAAATATCTACATAATTTTCTTGAACTGCATTTTTCAATGTTTTTTTATGTTTAGTATTGGCCATATATATATATACACACACATATATCAACCAAGTGTAGAGAAATGTTGAAATTAACATTCTATTTTTTTTCTCTTCACCTTATCATCATCTTTCCCCTGCAATAATGGCATGTATAGAAGCTAAAACCTTTGCTGCAAAAAAAAAAGAGACAATTGAAGACAGACTAAACTTTTTACCACATACAATTAGAAGAATTTGCATTAATCGGGTCAGTAAATTTTGAATATCGGACAATAACCAAAAAAAAGTTGGAAGAATAAAAGAATAGAACAATGGGCTAACCTAGTTCCCAATTACTTGCTGCAAGGAGAAAAACAATATATCATCAAACCTGTTTGTATATAAATTACTAAAAGATCACTATTTTTGCACTGAAATTTCCTACTGCAAAATGTTTAGTGGCTATACCCTTGAACGTCGGTGGAAAAAACTTAAATATTAGTGTCTTCACATGGAAAAATTAGGAAGCATCCCAACGTTTTAATGGAAACATGTTTTCCACCATGCGTTTTCTCAGTGAGGTGGTTCGGTGGGATAAGGTGAAAAAATCATATTTTATAACATAAATTTCTCACTAAATATCGGTGGGAAAAACCTCTATTTCTAGTTGTGATATACTATTAGGATCAGACGGGGGAAATTTGTTTAATACATACTCCATTACAAATGTTACTTTAGGTTATATATTCCTTTTCACAGGACATTAATTAATAAAAAATAACAAATAGGATTTATAAATAAACCACAAGAGATTTTTATAAATGGTCATAAAAGATCATTTCCTCAATCTCAACAAAGCCTTCCCTTCCCTATTAGACATGGGCCTCAGATCTATATCATTTGTTTTAAGATTATTTTTTTCACAGTTTTTAAGAGAGACATTTAATTGCATTAATTATAAAAGTATTTGTCTAAACTATCTTTTATCTCTCTTATGAACGTCTCACTTTATAATTAACACTCCACTTACCGGAGAGGTAAGTATAAATATTCTCAAAAGAAAAAAAGAAGAAGAAATAGTAGTTTAACATACCTCTTTTCTTTAATATCTCGAAATAAAATCAGTTTGTCAATACGACTAATATTTGAGATAGGAGAGAATAATAAATAAAAGTTTAACATACCTCCTTGCCATAGAAAGTTTGTGAGGAGGAAGCAACATTGCTAATGCATCTACATTTTTCTCCATTTATATCAGACAATTCATTAAGATTTTTATTTCTAAGTGCAGTATAAAGTTTTTGTACTGTTTCCATAGCTCTTTGACTTTCTTCTGGATTATTTTCTGAATTATCTCTAGCATTACATTTCAAAGGGTATAATAGGCAAATTTTTTTGGATACATAACTCAAAGAAGAAACTTGGTTTAAATGAATAAAATTATATTTTTGGTCATGAAGTTGTATTTTTGGATGGAGAGAAAAATATTGGGAATTTTTTATTAGATATCAAGGTAGAAGGAAAGTTAGTGAACTCATTTTCAAGAATATTGCATGTGTATGAATGTGATATGATTTGGCTATATATTTATTTATAAGAAGGATTATATGGTACTTTTGTTGGAAATTTGTCTTTGGTGGGGAGATGCGTCCACCCGTATTTAATGACTTAAATACTAGGGTTTTGTATGTTGGAGGCTTTGTCTCTTTACACGTGCATAATCTACTAAGTGAGTAGATGATCGTAAGACCAAAAATCGTCAAATTTCATTGAGAAATGAAAGAGATATTGGTCCACGAAGTAAGGTGTTTGAGGCATGAAAATATGGTGTGGGACAAATCTACCACATCGGTGGGAAAAAGAAAAATTGTTCTCTTTATAAGTCTCAAAATTGGCTAAGGATTTGGGACTCCAAGGGGTAACCCATGTGTTTGAAGGAGGGAGGACCTAGATGTGCTTGGGTTCAAGGCTAAGCCCACACGCGCGCCGCCGCCGCCCGCCCGTCCGGGCTCGGGTCACGGGTCGTGGGTCGTGGGCTTCTTCTGATAGACCCCCAAATTGTTTAATATTTATAGTTTGGTCCCTGGAGTTTCTGAAAAGTTGAAATTGGGTTTGAGTTGGTTTTTGGAATGTTGCACATTAAATCAGCCATGATGGCTAATTAACTCCCTCACTAAATAGCCATAAACAACAACCATTACTTGGCTGATTACTCCCTTCACTAATGGCCATTATTTGGCTGGTTACTCCTCTCACTAATGGCCATTACTTGGCAGTTGAGGAGTCCCTCCCTTATGCTATATATTGGTGTCTTTTGGCACAATTGTGAAGACTACAACAGACAGAAAATGAGACTACACTATATACGAAACATAAGAGAGCACTGAAATTCTGTCCACAAACAGTGAACAGAAAACTCAAAACTCTTCCTTTATTTTCCATTCTTCAGCAAGTCGTTTCGTGTTTATTTTCTTCCTCAGAATCAACCTATTTGCTTTGTAGTGTTGATTAGTTGTTGTTTCATCTTGGGAGACTATTGCCCGTTAACGTAAAAGCATATATATACGGGACAATCTTGTCTTAAAGACAGAGAGCCATCTCTCGACTCAGCCTACAGTTGTAACAATTCAGATTTAGTGTTTTTTGATTTCAGGTTATCAAGATCAAGACTCAACAAGTTTGCGGCAATTATGAATATTGGCTTATTTATTTATCCTTTCGAACACTTGTAATATTTATTTACTTTCCGTACTGTTTTACATATCCAACAACTTTTTCATAACATGAGTTTCACACATGAAGAGAATAAATGTTCATTAAGATTTCAAGCATTGCAAGATTGGAATATTCTGGTACTGCAAAAGTACTTCTACCATCTAGATGTTGAGTATCATGGCCTATGGAACAGATATATCTATATAGAACAAGTAAAATATAGGGTTAAAAACTCACCTTTTCCTATATAATTGATGAGGGGGAGAGAGTTTCTGAAATCGGCGACGGAGTAAGATTTTTTATTAAGAAAAATCAAAATATAAAGAAGTAAGTCGTGAAAGGGTATGAATTGACACCTCTTCTGCAAGGGTGTCTTCGCCACTATATGAAACACGAAGTAATAAATAGATGAGTAACAGATGCGGGTATCAAATACATGCACATATTTGAAGGTCAATTTGTCATCACATATTAGGATTTGTGAATATGGATCATATTAGTTTATTGAAAAATAACTTATATATTTAGTGAACAATGTATTTTAACTCGATTTCTATTTAATGAATTATTAAAACATCCAATAATTATTGTGTAATTATGGCTTGATTTTCTATTTTAAATTAATTAAATATCCATGGTTTACTATTACTAATGGACTTCATTGACAGGTGAAATGATACGACTTAAATATTTACAAAATCAATATTTGATAAAATTAAGATATTTCGTAACTCATTTAGTTGACTATCTAAACTTTCACTTTATTGGTGAGAGTTCGATTCTCCACCTTGTAATACCCTCCCATGTTCCCCTTCTCCCTACCCTACCCCTATGTAATAAAAATAATTAAAAAAAAGATATTTCGTATATTAGAGAGATATTTGTGAGTTGTAACAAAGAGAAGTGTTGAGGATGGAATGGGCGGGGTTGAGGATTGGTCCTAAGCCCACGCATCTTGAGAATTTCTTAGTCCAAAATGATTGTGCTGACTTGTTTCTACCAGGAATGCGTATCGGGTGGTTCGGTTCGGATTTGAAAGTTATAGGTTATCGGTTTGTAGACATGTTAAATCGTTAAAGAACCGTTAAGATATCAGTTACTGAGTTATTGATTAATCGGTTGTTGATCCTTATCGGTTCGGTTATGTTGTGTTGTGGAGCCTAATTCATCGCCGACACTATGAAGATCATACGGAGAGTGTGGAACGCTGATCGACCTGAACGGTCAGGTTGACGTGGGGGTTGGAAAGCGGTGGGCGCCGTATACAGACTAGGGCACCGTTTTTTTCTTAGAGATCGAGCAAGAGAAAAAGTGAGCAAGAGAGAATTATAAACTCAAACTCCCTGTTTGATTATAGTGAAATCTGTAGCGGTAAAGTGGATGTAGCTCTTGCATTGAGAGTGAACCACTATAAATATGTGTGTTATTTGTTCTTCGCTTATTTACTGTTTTCTGATTAGGTAGGATTTGAGGCTCAAATCCTAACATGTTATCGGTTTAACCATTAAGATTTCAGAAAAAAATTCAAGAACAAAGAACCCAATTTGAAAACTTCCGAGATAATGGAAGAATCTATAATACCAATTTAATAACAATGTGTGTTTCTAGAGCATACAGGCCTGAGAGCTGTGTCTTAGGCTCCTGCTTTCATAGTGCAGTAAATACATGTTACTTCATCCAGTGTGCATTTAAATTATTTCTCAAACTTAAATGTATATACAAGCAAGCCTTTAAGTTGGCCTTATCTTAGTCACTCTCCAACAGATGGAATAGAGTTGGAGAAACCGAAGAAGGAAAACAAAAATTAAGAAGAAAACTAAAGACTTACCTGAAAGTCGAGTCGGAGAAGTCGCCGCTACTAAAAGAGAGAGAGAGATTGAGTTTGTGAAGTGAGAATGAAACATAACCCTAGGTCTAGTCAAGTGACTTTATGTAGTGAATGTTATAATTATAATTAAATAAATGGTTATCGGGTTATTGGTTCATCCGTTGACAAAAGTGACAAAATCGAGGCCCGAACCAATAGCCCAATAACTATATAACACCACCCGATACCCGAGCCAGTAACCCATTAACCCGAACCGTTAACCCAATAATCCAATTATCGATTTGGGTTATTGATTTAACCATTAATTTGCATAGCCCTTGTTTCTACCCAATCACAAATCCCAATAAGCTTCTCTATGTAAACGGGACAATGCCTCATAACGACACGTTCGAATGTGATCACTGTAAGGGATCGTTTGGTATTAGGGTTAATGAAGATTTAATTTCAAGATTAAATTTGAGATAAGTTCATCCCATGTTTGGTTGGGATAAAATTGCGGTATAACTAATTTCGAGATTAGTTATCCTGAATTATAGTGTTATTATTAGGAATAAGAGATATTGAATTAAATTTGAGATGAGTTTATCTCATGTTTGGTTGGGATAATGTCGCTTTTTTATTCCTGTGGGAGAATGAAATAACTAATTTTGGAATAATTAATTTCAATAAAATTAATCACAGGATAACTCGTTTCCAACCAAATGACCCCTAATAGTTCTAAATTTTCAACCATGTCAACAGAATGTCCATGACATCAGTGTACTATACATGGGAAAGTTCATTACCAATGTGAACATAATTCATCTAGTAGATCCATTTTCGAGGCCAGAAACAGTCCAGAATAATTCAAATTTCGCAGCATAATATATGTTGGTACTCCTATTATTTATAAGGAAAATAAAATGGAGCAACCAAACATTGTGGTATTAATTAATGCTTATTCTTATGTGGAGATTAGATCTCCTCAAATCTCAACTTTACACTATATAAGCTTATGCAAATTTTTATGTGAGTATTAGCTCTTCTAAAACTCAAACCACAAGATCGGGTACTATTCACAAATTGTTTGTGTGTTTGTCCTTGACTTTAATTGATCTTCACTGGGCGAATTTTATGTGTCTAAATTTTTGAGGAAAAATGTTCTAATTCACCTTTACTTGTCATTTAAGATTTAGAATTACTCTCCAATATACTTTAAATTGGAGCACCATTAGGGTCAAGGAAAATACCAAACAATTTGTTAACGATAAGGATATGAATGACCCAAACTCCAAAGGCTATCACACGTTGAGGTCTCATGCACACTTTTAGCCTAAAAATTCATCCTCCAAATGATTTGTCTCTCTGAAACCAATGTAGATAGAGGTGGAGTTAGAGTTCTAGCTACGGATTCGACAGAACTCAATAGCTTCCGCTAAAATACTATATTTGTATTAAGACATCTAATTCATTTAGAGTAATATTGGTTGCAACTTTCATGTGATCATTTAGACAATTTCGGAACATCTCTCCACATGATTTTTGGTACCAATCCATTTCTATGTGATGAATGACATTTCCTTGGAAATACGTTGTTGGATTTGCACGAATGTTATTTAGCTCTGTGTTCATTTTTGTAACAAATTCACAACGTATCATTTAAGATATAGGCACCAAAACATGTTAACATGACGACGTTTATAATCAAAATATAATGTATACACTGATTATATACAAACTATACAATGAATACACTGCATATTGGCTACAATTTGTTAGAAGTTAAGGACTATGATTGGTTTTTGTTGTGGCCTTTATTAGTATGATGGGTAGTGTAAAATCCCAATAAAATACAAGTGTCGTTATATATGAAAATTAGTGAAAAATTGACTATTGACATGTGATAAGTAAGTCCTATCTATAAACAGACATCAATTCATTCTTCTTATAGTTATCAGAGAAAACTTTGAGCGTATTATTGCTACATAGCCAAGGAATTGTTGTCTGACGATCCATCTTCTTTCATTTTCTGGCATTGTGAGAACATGATAATCAATAGTAGTGGAAGTTCGTCGATCAGACTTGACGCCAACAGCTACTGTTGTCGAATCATAGAGTTAAACGGTACGTCTCTAGTTATTCCTTGAGCAAACATGGCGTCCCTAAATGTTTCTAAAATGACACTCTTCGTGATCATCATACACACGAGATTTAATCAGTTTGTTACGGAACATAACATACTAGTTAATGGTTTTAGGTGGTACCTTGTAGAGTTTAATGCATTAGTTCATTGGGCCATGAGATATGACTGATGAAGACAATAATCCAAAATTTCCAATAGGACCCCTCCCCTTTTATAAGTTAGGGATGTTAACAGTTTTAGCCAGTAAAATTTTGTTTATCCATCTAACCATAATATTATAGTTTGTAGCCGTTTCCATATATACTCATTTACAACAAGCTATAATCATATTACATATTCATTTTATGTAAATTATACGGTGATTATACATAAGTTATATATTGTATACTAGTTAAATTTTGTAAAAAAAATAAAAAAATTAGGATTACTTTTCGTTTTAGGCAATCGTTGGACAAGTTCCTATCATTTATTGAAGTCCTAGCTGTTACAACTCAAAAGTATGGGGGGGGGGGGTGGGATTCCATAAGATCTAGTTATTCCCTTGAAGTTGATTATTTTTTTATCTTTTAATTGAATGGTATAAGTTTACGTTAGTAGGAGTTGTTTCAAACCAATTCGTTAAACATTAATGAAGTAGTCATTTCACTGAGTGTTCAATTGAGAAGGAGAAAAATAATCGGTGAGGATTTGTATATCCCGAATTTAACTTATTTGGAATTGAGACGTAATAATTATTATTGCTATAATCATTTCACCAAGTAATTTTAATGTTGAAATTCTTTTTTTTTGTTGGATTAAAGTGCTTAATTAAGTGACCATCATGTATAAATTAATACTAAATCATCTACGTGTATATCCGCATTCTACCTTGCAAATTATACTATTTTCATGTCTAGCATCAGACACTTTTTTATAATTGAGAGATTTTGAAAATCAGTATCCTATAATTAGAAATTGAGCAAAAAATATCAGGCTTTTATCTGGGACAACCTAGCATCAAGCACTCTTTTTTGTTGCCTTTGTAATAGATCAAAGTATAAACCATACAATGGTGTGTGTGTGGGGGTGGGGGGTATTTATAAATTTCATTAAAAATGAAATGGATATTATAACATTTTGTGATCTTGCTAAAATGATGTTTCCATATTTCAGGAAATCTCTACATCAAACATTACTGTTTAGACACCTCAACCCATATTAAATGCACATCAATTTTCAATAAAACTTACTTGTATTAGTTAAATAAGAAAGCTAAAATGGTATCTATCTTGAAAACAACTTTATAAAAGAGGGAGGCCCCTATTATTCTCAATAATGTTTTTTTATAGGTAACATTAATCATATGTATTTCTAACACTACCAAAAAGGGATTTTCGATGTACGTTCCATCGGAAATTCGTCAGAATATAACTCATTGGTAACGTTTTCGAAGAAACACAATAATTTTCAGACAGACTCTATCGAAATCATCCTTCTAAAATTCTCATTTTCTTTCTTGGTAGCGTAAAACTCCCTCATAATCCATCAATTTTTTCCTATTACAACTCTAAATTTGTTAAACAAGCACTTTGGCCCTTTCTAAAACCTAATCATATTGTTTAACAAGGGCAAGGTAGAAGATTCACTCTATCATCGTATACCAATTTTTTTTTTAAAGAATTAAGAAATTAAAAAATATAAAGTAGATAAAAATTCTCCAAAGTTATTGACAGACAGTCAAGTCTTTGAATTGATGAAATAATAGCAAATCTAACTGACCAACTTTTAAGGCAGAAAACCTAGGATTTTATCTTCCTTGCTTTTTACGATGTTTTGATTGCCAAATAGTTTAGTCTGTTTTATTTTGAGTTATAAGTTTCGTGCGTGGATAGTGTAACTATAAACCAACATTTTATATTGATCGAGAAGGGAAGCTTTAGAGTAACGATAAAATTATCTCAGTGTAATTTATAAGTCACAGATTCGAGTCGTGAAATCTATCATTGATGCTCGCGTCAAGGGTAACAAGTTGCCCTACAAGACATTATTCCGTTGGGGGTACAAACCTTCCTTGGACGACCTCGCGTGAATACAGAATACTTTGTTTATCAAACTGTCCTTTTTATTAGTTAGATTGACCTACAGAAATTGGTGGAGCTAGGGTCAACGTCAAAATTATTCTATATATATATATATATATAAATAATAGATGTTAAATTCTCTTACTTTTTTGTAATCTTCTTAGTAAAAATTCCGATTTCACCATTATTTACGACAAAAAAGTATCATACCAAGTTAATACGATAATTTAATAAATAAAATGATAATTTAATAAATAAAATAATAAATTATAACAAGTTAAAAAATCTATACAAACTTAAATATGTTATGTGAAATTATCAAATAAACTTTGGAAACTAGACAGGCCTTCCAACATGGACCATATATTTTTGCTAAAGTGAAAAATGACTCCAACATGAATTATTATATTTTAAAGGTGTTTGTTGATCTTTGTCCATAAATGTAGGAAAAAGGACCCGTCTTTATTATTATGTTGTCTTCAAAATTAACAATCTAGGACTTGCTTCCACGTATTTTTTGAGGTCATCATCGTAAGACATATGACTTGAACAATACACAAGTTATAACTAATCGAATAAAAGACTTACAAGGTACGTCGAAATAATCCATCGTAATTGTATTATATCACATGTAGCATTATGATAAGCTAAACCCATTCTGATTTTGATAGAATACAATTGATTGGATATTTTCCCATGACTCAAACTAAAAATATATTATGGATCCTCTTGATGTAACTATATACATCGATTCGGCATCGAATAATCTTGAATATGAGATCGCTAGTTGATAAATGGAAGAAATTTTACATCCATCTCACAACACGTTTTGGTGATAACAAGTTAGAGTTGCTGATATTTCTCACTTCATTCAGGCATGTCCTATGGACCATTAGATATCCGAGACGTGATTTTTAATTTATGAGTTCTGGACTACAATAATTTTTAGTTATCGAATTCTGGTAGATTATAAAGGATATAATTAATGATTCAAAAAAAGAAAAAAGAAATACGAAATAATTCAATAGCAAAAAAGAAGAAAAACATGAGTTGTCACAGAAAAATAAAAGAAACAAAAAGGAAAATACGAGTTTGACAGGACTGAAAAACCTTGGAGATGGGTCCTTACATTCTTAAAATATTTTCCACCAATGTACTATTTAGGTAAAAAATAAAATAAGAGTACTAGGAATATAGTAATAGGAGTAAATAGTTGATGGATGGATCATGGATCATTCACTCTTTAATAAAAAAAATCGGGTTTATACTATGAAAAAAGAGAAATTTATGGTAAGAAATATTTCCATTTTAAGTGGATTCTGTACCACATAAATCTGGATTAATCATATTAGTGAGTTTTGAAAGGAAAAAAAGAGCTTAAGAGCTTGCATAAGTGAAAAAAAAGAAAGAAAGAAGGGGAAATAACAGTTTTGGTCAACGAGTTATTGCTTTTATCCGATTTTGATCCTTGTATTATTGGACGTAGTGAATCTAACCTTGAATTAAGTGAAGGGTGTGATTTTGATCCAATTATTAAGTGAAGCTAATGGAAGTTAAGTTCTATTAAGGGCATTCTGGGGTTTTCAATAAAAAGGACTATTCTTTTGGCCTAAGAAAGACTTGTTTCTTAAATTAAAAATAGACAAGTGATGCATAATTTTAATCTTCTGTGGATTTGTAGGTTTTGAAAGAAGTCAGAAATGATAATATTTTGATGCTAATCCATATGAGGGAAGATGATGGCAACATAGCAGCTAATGACAGTAATTAAGACGAAGAGTCGAAATCACATCCAAGTTAAGTTAGCTCCGTTAGTTTCAGTTAATGATTTGATCAAAATCACACCCTTCACATAATTGAAAGTTAAATTCGCTAGTCAGTAATTCAAGGATCAAAATCCAAAAATATACTCAAATAGCCAACTTAATTACTTATATTCTCTCCATCTCGAATTATCTGTCGCTTTTCATTTTTTGAGCTTCAAGTTATGTGAACTTTGATCAAACTTTTAAAAAATAGTTGTTTATTTTGGGACGGAAAGAGTGTATTTAATATATGAATTTTAAGTTTAAAATATTGAATAGATCTAACCAAATTTAACTTCGAAGATTAGCTAAAGCAACTTACGAAAAAGAAAGAATGACACTTATTTTGAGATGAGTATTAATTATTATAATTTCTACAAATAAATACTTTAATTTTGCTACTAGTGAAACTCAAGTGATTGGCTCATAAATATAATTTTTCTACCTTATAATAGTAGTACATTTCCAGTACTATATATGGCTGGTCAGTGGGCCGGGTCGGCCCGGTCCCGGCATGGTCACGCCCCGACACCGCCCCGAACCAGCGTATTTTTTTTAAAAAATTGTGCTATCGGGACTCGAACCGGGACGGGACAAGGTCTCTTCCCGACCCGTCCCGGCAGTCCCAACCCGATCCCGCCCGAAACTCTCCTTTTGCAAAAATAACTGTTGCACCAACGACCATTTTACATTTTGGTCGTTGTGCAACGGCCATTTTTGGCCTCCCCCTCCCCCAACCCCCTACCCCCTTAACATTTATTTTTAACCCATAAGTTATTATATTTACACTTTAACCCAATTTTTCAACTATAAATACCTCATTTTCTCTTCATCTTTCTCACAAATCTTCCTATAATCTCTCAATATATATCTCTACAAGTCTACACTGTCTACTAAATATTCAATTTTATTTATTCGTTTGGGAATTGAGAGTGAAGTTGGCAACTACCTTGAGGATCTTCCGTCGAGCAAAGTTTCAATTTTCAACCTCTCGATTACACGTCGACATTACGTCGGCGTTTGGTACATTCGTTCCTTCATTAAATTATTATTTTCTGTTTATTTTATTTAGTGCACTTAATTTTATTTACTTTAATTATTTATTAGTATAATTATAAATTTATAATGAAAGAATTTAAACGTATGCTTACGGGTAGGGGTCATGCTTCTTCTAGTAGGGGCAACAAGGGTAAGAGTCCTATTTCTAGACAGAATCTTATTCCTACACAGGATGATTTTGTTGATACTGAACATTTTCCTACAATACCATTAGATTTAGACGAGGAGCTATTTTCTGAAACTCACGAAAACTTTAATTTAAACGATGATCTAGATGATAAACCCACTAATGTAGATGACAACACACACTAGTACACCTTCAACTGAAATGCCTCATATTCCTCCTAGTATAAGATGAGGTCCAGCAAAACGACCATTAAAATCATATACATGGATATTTTTTGATAGGGACGTAGAGAATCAAGTAGCTAGATGTAAAATTTGTAAAGATGTTTTAAAATTTAAAACTGGAAACGGTCACAGTGGGACGGGGGGTTTAATGAGACACGTAGTAAGGGCTCATCCAGCTAGGTATGCCCAGTACGAGGCTTCAAAACCGGGTGCTCAAACGCCCGCTCCATCGAGATAAGGTTCACATACTGATACTGTCCCGGATCAAGTACATGGTCAAATTAATCCTATGACGGGGGGAATTGTATGCCCTAAATACAATAAACATAGAGATAGGGAAGCAATAACAAAATTAGTTGTTGTGGAGGGTTTGCCTTTTTCATTTCCTTCATCTCCCGGTTTTATTCATTACATTAGAGATATGTATAATCCTGCTTTTAACGGTTTTTCTAGATCAACTGTTAAGAGAGATATATTTAAATTCGCACATGAATATCAACAGTATTTACGTTATTCAATATATCATTGTAATGGCAAAGTGGCTATCACTTATGATATAGGTCGTAGTACTAACGACCATGATTATTTAACGGTAACTTGTCATTGGATAGATTATAAATGGTCTATGCAAAAATGTATCTTAGCGTATAGATATATAGATGATAGGCACACTGGTACTTTTATTGCAGAAAATATTTATCAAGTGTGCGATTATTACGGAATAACTGATAAAATTATGACTATTACATTAGATAACCCTTCTTCTAACAATTACACTATTACAATTTTAAAAAATAGTTTAACTCCATCTTTTCCATTTCATTTGCATATAAAACGCGTGTGACATATATATAACTTAATTGTAAAGGATAATCTATCACTTTTTGAAGACATTCTTAATAAAATACAATTTGCTATAAACTTTATTTTTAAATCTAATAGAATACAACGAAGAAAAGAATATAAAAAACTTGTCACGATTACCAACTACCTTATAGAAAAATCCAGAAGAAGTACCACTAGGTGAAATTCTTTATACGAGCAACTACTTGTTGCTTATAACTATAGAAAACCTATAACTTTATTTGTTAACTCTCATAATAAAAATCCAGTTGATATGGTTGTAGATAGCGATTGGGTAAAAATTTCCGAACTTATTGTATTTTTAGAGAATTTTTTTCAAGCAACAAAAGAATTTTCTGGTATATATTATCATACTATTTCAACTATGTTGTTTTATATAGCTCTAATATTTTTATTACTTAGTGAATATATGGAAAACCAAATTTTATATGACAAATTTATTAAAAAATGTTTATCAAAATAAAAAAATATTTTATTTCTATTCCCACTATTTATATTATTGGTGATGTATTAAATCCGACTATTAAAATAAACGGTACTAAATCACTTATTGAAACTATTTACGATTGTATAGAAGTACTACCACCTCCAAGTCCCAAAAATCCAATTCACCCACCACCTATTGAACAAACTAAAGAAGAAGTGTTGTCTAGCGTAGAAGACCAATGAAAAAAAGTATATAGGTTTTACCAACAAGAAAGTGCTAGTAACCTACCGGCTTCCGTACCATCTTCTTCTTTTTCAACACAACCTCACAAAAGACATGATGTTTCTGCGGCTAGTATTGAAAGCCTTAGAAATAGAATGTCCGGCCGTACCGCTACTAACCAAATTAGCGAGTTTGATATTTTTATTTTGCAGGGTTCTGTACCGTACCAAGCAGTTCTCAATGAAGAAAGACGTGAAGACTTGCTGAAATATTGGAGGGGGAATGAGAAGACCTTTCCGACACTTTCAATGATGGCCCGAGATGTTTTGAACATTCAAGCGTCATTAACTGCGTCTGAAAGCGCTTTTTCTGCCGGCAGATATCAAATAGGAAAGCACATACACTCATTAGCCGGAGACAGCTTGAAGATTGTAGTATTATTCAGAGATTGGATACGAGCGGAGCGGAGAAGGTGCGGTCAACCGGAGATCAACGAAGAAGACGAAAACTACAACGAAATGTTATCCGAAGGTGGTGGAATCGACATGGATCAATTTGACCAACAAATACCAATTCCAACCGAAGAACCACATGAAATTATCAAGAAACTAGAACATGTTTTTTTCAGAATGTAATTTTTTTAATTGCAATTTTACTATGTAATTTGCAACTTTTGAACAACACCACAAAGTTGCAATTTTGACAATTGTATTTGTATTACAAAAAAATCATATGTCTATTAAATAATATAAGAGACACAAAAACAGCCTTGTGATATTTTTATTACACTATCTTATTTAATTATTGAGTTTTTCTTATATATATGTTCTTTTTTAAATTAAGTGCAAAAAAAAAAATGCCCGGGATCCCGATTCCGACGGGATAGGGATCGGAGCAGGACTTCGGCAAATCCCGCCTATCCCGATCCCGACTGATCCGCCCCGATCCCATCCTTTTTCCCGTCCCGCCCCGATTCGATCCCGCCAAATCCGGCCCGCTAGTCCCGAGCCCGATCCACTGGCCACCCCTATTACTATATATGTCATACAACTTTACTATAGATCTAGGTGGACAAAAAGTCATGTGTGTGTCCTTTTCAGTAATAGTAACATGTTAATAAAGTATAAATTCCCATAATACATTTGGGTCCCAGTATATGGATAGGAAAAGAAGTAAATAGAGATATTAGTATTAGTTGTTCAACTCCAATACCATAATAGAGATAATATTTAATTATGGTCTTAACTATTCATTTGCTTTATAGGCATATTATTGCTTTATAATTCATTGTAGTTTGATTTATACTGCTATGCGTTCTTTAGTATATTTTATTTAGCTTATTTAGTTGTGCTAGCTACTACTCCATTTTATTCGAATGCACTTTATATTACTTTAATTCTTTATATGAGTCTGACTGTTTCTCTGGCTTTACTCTATACTTTTACTTTACTCTTGCTTTGTTTTGATTGACTTGCTTGTGATTATGCTTTGTTTTGAGCCGATGATCTCCCGAAAACAGCCGCTCTACCTAGGAAGATAGATGTAAGGTCTGTGTACACTCTATCCTCTCCAAACCCCGTAGTGTAAGATCTCAGTGTGTATGTTGTTGTTGTTGGTCTTAACTTAACTATTCATTTGATTGACTAAATAGATACTAATTGATTCTTGTCACAGTTTAGGCTCATAGTACGTAATGTCCGTTTTGGTATAATGGTATTTATGAATTTGTTCTTAGGTCATCATCAAACAGTAAAACATAAGTAACTTGTGAACTTCTCTTATGCCTCATAAAATTAATCACACTGTTCTTCTATCCTGCTATGACATTTGCCTAAAATATCAAGTGCCCTTCTTTTGAAAATTTATTAACTTAGAAGTTTGTCAGTTTCTCTCTTTGATCCGCCCGACCCCCTTCATGGACATCATAATTCTTTGGCAATCTAAAGTATGCAAAAGTATTAAACAACTTTAGTTTGTAGGGACGAGTCATTAATACTAATTAATATATTCTTGAATATATGCTTAGTGCACTCTAATTCCTGATGACGGCTCTTTTCTTGTTTTATTTTCCAATCCTATAGTCCAAAATTTCGTGTTTATTGACTGTTGGGATCTTAATAATAATAAAAATTCTACTTGTATTTTAGTACTTTTTTCTTTGAAATAGTTGGCTTTGATGAAGTTCTTTATTGTAAAACTATAATAGCGAGACATTCCTACACTAAAATTTAATGTTCATTATTGCATATTCTCTTGGGACATGTATCCATGTCAATTATCGTATTACAACAATATCAAATTGTACTATTCTACTTTTTCTGTTCTGAAATGTGTCAGCATATTTAACATCATTCTAGTAATAACATTGTTTTAAATTTATATTCATTTAAACATAATATTATTTCAATTTATATGATATTTTTTTTGAAAGTATATCAAAATATTTGATAACAATATATGCTTTCTCACGCTGCTGCCGAAGCACTGCATTAGTATATGCGAACATTATTTTTTCTAATCCCTCTAATAAAATATTATGTTGTTTTGTGAAAGATCTTATGTAGGAATATTTTTCTCCAACAAATTGTTGAAAATATAATAAATTAAATAAAAATATTTTTTTAATAACTTAAATCTTTAAATGAGATGATCAATTGATCACGTAATTTAATATAATACGTATCAGAACCTCTATATCTTGATATCAACTAATCTGTCATCAACGGTGATTACTCCGGCAACCAGTGTCCCTATCTTCGAAAGACCGTTTTGACCCTGCTCCTTCGTATAAAATCGTTCAAGCACCGTTCATCTCTTTGGCGATAATTCATTTTCTCAATATCTTTTTTCACAGCAATAATGTTATAAATAAATCAGTCAAATTTATATTTTTAAAGTTTGTTATTTTTTTGTCAACTACACACAGATGTGGCAGAGATAAGAGTGGCAAATGACACAAATCCAGCGTGGCAAAAATGCAAGTGGGGCCCAAATAGCACGAGGAGTAGTACCTGGAAAGCATCTCAGGGGCTTAGGTTATGGGCCCACTAGGCCCTAATAAACATATTAAAGTAGGGCCCATTTAAAGAAAGTCCAAAAGTATGTGGAGTGAATTGGATCAAAAAAGGAGGTGCCATGTCAGAATAGGGGGCCCATTTAGACGTTGATGATCGTGAATTGTGATAGTGGGGCCCAATTTGCACCGGCCCTTCACTATTATTTTGGCCTTAACGTTCAGTCGTTCACAAATCAAAAAAAAGAAAATAAAAAGATGATCAAGTTGGCTATTTATTTTTCAAATTCCAACATTCTCATTTTGACCACTATGGTAAAAAACATTTTACTATATCTTGTGAAATTTGATGTGATTCACTATGTATTTTTACTGTTAATGAAAGTTGTGTCATGCGGACATAAATAGTAATTTGAATCACAATCTCACGAGTTTCAGTAATCTAGTATTCGACCTGTCTAGCCAATAATATACCCAATAAAATCTCACAACGTGAGATTTGAGAAGGGTAGAGTGTTCGCAGATCTTGCATCTATTTTGGTAGGTAGAGCGATTATTTCCAAAATGACCAGTCTGATCATTTTAATTAAATGACAGTAATTTGACTCAGTACGAAGTTCTAAAAATATTTGATTTTTAATCTTATACACAATATCATATTTTCTTGCTATAAGATACTTGAAAAACGTGATCTTAAACATGTTATAATATTTGTGAAGCTATAAAAGATTATACGATTATAATTAAGGATAAATTGAGAAGTATTTAAATATAAAAATATATCATTCTTTTTAAAACAGATTAATAAAAAAAGCAGTGTTACTTAAAATGAGACAGGAAGAATAATTGTTACCAAGTTGAATCTTTCTTATCTCATGTTAATGTGAATAAATAAAATAAAATAAAATAAAAAGCTTATTCACAGTATGATGGCCTTAAAATCTAATGTATTTGCATTTTAACTGATAATCCTTTAGTTAAAGTTACTTCTTTTGTGTGCATGAATCTTTAGTTTAATAATTAGTTGTGTAAATAATATGGCCAAAAAGATGGGGGATATCTCAAGCTAATTCTGATTTAAATTGACTTTTTTTTTTAGTTTAAGAAATAATTAGTTTATCTCTAAAAAGTTATAAATGTCGAACTGAATTATGTTTACCATAATAAATGTGAATAAATTTTATACAGAACTTAATGTGAACATATTTAATCAATGGAATATTGCAATTGACTTTCAAAAACTTAAGTATAGGAGCATATGTATCTTTTGTATCAAAACATTAATGAAATAGGTGACGGGGAACGTTTTAGCCCAGATGTAGATTTTTGTGGGGCGAATTTAAATTTAATCGAATTTTAATATAAATATTGAGTATCAGATGAAAAAAAAATAAAAATATTACTAGATTCATTCCCTTAAACCAAGAGATTTTGTTGTAAAGGAGCTAGAATTAAGAAAAAGTAAATTTAAAAAGAAAAAAATAATATAAAATTAGAAGAACATGAAAGCATGATGCCCTACTGCACAAAACACAGAAGAAAAAAGATATGTTATAGGAAATGGTCTCCACCACCATGTGGCTTTGCTATTTCCCAATCAAACAAATGCCTTCAGACAAACTAATGAATGAATTTTAATTAATAATATTAACCAAACAAAAAGCCCCTCCATGTGTTGGCATATTAGTTTTCTTATAAGAAATTATTTACGTGAATTTGTTCACATTATACGAATAGACAAACTAATAAATAATGTTATCAAAGAAAAAGCTCCACATCATGAAAATCAATAAGGAAAGAAAAAAGGAAAAGAATGTGTTAGAATACTAATTTTTTTCTAAAATACGAGTTTGCATGAATTTATTCATATTGCCGATCTTAAATTTGAATAGACAAACTTATAAATAAATAGATTAATACTGTTACCAAAGAAAAAGCTCCTCATCTTGAAAATCGATAAGAAAAGAAAAAGGAAAAGAGTGTGTTAGAATACTAGTTTTCTTCTAAGATACTATTTGCGTAAACTTATTCACATTGTCGGTCTTATCTTCAAATAGAAAGACTAATAAATAAATGAAATCATAATGTTACCAAAGAAAAAGATCCTCATCGTGAAAATCAATAACGAAAAGAGGAAAAAAAGATTTTTTTTCCGAATATTAAATGGATGGATGTTGTGTGATAGTTTAAATTATTACATTCCAAATCATAGGTCTTAGGTTCGAAACGTCGAAATAAAAATTTTTCAAATTAAGGAGTGCTTAACGTATAAATAACATCTACTATCCACTTTTCGATCACGTCTTTAAAAAATAACCATCGTGATGGAATTTTAAATTAGGAGTTTCACTTGAAAAGTTTGAAACTTTATGACTGTAGTTCAAAAGTGGTTATTTGTGAATTTTAGCCGTGCTTTACCCCACTTAATGGACCTCTTCGGTGAGAATCTAGATTAGTCAGACCTATAAATTTTGAATACGGGATGATTAAACTTTAAAAAAAGCAAGGAAAAAGAAAATATTTTGTTGGAATATTAACTTTCTTATTATTATAAGCATAAAGTAAAATAAAATACATTTACAACTAGACATCCTAATCTTTTGTACACCCTTAATTGTCAGTGATGTGAGGTGTCCAATTTGTATATCCCTTAAGATTCTTTTCTTCCATTATTTTAAAATTATACAGTCCATTTTACTTCTCTATATATAGCTCTCTCATTTGATCCTTTTTTCATCACCAATTACAATTACAAACATTTTGGCCACCTTTGCCCCTTTCCATTTCATCATTTATTTTCCTCCGTCCCATCTTCTTATTTTCAACTTTTATTCCAATGGCCAGTGTTGAGGTACTTTTATAATAATGTTTTTGTTCTACGTTTTTTTTTATTTCTAGATGAAAAAGCTTAAAACTGATCAAGATCAGTTTGCTAATTAACTTGTTCTTCAATGTTTTTAATATACTGAAATATTATTAGATCATTCTTGTATAAAGTTTTTATAAATTTATAACCATTTTCTTCAAGTTAAACTTGGAAGAAAGTCACTGATCAGAGCTTTGTTATGATCATATTTGACATCGTGATTTATTATCAATTTAACTTTGTTGTTTTAACTCTTCAAAAATGTCTACAGGTGCGTGCGGATCTTCCAGAAATAGTGTATTTTTTGAGGATATCATAGAATTTAAGACCAAAATTTTCAGATATTAGTCAAGTGATCTGATTGCTTACTTGCTATAATATATGTTTGATATGTTTTTTTCTTGAAACTAAAAATCAGCATTTTTGAATCTTTTTATTTTATTAAAACCATATGTGATCTTGAATCTTGGACAGATACAGATGATCAATCTCAAAATAGTTGATCATCAATAAAAGATATTTTCCAAAATCTTTCTGGCATTTATGAATCTTTCTCACTTTTTGATTTTTTTTTGTGAAGGTTGAATCTGCACCAGTAGCAGCATTAGAGACTGCTCCAGCTGAGGTTGAGGTTACCCCAGCTCCAGAGGCAACAAAGGTAGTGTTTAAATGTGTGATCGTCTCATCTAAAAGTTTAAACTATTAAAAATATCGCACTTTTAATTACTTAATCATGTTTCCGAAATATCCCCTCACGTGCTATATTGCTCAGAATCTTAAAAAATATCACTAGGTGTGTGTCGGATCCTCCAAAAGTAGTGTATTTTTGGAGGATCCGACTCGGGTGCAGTAGCATTTCAGAGCAACATAGCTTGGCCTGATTCTTTTTCTTGGTCAAAACACGTGGAAATACTTTTTGATAATAGGTAGCAGTGTGATTTGAACTCAGGACATCAATCCGCTCCAATATTGTGTTGAATTGCATGATCTAAAAGTTTAAATTATTAAAAAAAAACGTTTTAATTAACTTAATTATGTATTCAACAGGTCGAGGAACCAGCCTCAGTTGTAGAAAAGGAAGCCGTGGTCGAATCAGTACCAGCACTAGTAGAAGAGGCTGCTCCTACTCTTGTTGAGGAGGAAGCAGCCCCTGCTGCCGAAGATCCTGCGGCTGCAGAACCTGCAGCTGAGCCAGTGGCTGCAGTAGAACCTGCAGCAGCCACAGCTGAGGAGCCAGTGGCTGCAGCGGAACCTGTAGCCGCAGCTGAGGAGCCTGTGGCCGCAGAAGAACCTGCAGCCGCACCCGTTGAGGAGGCTGCAGCCCCCGTAGCAGCAGCGGCTGAACCAGAAGCGGCCCCTGTTGCGGAACCGGAAGCCGAGAAAACAGAGGAACCAGTAGCAGCTGTTGAAGAGAAAGCAGTTGCAGTGGAGAAAGCTGAAGAGTAAATTAAAATGGGAAAATAGTTCAATGGTTAATGAATGATGGGGGTCTTGATTAAAGTTGGTTGTGTTTATTCTGTTTCTTAGTTGAGTATTTGATTTACTACTACTATTACTATTAATATTACTATATTATATATTATGGTTACAATGAGAGGCATATGTTAGTATTAGCATATGCCTAGGTCTAGGTGGTCGGGTGGGATATTTACATAGTTTTTTGAAGCTATGTTTGGTATCTTGTCCAGGGTTCAGTTTGCCATGGTTTGATTAAGATGATATGAGATTTGATCTCTAGGTTATGATAATAAAGGGTTATATTTTTTTTGTTTTTTCTATTAATGGGCTAATACCTTCATTTTTATCTGTGTTAGTTATCTGATTTGTCAAAATTTGAATCATTTGAGATTTGACTGTTAAAACACAGAGATTGAAAAATGGAATCAATTTTATGGTATAGCCACCTAAGTCAAAAGCTCCAGAAGGCTGTTGCATGGCCAACCACATAGGGTGTGAAAAGCATTCATCTTTTTGGTGAGGGCCAATCTTTTCGAACCCTTACTATCTCTTCATAAAAAAGCCTGCGAGAAGTAGACAAAAGCCACTAATGTCGCGATGAAAGATAGACCTCATAAAGTCGGCAATGCTAAGGTTTCGTGTGTCATATCATGATCGAGTTAGAACTTATGAGGAATGCTTTCATTGCCCTTTAAAAAATTTTGAACAAAAAGAAAAGAAAGGAGAGCTAAGGAAGAGAGGAAGTAAATCGTGTTCAATAAAGTGACTCTTTATCTACCGCAGATAAAAGCCTAGTATTTAAGTAGAGAAGAATAGAAAGACGACATTATCCACCGAATTTTGAATTGTATGCCACTGGCCCTCGAAATGTCTCAGCTATAAAAAATATGGTGATTGTAAAACACTCCTCAACAGTAATTTTACAATCCCTCTATACTATATATAACCCGGCCCCAATCAAGTCTTCCTTGGAAATGGTACCAAAGATCCATAAAAATAGCTACCAAAAGAAGCCATAGATTAAGGTCCTACCTTACAACAACTCTTGACATTTTGAGTCTGATTGGAGACATTGGTCCACTAACTTATGATTTTTAACACAAAAAAGATGATGCATTATATGCACAACACAAAAGCTGTCTACAATTACTCAATCCAAACACATAAATCAACGAGAAAGAAAAGTCAGTTGTTCAAATTTTCCCGATCAGATGACTATAATTGCTCGCTACCGAGTTCACGTGAACCCATATGTTACATACTCTATGTTCTGAAGGTATGGCATATTACAAAGTGATATTCAGACACATAACATAAGTGAAATAGATGTCATCTCTCAAGTTTACAACTCTCAATATTTTTATACTGGAATACAAGAATTACATTGCATGGCTGCATAAAAAAGGAAACGTTTAATATGTACATTAGAAAAGTTTAACAAGTATTAAGCACCATTGGTTGCATAAATCTATACATAGGCTTACCTATAGATATCATTTAAATGACCTCATAGTGTAAAGAGTTATTTACGCTGACGGTGTACAAAATTTGAACTCTTTTCTATACCAATAGATACTATACCTCTATAAATGGTTAATAAGAGAAATAAGAAGGCTGGAAAGTACATTCAGCCATGTAATTACAATTAATAGGGGGGGGGGGGGGGGAGAAAAGAAAGGAATTAAACTGGCATTGCATAGATAAGGCAAAAGGACTTGAACTTCTCTCTTTATAGATAGATACTATACCCCTATAAAAGGTCGATAAGGAAAAAGAAATGACATGCATCAATAAGAAGTACGCCAAGTTATATTAGCTTTTTCGAACTTCTCTTAGACTCATCAGTCTGTGATACAGTTGAGTTGAAAGTATGACCTTCAGCCATGTAGAGAAGGGGAACCAAAGCAAGGCCATAAAAAAGTAAATTTTCAAATAGGTAGGCATATGCTACTTCATCTAAAAGCTGATTACATATCTCATCTGCAAGTTCAAACCCAAAATTTTGCAGATATCACAAGCAAATATTTGATTGTGAACTCAGTTATAAGAATCCATTAGCTTCAAATCTTGAATCCGCCTCTGGTCACGAGGAACCAAAGCTGCAACCAACATGCTCTTGGGTGATTATGCGGAGTCGATCTCGCATGACAGACATGGATTGATAAGGTGGAAAGGATATTTGGTAGAAGCATGTTTGTGAAGAAGGCAAGTGATCATAAGACTCTGCATTTTTGTAGATGTGAAGTCTTGAATCCAAATCACCAAAACCATCTGGAGGCAGATACTTAATTGAAGTCCAGAAGAAAAGGAGCACCTTTCTCTGCTCAGCAGACATTCGCGCAACTATCTGCACGCAAAGAAAGAAAACAAACATTGTCAGCAAAGTACTACTGCAATTTCATGAGACAATCCACATCGATGTAATGGAAGTGAAGGACCCACGACAATGACATAATGTTCTGAATAGTCGACTTGTTTGCCAAACAGAGTCTCACAAAATCATGCTTCAATTGTGTCCTTTTCTATTTACTGTTATTTTTAGGCAAAACAAGTGCTACCAGTAGAGAAGCTGGTAAAGTAAAAAATCAATATGAACATCCCAAACTCCCAAAACAAATGCTTCCCAGTGCAATAACTTTGAAAGAAAAATGAAGGTTGAATACATTGACAGCCCCAAAAATTTGCCAAAAAATTTCATTTAGACATTGGAACTATGTTTCCCCCCCTCCCCCAGGAGCTCCCCCTTTGCTCCCTTGGTGACTCAAACTCGCAACCTTCGGGAGGGCGCTTACATTCTAATTATGGTTTGTTCCGGTGGCTCATATTTTGGAAAAGTTCCTGCGTGTGTTCTCAAGCACTCATTACATAGATAAGTTAATTATATAAAATATGTCTCCTCCTTTAATTACAGACATCAACATCAATTGGAACATGCCTAAAATTTTACGACTTATTGAGGCTAATGTGTATAATTAAATGAGGTTACATACTTTAAGCGGTTAACTTTTCTACTTAATGTGCGCTTGAGAACACAGAAAAGCTTTTCCAAAATTTTGAGTCGGAAGTGTCTAATAGGACCACTTTATCATGTGTTCAAATGATCAATCGGAACATGCCGGATTTCGGGTGTTTAAATGAAATTTACTGGGCAAGTGTAAGGGGTTATTGTTCAGCAAAAAAAAAGTAGTAGTTTCCAATAATTTACTGCTTTTACAAGTAATGAAGAAAAAAAGGGATGAGAGGGTAAAAGTGTGAAGTCCTAAAATACTTTGAAAACAGACTAGCAGAACAAGAATAATGTACCTTCCAGAACCAGGATATTTGAGGATCACTTTCTTTGTAGCCATTGTAATCTGTATGTGCTTTCCAATCTTGCACGGAAACATCACTTCCACTACCATCAAGCATCAAGTCGAGATCTTCGAGATTTAAGCACCGGAAAAATGACTTTCGGAGCATTGAGGAAGTCATTACATCAGCAAAACCGTTAGCAAAATGTGCTACCTGCTCAGCAATGGATGTGACAAAGTGATGTTGAATAAGAAGATTAACATACTTCTCCCTATTTTTACTATCCACAGCGGTATCTTTTCCATTGGGACAAAGCTCGACTGCTTTCCTGGAGCCCAACGTCTCAAATTCACGAACGAATGTCAAGCCTAATGTATCTTGATCCACTATTTCTGGATCCATCTCCAGTAGCTTTTTCCAGCTACGGTATAAGCATGGATCTGCATCCCTAACGTCTTCCAATGAAATATCCTCTCCAGCCAATTGCAAAAAGAAAATGCGATCAAATACAACGCCAATTTGTATCTTATGCATTAGAGCCAATGCGATCATCCTACCACAGAAGCAGAAATACTCGAGGTGTAATGGGTCCACCTTAGATGCTGCAACCACAATTTGCAGATGAGAGTTATTTACATTCTAATAGTGAGAGCAATTTTATCTTACAAAATAAAGTTCTGCAGCAAAAACACACTGCTGGAGAAAATTCCCAGTGATCTAACCACATATCTCGATGAGGAGAAAAATGATAACATGACTTAGAATGCAGCTTTTCTTCTTTCGCGTAAGCCATAAGATTTAACTCCCATTCCAGAATCATAAGCATCTACATTATTTTGTTAATATTAACGATCAGATCTATTATAGCTTCTTGCCTGTTCTCATATACTAAATGCCATTCCAGGTCAAGAAGATGTAAAAACACATTTATCTTTATAAGAAGGGTGCATTTCGAGGTGTGAAGGGAGAGAGAAGGTATGTTACATCGGGCTTTTAATTTGTGGAATCGCTCCCTTTCCTTTCAGTTAAGTGACTTTACACCTTTCCTTATTGGAAAAAATTAGTTCTAGAGACATCCATTCATATTGAACCAAATAACAAATATAGAACCAAATAAATACTTGCAACAATCTGGAGACTTATGTGATCAAGTGAGAACAAAATGTCATATAAATATGTGTGCATAAAGAAAATCAAAATGGGACAAATACAAAATAGATGAAAATTTTCTCGGATTACTAAACTGCAATAAAACTTACCTGGATTTGGGAAAAACCTTCTACGGTCATTCGGGCAAGCAACAAAGAGAGAATTCTGAGGGCTGAAGATCGCTTGGCATACCAATAAAAACCACTCTCTCAATACACCAGGCCCAGTAGCTTCTTCATGTTTGAATTCCATAAACAAACCGCCTCGTAGCTGTTCGGGATAGGCATATCCAATGTACTGAAATGATTCTTCCAACAATTGAGACCTGTCAATGAGCATCACATGTAGATCCTCGTCGTATCTCACTTCTGGAAGCATCATCATTGCCAAATGCCTCCTTACCTCGGAATTTGTTACCTCCATGTGCTCTAAAACCCACCCGTAAAATTCCGATTTTGTTGCAAACCAAATGATTAAAAAGCAGAACGAAGCCTTTACTGGCCTCATCTTCTGCCAGAATACCGTCTCCAGTTCCTCGTACAGTTTTGATATATTACTTAACTCCTTCAGAATTATAAGATACTGAGACCACCAGAGTACAACTTGTGTGCCTTTTCCTTCCTCTTTTAAACCCAACAGGTCTTCCAATTCCCTTAAAGACAACACGATTTTGTCTAGCAAATCATAGAAAATTTGACGCAAACATTCAATCGACTCTTTGTAATACTTTGCTTCACTAGTATCATCCTCCATCCTCGGAAAAGATATTAGAAAGCCAAATGGTACGCCAAATGGTGCTTGCCAACATATCACATTCCATACCGGAAGCATAAACACGGTAAAATCACGCACAAGGCTAAATGATAACCCCAAAAAATTTGTCGATCCCATAGTCAATACTAAGTCATCTGATAACTCAGTTGCTATCTCACGAACAAACGGAAAAACATCCTGCAACGCTACCAATTTCTTTGTATCAGCCTTGCACCTCGCGATCCCTGTGGACTCTACAACAGCCCCTAAACTACACCGACAAAATTTATACAAACGATCATAAATCCCAGCAGCCCCTCTCAGAAGTTTACAAAATTCTAACACTATAGGAGCACATCTATTATATCTCGTTGTAAGGAACTCACTCTTAAATGAATTGATAAATCGATAAATGCATTCATCAGCAATATATTTCTCACCTATATAAAGCGTTACCAGAGCTGTAGGAACTGACGAGGAAATAAAAATTTCAAGGTGTTCAAAGGCGAGATCATCGTCATTCGGAATCATCCTCAGAAACTTTGTAAGTACCTTTATTACATGCTTCGTGTCCTGCGGAACCAATTTTCTTTTGCATAAATCCAAAATTTGTGTACCTAACTCATTGAGGAGCTGCCAGGCCTGAAGATGGCTTGTGCTCCACATTTGGCCGACGAGTTGCAAGCTGGCATCCTTTTCAATTCCACAATCCGACACTGTTTGGTCCAACTGAAGTTGTTTCACCTTGTAGATTAACCGCTGGTCGGATGTGGGAATTCCGGTGATCAACATGATTTTATCGTGAATTACTTCAACTGTGTCCGTGGTATAGGCTTGAATAACCAGAGTTTTTCCGCCAGAAAACAAACGGACAAAGAAATGAATCTGAGTTGATGATTTTTCATTGAATGAGCAGGAAAAGGTTGATGAAATTTGGTCTCTCTGCATCTTGACAGGGGAATGTGCTAGGAATTCAGAGGAGACACTTTGATCCGCGCCGGAGAAATCATCAAGCTTACGCTTGTTGGTAGCGGTGTTGTTGCCGTCGGCGGCGGTGGTGCTGCCTTGGTTTACGGTGGCGAACTGACACATTCCGACGAAATCGGGTGGTAGCTTTTTTGGTTGAACTGGAGAAGAGAGTACAGAAAGTATACAAGCGCTGAAAGAATGAACAGAGAAACGCTGTGGAGTGTGAAAATTGTGAGGGAAAGAAAGTCATTTAAAAGAGAGGGGGAAGACAAATATGGTAATATAATAAAAATAGGCATAAGGGCATGACCGACTCTTTAGAAAGTATATAAGTGATGAAAGAATGAAGTTTGGAAACAACATAACAAGAACTGTGAAAAAAAGAAGATTTAAATTTCTGGTCAAATCTCAGAAATTGCAACCTTTAAAATCTACTTCAGACGCTATAAATAGATCAAAAATAGTAAAAACTGCACCAGACATAAAAAAAATAGACCGAAAATAGTAAAAATTACAAAAACTGCACCTCCAGAATATGATTTTCAATTACATTATTTTATTTTCATAGTTTTCGTTAAACAAGCAATCATTAAAATATTTTACGATGAGGGAAAATGCTCGCTTTTGAAAAACTTAAAGGACTAAAATTGCTCATGAGTATATTTAAGTGATTTTTTTTAACATACCTCAAACATAACAAACCATTTTTGTCATTTACTCGACCAATTATATGTCGAATATTCAAAAGTTGTATTTGCTAATTTTTTTTCCAATTTTAACTGTTTCCGGTATTGTAATCCGTTTTAGTATAAGTTTTAGTGTATTTCTGATTTTATTTTTGATTATTCTCCAGTATTGTAATCCAATCTATGGAGTAACTGGTAAAGTTGCTGTCATGTGACAGGAGGTCATGGGTTCAAGCCGTGGAAACAGCCTCTTGCAGAAATGCAAGGTAAGATTGCGTACAATAGACCCTTGTGGTCCGGCCCTTCCCCGGACCCCGCGCATAGCGGGAGCTTAGTACACCGGCCTGCCCTTTTTTTATTGTAATCCGATCTAGTATAGTGCTTTTTCTGAATTTTTTTAAAAATATTTACGATATTATAATATGATATACTTTCCTTTTTTCCTATTTTGTGATCCGATTTAGTATAACTTTTAATCTTTTTTTTTTTGATAGGTAAAAGTTTATATTAATATGGTAACAAGATGGTACAGGACCAAGCAAGCCAAAGCTACAGCATCTCCACAATCATACTACATTTTCCCCCCTAAAAGATCCAAAAAATCCAAATATTGGTCTATCCTAACTAGAGTATTGCTATAACACCAAAAAAAAAAGTTTTTGATACATTTGTTTTTTACTCTAACAATCTGCTGTCTTTTCCCTTCAAATACTTTTAATCATTTTCCAGTATTGTAATCCGATCTAGTATGATTTTAACTTCTTTTTCGGGTATTGCAATCCGATCTAGTATCCATATACTCTTTTTAAGTTTTTCCCCTCTGTTTTTGTTATTTCTTTAATGGAAACACGATCTAATATAACTTTTATTTTAATGAAAATCGTTTAGTATTTGTCTATATTAATCTTTTTGGAATTTTCTAGATTCAAATACCTTCCACGCTTTGAATTCTTATGTTAATCTTTTTCCAGTATTGTGGTTTGATCTAGTACACATATACTCTTTTTCCGGTCTTTCTCCAAGTCAATTTGCTTAGATAAACAGTCTTAGGAAGCACACACACAAAAAAAATCTTAGGTAGCACAACAAACAAAAGAACATTAGTTTCGTAACTGTAATGACACAAGACGGGAAAAATAGCACTCTCAAACGCAAGAAGTGCGAATAAATTAGGCAGGCCTACAGGTAGAACCAAGGAATAAGGATAGTATATATCTGCAAAAATAACATAATTATTGTTCTTTCTTACTTCTAACGAAAGGCTTTTCTTCGATTTTTTAATAAAGACGAACTTTGACTCCTTTTTTACATTTTCGACTTTCCATTATAAAATTATAAGCTATAAGAAAGGGTTATTAAACTTAACGAATTAACTTCTCATTAATATATTCTTTCATCGAGACTTTATCCAAACCGCGATGGTATTTTCTTGTTCCTAAATGGGTCTGAGATGAGACAGGAGATCCAATGCTTGAATGAAGTACAAATCACTTTGATTCAATCATACATCTAATATTCATCAACTTTACTATTTTCCAATTTGTTCTTTCGTCAATGGGCCTAAAATGAAGAATCGGAAAAATAATTCATTCCCCTTTCTAAGGCTATACTTGGTATAAAAATTGCAACTCAGCTCCGAATGATAATGCTGAAAAAAGGATAGGAATCATGAATGTGGTACTCATCTTACATACCATTCCAGATCGAATTTCTTCCTTGTAAAGTCTATCCACTCCAGTGACTTGCAGAAATTTTGCATAAAGTGGTTCACAAAGAACTTCTATGTCTTTTCTCTGTAACACAAGGAAACACTCTTATGTCAAAAGGGGCAAGTATCACGGTATAGTAAGTCTATCAAAATAACAACATTAGTTAATCAAACGAAGAGATAAGTGTTGAGACAGCTTTAGGATTCTTAAACGATCAATTCAAGCAAATAGAAAGGCAGGGTTACTGACATTTTATATTTTACTATAAGTGTAGCAATTCAGTAGTAGGAGTATTATTTGCGGCTGGAAAGAAGCTCCGCATATATTCACAGAAGATCGGGATAATCAAATAGGCATTCCAAAAAGCAATTATTTGCTTTTGCAGTGTTATGTGGCACGCTAAACAAACTTTCCAAACCCCATTCTCATCATTCTCTTTTTGAAGGGGATGAAGATTGGAGAGGTATCACTACACCAATATTCATTAACACAAAGCATTAACATATATCATCGAAAGTTAACCAATTCAAGAAATAGAGCAAATCCCATCATTTAAACCACTGCAAAATTTGCAAGTACCAACACTTATTTAAGAACCCCATCACACACAACGAAAGAGCAGAACAAAATTTTCTCGCCTCACCTGGGAAAAATAGCACATGAGGCTGGTACTTAGAGTCCTGGGTGCAGACCATGAATGGATCACCTCAATTTCTTCACTTCCTTCTCCCATTTTTCAAGAATTATGTAACTTGATTGTAACTTTGAGAGATGCTACTACCAGTTAAATTTTCTGGCATTTAGCAGCAACAACATAAATACACCTGTTGCTGAAGAGGACAAGAAAAGAGCTTAAATGATAACGACTATTGGAGAATACAGAACAATTTATTTTAGTGTCTTCAATTAATGGTGTATGTGTAATGTTGCAAAGTTTCAATATTACAGCCAAACTGTTAAGTGTTAATTTGTCTAAAAAATAACTGCACATTGTAGCAAAGTTTCAGCAACCTTTTTTTTCGGAGATTGAGTTTCAGCAACCTTTTAGCACACTTTTCAGCCCAAATCAACTGCACATTTCACCACACTATAAAAAAATGTTCTGCACTATAAATATCACATTTCACCACACTATACTTCACAATAAAAGGGCAGATTTCAGCACATTTTCTAAGCATTTCAGCACTATAAATATCACATTCTAGCACATATTCCGCACATTCAGCACTCTAATTTCACTTAAAAGGTTCTGGTGTACCCATTTAATACGTCTATAAAAGAAAGAAGTTTTGATTTTCACATTGTTTGACTTGAGTGTGAAATTTATGTTAAAATAGGAAAAAAGAAATTGAGTATAGGGTCTGGATTTGGTATTTTCAGCATTTATAGGTTTTATAATTATATTGAAAGTACACTTACAAAAAATCGTGGAAACAGCCTCTGGCAGAAATGCAAGGTAAGGCTGCGTACAACAGACCCTTGTGGCCCGGCCCTTCCCCGGACCCCGCGCATAGCCGGAGCTTAGTGCACCGGGCTGCCCCTTTACACTTACAACAAACCCCGTGTAATCCCACAAGTGGGGTGTGGAGAGGAGAGAGGGTAGAGTGTACGCAGACCTTATTCCTACCTTGAGAAGGTAGATAGGTTGTTTCCTGTAGACCCTCAGCTCAAAGAATGGTGAAAAGGAGGCATTAGCAATCAGCAGAAACAATCACAAGATAATAAGATAACCGAGGCTAAAGAAATAAAATGTAATTACTAGTAAAGGAGGCAGTAGCAATCAGTAGAAACAATAAGGAGATAATAAGATAACCGAGGCTAAAGAAATAACAGGTAAGTACTAGTAATCTAAAACTAAGGAAATACAAGAATAAAAATGATACTGAAAGTACACTTAGTAATATAAATATAGATTATACAAGTGAAATATCAAAACATATTCACTTTCCTTTTTTCCTGTTTAGGATTAAATAAAAAAGGACTGATTGTACAAGTGAGCGATTACAAAATATTCATTTTTCATTTTTTTTCCTGTTTAAGAGTGTAAAAGAAAAGCACTCGACCTTATATTTCTTTTTTGTCCAAACCTATACAATTAGATGAGGGTGTTGAACCATTTTGAAAATAGTTACGAAACGAAAACTCTCAGTTATTGATTTGAAAGGGCCTAAATGTTTACAACAACAACATACCTGGTGTAATCCCACATGTGGGGTCTATGGAGGGTATGATGTATGCAAATCTTACCCCTACCTTTGCAGGGTAGAGAGGTTGTTTCCAATAAGACACTCAGCTCAAAAAAATGTAAGCGACGCAAGACAGTAGGAAAGAAAAGAGACAACAACAACAATATAACAGTGAAATTCCACAAAGTGGCCTGGACAGATACAAAATAGTAATGCACAAAATAAGTGCATCAACAAATATCAATTCACATAGGCGAAAAAGAAACTACACGAGACTGAATCATACTAAAATTTACATGCTGCAAATATATCTAAAGTAGGCATAATTACCAAATATATCATTGGGGAATTTTGTCAAACACTTTATGAGCACCAAAATAAGCATCACAATTCTCTTCACTTTGGTGTTAATATTGAAGGAGTAATTCAAATATGGGCTGGAATAAACAAAGTAGTGTGGATCTTATCACAAATTCTAGGTTGGGCCGGGAACTTTGGTTTATTGGTGTTTGTGGGTTTGTTTTGGTTGAAGTGGGCCGTTAAGAGATTGAAGGTGAAAATTGCTCTATTTGGGCTTATTATCTTTTTTATAGCATAAGGCCCAAACCTTATCCTATAAAAAAGATAACAAGCCCAAATAGAAATGACACGTGGTGTCTTCAAAAGTGTCCGATCTTGAATTTTTATATCCGCTTTGATAATTTTTTTAAAAATAATCTTACCTTGAAAAAATTCGTTGGGAAATTTCCCGCCCACTAGACATAAGTTATAACTTTTGCCTGTAAAGTAGAACTTGTGGTCAATTGAGCAGGTTCACTATTTTAAAATATCTTGAACTCCTGTTATATAGGAAAAATTAATTTATGTCCATAACTTATACCTAATGGGCAATAAAAGCTACCCCCTCCCCCCGTTTATGGAGGTCATTTGTGAACTTAACCCCATTTTGGACTCCCTATTTAAGACATAGCCGGAATATTTGTAAGTTTACCCATTCAGAACAACTTCAGATATACATGATTGAAGTTGAAAAGGTGTGCGTTTGAAGTTATAAATTTTGTCTGAAATTTGATATATCGTTTGTGCAAAAAAAATTCACTTCGATGTACCTCTCAACAAGCCTCTCCTTAAGTTGCATGTTCAATATGTAGTACTTTGAAATTAAATTGTAATTTAGTTTAATTTTCAGTTTGTATCCAAATAGTGAAGGTTTAAGTTTTTACAAAAAGACCTTACCTTAAATTAGTCGGTGAGGATTCTTCATTTGAGGTCGACGTTCTGGCTTTGTCCGTCGACAACTGAATGTTTTGATATGGTTCGATTCATGATCGCAGAAAGTCGTTTGAACGAAGAAGCTTCCCACGTATCCTCGATCTCTTTCTCGATGGGGCGTGTTGCATCAGTCTACGCCATTATGGTTCAAAAGCTTGGTGTGAAGACCCTAAAATATTTGGATTGAGACACAATTGTTATAGTTACCATCTCTCTATTCACAAGGCTCACCAGTCACCTCTCTCCTGAACCTACTTAACCTCTCCAATCTCTAATATTTCCTATAAAACGATCAATCGAGACGCAAAATATCTCTCATCACTCTGATGAAATGTCGTAACGATGGAATATTGCAATTTTGAGTGACTATGTTGCCATAAAAGATCATTTTGGAGGCAAACATTGGTCCACTAACATATGTTTTTTAACACAAAAAGATGATGTATTATATGCACAACCCAAAAGCTGACTACAATTGCTCAATGCAAAAGCGCAAATCAACGAAAAAGAAAAGTGTCAATGGTGCAAATTTTTCCGGTTCAGAAAGCTATTGAGTTCACATAAATTCATATGTTATATACTCTATGTTTTGAAGGTACGAGGTATTATAAAGGGTAATATGGATGCCATCTTGCAAGTTATAGATACTGGAGTACAAGAATGCCTAATTACCTGTAGTTATAATTTGAATGACCTGATAATGTAGAACTTATAATTTATATTGATAGTGTAAAAAAACTTAAACTCTTTTCTATATCTATAGATACTATAAATGATTGATAAGAGAAAAAAGAAGGCTGGAAAGTACAATCTTCAGCCATGTAAACATAATTAATAGGGCCAAAAAGAAAAGGGAAAAAAAAGAATGAAAATGGCAAAGCATAGAGAGGACACAAGGACTTGAACTTCTCTTTATAAAAGATTGATAAGGAACGACATGCATTAGTGAGAAGTAAGCCAAGTTCTATTAGTATTTCTAAGTTGTCTTAGACTCATCAGTCTGTGATACATTGAGTTGAAAGTACGCCCTTCAACCATGTAGAATGGGGAACAAAAAGAAGAAAATAAAAAAGTAGAGTTTTAAATAGGTAGGCATATCCTGCTTCATCTAAAAGCTGATTACATATCTTATCTACAAGTTCAAAATATCTATAAATATTTGATAGATATTTAGTATATATCACGGGAAGCCAGTAGCTTCTACACAGACCTTGTATATATAATTAAAAAAAATTACTAAATATTCAATAAATATTTGATTGTGAACTCAACTATAGGAACCCATAAGCTTCAAATCTTGAATCAGTCTCTGGTCACGAGGCACCAAAGTTGCAACCACATGCTCTTGGGTGATTATGCGGAGACGATCTTGCATGACAGACATGGATTGGTAAGGCGGAAAGGATATTCGGTAGAAGCATGTTTGTGAAGCAGGCAAGTGATCATAAGACTCTGAGTTTTTGTAGATGTAAAGTCTTGAATCCAAACCACCAAAACCATCTAGAGGCAGATACTTAATTGAAGTCAAGAAGAAAAGGAGCACCTTTCTCTGCTCAGCAGACATACGCGCAACTATCTGCACGCAAAGAAAGAAAACAAACATTGTCAAAAAAGTTCTATTGCTATTTCATGAGGCAATCCATATCGATGTAATGAAAGTGAAGGACCCACGACAATGACACAACGTTCTGAATAATCGACTTGTTTGCCAAGCAGAGTCTCACGAAATCATGCTTCAATTGTGTCCTTTTTAATTTAATGTTACTTTTAGGCAAAACATGTCCTACCAGTAGAGAAGCTGGTAAAGTAAAAAGTCAATATGAACATCCCAAACACCCAAAACAAATGCTTCCCAGTGCAATAACTTTGAAAGAGAAAAGAAGGCTGAATACATTGACAGCCCCATAAATTTGCAGTAAATTTCATTTAGACATTCGAACTATGGTTTGTTCCAATTATGCACTTGAACACATGATAACGTTTTCCTATTAGACACTTTTTCGGCTCATATTTTGTAAGTTTTCTGGCGTGTTCTCAAGCGCTCATTACATAGATAAGTTAATTACATAAAATATGTCTCCTCCTTTAATTACACACATCAACATCAATTGGAACATGCCTGAAATATTACGACTTATTGAGGCTAATGTGTATAATTAAATGAGGTTACATACTTTAAGCGGTTAACTTTTCTACTTAATGTGCGCTTGAGAACACAGAAAAGCTTTTCCAAAATTTTGAGTCGGAAGTGTCTAATAGGACCACTTTATCATGTGTTCAGATGATCAATCGGAACATGCCGTATTTCGGGTGTTTAAATGAAATTTACTGGACAAGTGTAAGGGGTTATTGTTCAGCAAAAAAAAAGTAGTAGTTTCCAATTCAGAAATTTACTGCTTTTACAAGTAATGAAGAAAAAAAGGGATGAGAGGGTAAAAGTGTGAAGTCCTAAAATACTTTGAAAACAGACTAGCAGAACAAGAATAATGTACCTTCCAGAACCAGGATATTTGAGGATCACTTCCTTTGTAGCCATTGTAATCTGTATGTGCTATCCAATCTTGCACGGAAACATCACTTCCACTACCATCAAGCATCAAGTCGAGATCTTCGAGATTTAAGCACCGGAAAAATGACTTTCGGAGCATTGAGGAAGTCATTACATCAGTAAAACCGTTAGCAAAATGTGCTACCTGCTCAGCAATGGATGTGACAAAGTGAAGTTGAATAAGAAGATTAACATACTTCTCCCTATTTTTACTATCCACAACGGTATCTTTTCCATTGGGACAAAGCTCGACTGCTTTCCTGGAGCCCAACGTCTCAAATTCACGAACGAATGTCAAGCCTAATGTATCTTGATCCACTATCTCTGGATCCATCTCCAGTATCTTTTTCCAGCTACGGTATAAGCATGGATCTGCATCCCTAACGTCTTCCAATGAAATATCCTCTCCAGCCAATTGCAAAAAGAAAATGCGATCAAATACAACTTCAATTTGTATCTTATGCATTAGAGCCAATGCGATCATCCTACCACAGAAACAGAAATACTCAAGGTGTAATGGGTCCACCTTAGATGCTGCAACCACAATTTGCAGATGAGAGTTATTTACATTCTAATAGTGAGAGCAATTTTAACTTACAAAATAAAGTTCTGCAGCAAAAACACTCTGCTGGAGAAAATTCCCAGTGATCTAACCACATATCTCGATGAGGAGAAAAATGATAACATGACTTAGAATGCAGCTTTTCTTCTTTCGCGTAAGCCATAAGATTTACCTCCCATTCCAGAATCATAAGCATCTACATTATTTTGTTAATATTAACAATCAGATCTATTATAGCTTCTTGCCTGTCCTCGTATACTAAATGCCATTCCGGGTCAAGAAGATGTAAAAAACACATTTATCTTTATAAGAAGGGTGCATTTCGAGGTGTGAAGTGAGAGAGAAGGTATATTACATTGGGCTTTTAATTTGTGGAATCGCTCCCTTTCCTTTCAGTTAAGTGACTTTACACCTTTCCTTATTGGAAAAAATTAGTTCTAGAGACATCCATTCATATTGAACTAAATAACAAATATAGAACCAAATAAATACTTGCAACAATCTGGAGACTTATGAGATCAAGTGAGAACAAAATGTCATATAAATATGTGTGCATAAAGAAAATCAAAATGGGACAAATACAAAATAGATGAAAACTTTCTCGGATTACTAAACTACAATAACACTTACCTGGATTTGGGAAAAACCTTCTACGGTCATTCGGGCAAGCAACAAAGAGAGCATTCTGAGGGCTGAAGATCGCTTGGCATACCAATAAAAACCACTCTCTCAATACCCCAGGCCCAGTAGCTTCTTCATGTTTGAATTCCATAAACAAACCGCCTCGTAGCTGTTCGGGATAGGCATATCCAATGTACTGAAATGATTCTTCCAACAATTGGGACCTGTCAATGAGCATCTCATGTAGATCCTCGTCGTCTCTCACTTCTGGAAGCATCATCATTGCCAAATGCCTCCTTACCTCGGAATTAGTTACCTCCTTGTGCTCTAAAACCCACCCGTAATATTCCAATTTTGTTGCAAACCAAATGATTAAAAAGCAGAACTGTTAATGTTGGGTTTGATGTTGTGACATTTGACCCAACATATCTTCTGAAGTACTGATTTGAATGTATAAAAATGTTGGGACAAAAGTCATAACATTCGGACCAACATCTTCGAAAAACAGTTTTGCCTTACTTCACGTTAAACAATAATATTTTACTGTGAGGTAAAAACGACTTAGGCATGGTGAATTGGAGTTGTGTAAAACGTGGGAGAAAGAGTCAAAGCTTGGGGAAGAAGTCGAGTAAGGAACAAGTCAAAGTTGTTGAGATTTTCACTCCTTAATCATCTACCACAAGCTTTCTATCTTTTCCTCAACTTCCACAACAGATCGATGAGCCTTTCAAGGGAACTCTTTACTATAAATAGAGGCGCCACAACAGTGTATCGATATCCAGAATAAGAAAGCAAAAATACCAAGAGAGCTCTCGGGATTTCATCTCAGAAATCTGGATCACAAGTGTTGCTTGAGTGTGTTGACAACATTTTGTCCAACATTACAATTGTTGTTTAGATTCTAGATTAGTTTTGTATGAAGCGATTGTAATGAGAGGTTGTCTATGTCTACTTAGTTAGATTTTTCATGCAGAAGTCATCTGCGACTTCAACTTTTAATTCCTTTCCGTTTTATATTGTAAATCTGTAAAGAAAAGAATATGTATTTTTGTATATAATATATATACAATACATCTAGTCATTGACCATCATAAGTTATATAATATATAACTTATGAAAATTTTAAATCTTTGTGTTCTTTAAATTCCGCTGCATTTACTCTTTAAAGTTTCTGTTTTGCTAAGTGTTGTTACTGGTGTCGGACGACATAATTGCCGACATTCAGAAACAGAATTGGCATTCGATTTATTTCATCTCTTGTTTTTATTTTCCGTAGTTTTTGACACCCTTACAAGTGGTATCAGAGCCGACACTTACACAATAAGTGTTTGGTCCTGTTGTCATAAACTATGGATCCGGCAAATCCGACTATTGGCAGACTTCCTATTTTAGATGGATCAAATTATGCCTATTAGAAGATTCACCTACGTTCGCATATCAAATCTATTGATATTCGTGCATGGAGATCTATAACCAATGGGTATGTAGTTCCAATGTTGCCACCGGATGAAGAAGGTGACATTATTGCTAAACCTGAATCTGAATGGACTACAGAAGAAACCAATAATGCTAGCTTTAACGAAAAGGCCTTAAATGCAATTTTTGGATGAGTTGATCTTTACATGTTTAAACTCATTCAAAACTGCCCACGGCCAAGGACGCATGAGATACTTTACAAATTTATTGTGAAAGGAGCTCAAGTGTTCGACTAACAAAGCTACGCATGCTCATGAGTAAATATGAACGTTTAAGGATGGAAGAAGCGGATGATATTAAATCTTATTTTGTAAAGTTGATTGACATCTCAAATGAATGTCAAGTGCTTGGTGAACCATTAATCAACACTCAACTTGTTGAAAAGGCTCTCTGTTCTCTTCCTGAAAAGTTCAATTTAAAGATTTGTGCTATTGAAGAAGCTCACAATCTTGCCACAATGGACCTTCATACCTTGATGAGCATACTCAAAACTTATGAGATAAACATTGAGAATCAAAAGGAATTGTATAAAAGCAAGAATGTGGCACTTCAAGTTCAATTCTCGGAGAGTCAAATCGAAGAAGAGTATGAGAATCTTGAAGAAATTGGTGAAGGTGCAAATGTTGCCTTACTCACTCAAAAATACAATTCGATGGTGAGGAAGTTAAAAAATGAGAGAAATCAATCTAAATCTAAAGAGCACAAAAACCAAGTCTTCAATCAAAATTCCACTAGATTCCTTCCAAATGTACAAAAAGGAAATCAACTAAGAAGAACCAACTCAGATCGTACTAAATTTGATCCCAAACAACTTGAGTCTGTGCAATGTCATGCATGCTTAGGTTGGGGTCATTATGCTAACGAATGTGCAAACACTCTTAGAAAATTTGGTAAGAATCTATGGGTTTCTCTTAGTGATGATGAAGAAGAGGAATGATATCGTGAAATTGAAACACAAGCAATGTTGGCACTGTTTTCGAACAGTCTCTATCGGATAATGAAGATGTCGTATATAATGTTGTCTCAGATGTCACGACATTTGCTCCAACATCAGCAATGACATCAACATCCTCAGCGACATCCGAAAGGTATGAATTATTTAACTATTCTGATGTTAATTGCTTTAGTGGTTTTATTTCTGTTAGTGAGGTTGATTGTATGGATCAAGTTGAATGCAAAGATGATATGATTAATGAATTACAAAGTATTTGTAAAGCCTTAATCATAGAATCCAAGCAACTTGACAAAAATGTAAAATCTTTAACTCATGAGAATTTAGAATTAACATGCACGATAACCCGACTTGAGGCTGCACTTACCAAAAAGGATATTGAATTTGGTAAGATTCGTGCAAAATTGGATTTAGCCTAAGCAACCTTCCGCAAGCTCAACACAGGGACTTCGAAATTGAATGAGATACTCAACTTTAGTAAACCTTCACACGCAGGTATTGGGTACAAAAACTCTCTTAAAACCATATCCTCTAATATCTTTGATAAAAATGAGAAAGTACGCTTTGTAAAAGAAAAAGGGATGAATAATATGTTCTCGTGTATGTCAAAGAAAATGAAGTTTGTATGTCATCATTGTAACTCTCCTGAACACTTAAAACCATACTGTTTCAAACTTCAAAATTCTGTGAGCAAAATGTTGCCTAAATTGTTGTCCAACATTCCGGATAAACATCGAAGCAACATTTCTGAGCCAAAAGGTAAAAAATATTTTAAGAGAGTTTGGGTACCTAAGATGGACTTAACTTGTAATGTTTGTATAACTAAATTAAGAACTAACATTTCAGGTTCTTAGTACTTTGATAGTGGGTGTTCTTGCCACATGACAGGTACAAAATGATTTCTAAGGAACTATGAGTCATTCAATGGAGGAAACGTGACTTATGGAGGTGGCAGTAAAAGCAAAATAATTGAAAAATGAATCTTGGATGTTCCTGGTTTTCCAGCCTTAAGGAATGTCTTACATGTTGAGGGCTTAATGGCTAATTTGATTAGTATTAGTCAAATGTGTGATGACAATCTTGAGGTAAAATTTAATAAGAATGCTTGTAATAGTTACGAATGAAGCAAATATATGTGTCATGACAGGTACAAGAACAGGTGACAATTGTTATCTTGTGGTAAGACAAGAAACATGCAATAATGCTAAGATCGATGACACAACACTATGGCATCAAAAGTTGGGACATGTCAACTACCGCAATTTAGAAAAATTGGTCTCATATGAAGTTGTTAGAGGCATACCCAAACTTAGCCATAAAAGTAAAACTATATGTGAAGATTGTTTGAAAGGTAAGCAAATCTGTGTCTCTGATAATGTTGTCCAACATGACGGACAACATTCAAGTACATCTCACTGTTTTCAATTGCTACATATGGATTTAATGGGTCCAATTGAAGTAGACAGTCTAGGAGGCATGAGGTATTCCTTTGTGATAGTAGATGATTTTTCTAGATATTCTTGGATATATTTTTTGAAAGAAAAATCACAAACGTTTGACATGTTTAAAATCTTGCACTCTAGAATTAGAAATTTGTTCTATTCTCCTATTTATCGGATTAGATCCGACCATGGAAAAGAATTTGAAAATAGTTCATTCATAAACTTTTGTGAGAAAAAGGGAATTTTCCGTGAGTTTTCTGCCCCTAAAACTCCACAACAGAATGGGGCTGCAGAACGGAAGAATAGGACATTGCAAGAAATGGCTAGAGTAATGCTTAGTTCTAAACATTTGTCAAAACTATTATGGGCAGAAGCCTTGAATACTGCTAATCACATAGCTAATAGAGTCTATCTAAGGCCATGAACAATGAACAAAGATGACACCTTATGAGATTATAAATGGAAAGAAACCAAACTTGCGTTACTTTCATGTTTTTAGGTGTATTTGTTATATTTTAAATGACAAGGATTATTTGAGAAAATTTGACTCTAAGAGTGACAAAGGAATTTTTGTTGGCTATTCACAAAATAGTCATGCTTATAGAGTATACAATCTGAGATCCAGAACAGTACAAGAGTTTGTAAATGTTATCTTTGATGATCTTTCTGATGTTTCAGGAAAACTATTGAAAATAACATTATAGATACAGTAAAAAGTCCACATATTACAGAAGAATCAGATGTTGCCACAAATGTTGCCACACCTGAAGCAACATCCAAAACAACAATAGAGACCACAGAGGCCACAAATGGGGAGTCAAGTGCTGAATTGTTAGACCAAGTTCATAGGGACCCCTCATCAAGGATTATGAAGAATCATCCAACGAGCCAAGTGATATGGGGAGTTTTTGAAGGAATAAAAACAAAAGGGAAAGAACCATTCAACTACAGAGAAATGGTAAGGTATGTGTGTATGTCTACCATATACCAAGAGGTTAGTCTTTCTTGTTTTATATCTACTTTAGAACCAAAAAATGTTTTAGAAGCACTCAAAGATAATTTTTGGATTCAAGCAATGCAAGAAGAACTTGAACAATTCTCTCGAAATGAAGTCTGGGACTTAGTTCCACGTCCAAATAATACAAACGTAATTGGAACTAAGTGGATTTTTAAAAATAAATCAGACGAATCCGGAATAGTTGTTAGAAACAAAGCTCGTCTAGTTGCACAAGGCTATACTCAGGTTGAAGGAATCGATTATGACGAAACCTTCGCACCTGTGGCTAGAATTGAGTCAATTAGACTTTTACTTGCTATTGCTTGTTGTCTGAAAATTACTTTACACCAAATGGATGTGAAAGGTGCATTCTTAAATGGTTATCTAGATAAGGAAGTCTATGTTGAACAACCAAAATGATTTGAAGATCCTTACCATCCACACTATGTGTACACGCTCAAAAAGGCTTTGTATGGGTTGAAAAAAGCCTCTCGTGCATGGTATGGTCGTTTAATTAACTTTCTTCTTGAATTTAGTTTTAACCGTGGCGAATCTGATCGTACTTTATTTATTAAACGACACGGTGTAGATATTATAATAGCTCAAATCTACGTGGATGACATAGTTTTTGGGTCGACCTCACAGTCGTACCTAAATTCATTTGTTAAAGTTATGTCATCAACATTTGAAATGAGCGTGATTGGGGTATTAACTTTTTTTCTTAGGCTTGCAAATAAAGCAAAGTGATGATGGAATTTTCATCTCACAGAGTAAATATGCCAAGAATCTAGTTAAGAGATTTGGTTTGGAGAACGCTAAACAAATGAAGACGCCAATGAGTTCATCGCAGAAGGTATGTAAGGATAATGTTGGTGAAAATGTCGACCCAACATTATATCGATCTATGATAGGTAGCCTTCTTTATCTTACTGCTAGTCGCTTAGATATTATGTTTAGTGTTTGTGTTTGTGCACGTTTTCAAGCCTGTCCCAAAATGATCCACTTAAATGCCGTGAAACGTATTATTAGATATGTTGCTGGCACATGTGAGTTGGGAATTTGGTATTCCAAAGACACTAATCCTAACTTAATAGGATTTAGTGACTTAGATTGGGCTGGAGATGTGAATGATAGAAAAAGTACAAGTGGGGGATGTTTTTATCTTGGTAATAACCTTGTTTCATGGTATAGTCGTAAACAAAATTGTGTCTCACTTTCAACTGCTGAATCTGAATATGTAGCAGCTGAAAGTTGTTGCTCTCAATTAATATGGCTAAGACACATGTTAGACGACTATGGATTTACTAGCAACATTTTAATTTTGTACTGTGATAATTTGAGTGCAATAAATATTTTCAAAAATTAAGTTCATCACTCACGTACAAAACATATTGATATTAGACATCACTTTTTAAGAGATTTAGTTAAAAAAAACTAGTTAAAATTGAACATGTTGACACTCTTCATCAACTAGCTGATATTTTTACAAAAGCTTTGGACCATGAAAGATTTTCTAGTTTGAAGAAATCTCTTGGTCTTTGTAATCTCTAAAAAGGCATTGTTGGTGAATGTCGATTGAAACTTTGTCTAACATTTCGGGTGACATTTACCTATGTAATATCACTGACCGATTATTGTTGTTGTATGGTGCATAACTTTTGGTCACACAAGCATGATCCTTCAATAAGAATGTAATTCCAACGTGATACCGTTCTCTGCGATGATATATAAATATATGTATATCATAAAAATGGAGTATCAAAATAAGGCAAAGCCTATACAAATATTTGACAACTGTGCAAAATGGGCAAAGCCCTTGAAAAGATACAATTCCTATTCTATAGGAGTATTGTGTACTTCAAAAGAATTTTGAGAATACTAAATAAGTACTCTTATTGTTGACATGGAAAATTCCTTTGTATGTATTATATGATTAGATCAAGGACATGATGGGAAAATATTACATTGGTCCAGTGGTCAAACTCATAAAATACATATAAAACGTGTCTTGATTTGTTGCCAAAACAAAAAGTTCTTTGGGGATCAAAATACTTGTGTCGTCCAAAATGTTGCCAACATTACAGTTGACATTTTCAGAATGTGATATGTGTTGGGATATTGTACTTATCTGATCGTTGAATCATTAGATCTCTCTCCCTATTTTATGCCTTGTTTGCAGGAATTTCAAAAGCTAAAATGATGAGATTAAAGTTTATCCTTATTTTATTTGTTTTATCCCAATATTTTAGGTGTAAGTTATTGTGTAAAAATGAAACACCTAAAACTAAGGGATTTTCTTGCTAAGAAAGGTTAGCCATGTATATAAATATTTTTTCTATTACTTTCTTCACAAAAAGAGGGAGATGCTTCTGTGTAGGGGGAGCAGGGGAAAGAGGCTGAAGGTGCACATGGTGAAGTTGTTGCTGCTGAAGAAGAAGTTGTTGATACTGCTATGCAAAATGAAGAAGTTGTTGGGAGGAAGGTGTTGCTGAATAGGCTAAGGCTGAGGGCTGAAGCTGTTATGCAGAAGTAGAAAGTTGCTGCTGCATAATGAGCCAAGAAGAAGTGGGCTGATGTGTTGCACCATGAACTTTAAATGTTTGATTTATGATTGTTTGGATTATAAACTGTTTTTGTTTTGGTTAATGGTTGATGTGGATGTTTATTTTTTACAATGGTTTATTCTGACAATGGGTTCTTTCTTTTTGTGTTGTGTATATTGGATGATATGTGTACATATATGTGCACACATCATTTTCTAATCCTATGACTTGGTATACACTGGTATACACAAGTTTTGCTTGTATGCCATCACAGGTTAAGGGGGAGCTTGTCAGTAATCACAAGTGTTGGATAACATCTGTGACAATGCACTAAGTCGTTTGTACATTTTGTAATGTGTTTTGTGAAGAAATGCAAAAATGGGGAGATTGTTAATGTTGGGTTTGGTGTTGTGACATTTGACCCAACATATCTTCTGAAATACTGATTTGAATGCATAAAAATGTTGGACAAATGTCATAACATTCGGACCAACATCTTCGAAAAACAGTTTTGCCTTCATGTTAAGCAGCAATATTTTACTGTGAGGTAAAAACGACTTAGGCGTGGTATATTGGAGCTGTGTAAAATGTGGGAGAAAGAGTCAAAGCTTGAGGAAGAAGTCGGGTAAGGAACAAGTCAAAGTTGTTGAGATTTTCACTCCTTAATCATCTACCACAAGCTGCCCATCTTTTCTTCAACTTCCACAACTGATCGATGAGCCTTTCAAGGGAACTCTTTACTATAAATAGAGACGCCACAACAATGTATCGGTATCCAGAATCAAAAAGCAAAAATATCAAGAGAGCTCTTGGAATTTCATCTCAGAAATCTGGATCACAAGTGTTGCCTGAGTGTGTTGACAACATTCTGTCCAACATTACAATTGTTGTTTAGATTCTAGATTAGTTTTGTATGGAGCGATTGTAATGAGAGGTTGTGTATGTCTACTTAGTGAGATTTTTCAGGCAGAAGTCATCAAGAAAGTCGTGGGCCTCGTAGTACCCTCATACGACAACTCTGTGGAGGCAGAAGTCATCTGCGACTTCAACTTTTAATTCCTTTCCGTTTTATATTGTAAATCTGTAAAGAAAGAAATTTGTATTTTTGTATATAATATATATACAATACATCTAGTCGTTGACCATCATAAGTTATATAATATATAACTTATGAAATTTTTAAACCTTTATGTTTTTTAAACTCCGTTGCATTTACTCTTTAAAGTTTTTATTTTGCTAAGTGTTGTTACTGGTGTCGGACGACATAATTGCCGACATTCGGAAACAGAATTGGCATTCGATTTATTTCATCTCTTGTTTTTACTTTCCGTAGTTTTTGACACCCTTACAAGAACGAAGCCTTTACTGGCCTCATCTTCTGCCAGAATACCGTCTCCAGCTCCTTGTACAGTTTTGATATATTACTTAACTCCTTCAGAATTATAAGATACTGAGACCACCAGAGTACAACTTGTGTGCCTTTTCCTTCCTCTTTTAAACCCAACAGGTCTTCCAATTCCCTTAAAGACAACACGATTTTGTCTAGCAAATCATAGAAAATTTGACGCAAACATTCAATCGACTCTTTGTAATACTTTGCTTCACTAGTATCATCCTCCATCCTTGGAAAAGAAATTGGAAAGACAAATGGTGCTTGCCAACATATCACATTCCATACCGGAAGCATACACACGGTAAAATCACGCACAAGGCTAAATGATAACCCCAAAAAATTTGTTGATCCCATAGTCAATAGACTCAATACTAAGTCATCTGATAGCTCAGTTGCTATCTCACGAACAAAAGGAAAAACATCCTACAACGCACCAACTTCTTTGTATCAGCCTTGCACCTCGCGATCCCAGTGGACTCTAAAATAGCCAACTACTCCGACAAAATTTATACAAACGATCATAAAACCCAGCAGCCCCTCTCAGAAGCTTACAAAATTCTAACACTATAGGAGCACATCTATTGTATCTCGTTGTAAGGAACTCACTCTTAAATGAATTGATAAATCGATAAATGCATTCATCATCAATATATTTCTCTCCTATATAAAGCGTTACCAGAGCTGTAGGAACTGACGAGGAAATAAAATTTCAAGGTGTTCAAAGGCGAGATCATCGTCATTCGGAATCATCCTTAGAAACTTCGTAAGTACCTTTATTACATGCTTCGTGTCATGCGGAACCAATTTTCTTTTGCATAAATCCAAAATTTATGTACCTAACTCATTGAGGAGTTGCCAGGCCTGAAGATGGCTTGTGCTCCGCGACGAGTTGCAAGCTGGCATCCTTTTCGATGCCACAATCCAGACACCGTTTGGTCCAACTGAAGTTGTCTCCCCCTGTAGATTAACCGCTGGTAGGATGTGGGAATTCCAGTGATCAACATGATCTTGTCGTGAATTACTTCAACTGTGTCCGTGGTATAGGCTTGAATAACCAGAGTTTTTCCGCCAGAAAACAAACGGACGAAGAAATGAATCTGAGTTGATGATTTTTCATTGAATGAGGAGGAAACGATTGATGAAATTTGGTCTCTCTGCAACTTGACAAGGGAATGTGCTAGGAATTCAGAGGAGACACTTTGATCCGCGCCAGATAAATCATCAAGCTTACGCTTGTTGGTAGCGGTGTTGTTGCCGTCGTCGGCGGTGGTGCTGCATTGGTTTACGGTGGCGAACTGACACATTCCGACGAAATCGGGTGGTAGCTTTTTTGGTTGAATTGGAGAAGAGAGTACAGAAAGTATACAAGCGCTGAAAGAATGAACAGAGAAACGCTGTGGAGTGTGAAAATTGTGAGGGAAAGAAAGTCATTTAAAAGAGAGGGGGAAGACAAATATGGTAATATAATAAAAATAGGCATAAGGGCATGACCGACTCTTTAGAAAATATATAAGTGATGAAAGAATGAAGTTTGGAAACAACATAACAAGAACTGTGAAAAAAAGAAGATTTAAATTTCTGGTCAAATCTCAGAAATTGCAACCTTTAAAATCTACTTCAAACGCTATAAATAGATCGTAAAAACTGCACCAGACATAAAAAAAATAGACCAAAAATAGTAGAAATTACAAAAACTACACCTCCATAATATGATTTTCAATTACATTATTCTATTTTCATAGTTTCCGTTAAACAAGCAATCATTAAAATATTTTACGATGAGGGAAAATGCTCGCTTTTGAAAAACTAAGGACTAAAATTGCTCATGAGTATATTTAAGTGATTTTTTTTAACATACCTCAAACATAACAAACCATTTTTGTCATATACACGACCAATTATATGTCGAATATTCAAAAGTTGTATTTGCTAATTGTTTTTCCAATTTTAACTGTTTTCGGTATTGTAATCCGTTTTAGTATAAGTTTTAGTGTATTTCTGATTTTATTTTTGATTATTCTCCAGTATTGTAATCCAATCTATGGAGTAACTGGTAAAGTTCTTTGTCATGTGTGACAGGAGGTCATGGGTTCAAGCCGTGGAAGCTTGACCTCTTGCGTAAATGCAAGGTAAGATTGCATACAATAGACTCTTGTGGTCCGCCCTTCCCTGACCCCGCAAGATAGGGAGCTTAGTACACCGCCCGCCTCTTTTTATTGTAATCCGATCTCGTATAGTGCTTTTTCTGAATTTTTTTAAAATTATTTACGATATTATAATATGATATACTTTCCCTTTTCCCTATTTTGTGATCCGATTTAGTATAACTTTTAATTTTTTTTTTTTGATAGGTAAAAGTTTATATTAATATGGTAACAAGATGGTACAGGACCAAGCAAGCCAAAGCTACAACATCTCCACAACCATACTACATTTTCCCCCCTAAAAGATCCAAAAAATCCAAATATTAGTCTATCTTAACTAGAGTATTGCTATAACACCAAAAAAAAAGTTTTTGATACATTTGTTTTTTACTCTAGCAATCTGCAGTCTTTTCCCTTCAAATACTTTTAATCATTTTCCAGTATTGCAATCCGATCTAGTATGATTTTAACTTCTTTTTCGGGTATTCATCATCAATATATTTCTCTCCTATATAAAGCGTTACCAGAGCTGTAGGAACTGACGAGGAAATAAAATTTCAAGGTGTTCAAAGGCGAGATCATCGTCATTCGGAATCATCCTTAGAAACTTCGTAAGTACCTTTATTACATGCTTCATGTCCTGCGGAACCAATTTTCTTTTGCATAAATCCAAAATTTATGTACCTAACTCATTGAGGAGTTGCCAGGCCTGAAGATGGCTTGTGCTCCGCGACGAGTTGCAAGCTGGCATCCTTTTCGATGCCACAATCCGCATTAATCGCTTTGGTCCAACTGAAGTTGCCTCCCCCTGTAGATTAACCGTTGGTCGGATGTGGGAATTCCAGTGATCAACATGATCTTGTCGTGAATTACTTCAACTGTGTCCGTGGTATAGGCTTGAATAACCAGAGTTTTTCCGCCAGAAAACAAACGGACAAAGAAATGAATCTGAGTTGATGATTTTTCATTGAATGAGGAGGAAACGGTTGATGAAATTTGGTCTCTCTGTAACTTGACAAGGGAATGTGCTAGGAATTCAGAGGAGACGCTTTGATCCGCGCCAGAGAAATCATCAAGCTTACGCTTGTTGGTAGCGGTGTTGTTGCCGTCGTCGGCAGTGGTGCTGCATTGGTTTACAGTGGCGAACTGACACATTCCGACGAAATTGGGTGGTAGATTTTTTGGTTGAATGGGAGAAGAAAGTACAGAAAGTATACAAGCGTTGAAAGAATGAACAGAGAAACGTTGTAGAGTGTGAAAATTGTGAAGGAAAGAAAGTCATTTAAAAGAGAGGCGAGAGACAAATATGGTAATATAATAAAAATAGGGATAACGGCATACCCGACTCTTTAGAAAGTATATTGTAAGATGATATTAATCTCTCTTAGGGAGTCTTTCTCATTAATATCAATATATATATTGTACAATATACAATCCTAATACAATAGGAATCCTAGTCCCAATACAAGAGGAATCCTAGTTTACCATAATTATCTATCACTAAATATATTTACAATGTATGGGATATATTTCAATTATGGGTAGGGATTGTAGTGTTATACTTGTACACGTTTACACACCTTCTCAGTCGGAGCGGGAGGAGGCCTAACGCTAAGACTGGATCTGAAATCAAGGAACAATTGTCTTGGGAGGCCCTTCGTGAAAATATCTGCGTATTGATATGAGGAAGGTACGTGCAATACCTTAATATGCCTGAGAGCAACCTTCTCGCGAACAAAGTGGATGTCCATATCAATATGCTTGGTTCGCTGATGCTGAACCGGATTGTGAGACAGGTATATGGCGGATATGTTATCACAGTAGACCAGAGACGCTTTACTTAAAGGACACTGAAGCTCCGAGAGAAGGTTTCGGAGTCAACAGATCTCAGCAACAACATTAGCAACTCCTTTATACTCAGCTTCTGCACTCGAACGGGATAATGTGGCTTGCCGTTTGGCAGACCACGATATTAAATTTTTGATGATGTGGGGGGCATGCAGGACGTTATTTAGGGAGAAGGGTGGGTGAGGTTTCGGAGTGTGAGTGTGACCATAACTCTGAATTGGAATGCGATAACCATTGCCAACTGTAATAAATTGTGGAGACTTTAAACGAAACAATTGAGAAAGATTACCTGCGGACCGGGTGAGGTGAGAGGAGGCTCTGGAGTCCATATACCAATTTTCATTGGGCTGCTGCAAACTCATACTGCTGAATGCCTGACCCAAGTCGGTGGGGATTTGATTTAAGGGCTGATGTGGGAACTAGGCCTGCACGACATGGGCCTGATGTTGCTGGAACACTGGTGGGTGCGGAGCTGGAGCCTGGCCTAGTAACCATTGTTGCTAAAAAGGGTACTGGGCTGGATGATAGCCTGAAATCGTAGCCCAGTTGTGCGGGCGTTTCAACTGCTAATGCCTTCTGGTTATGCTCGTCCTGCTTCGCACATCGAGTCTCCTCCAATAACAATTGCGACCGTGCTTTGTTGAAGCTTGGTAAAGGGTCAGCCTATTATATCATCGTGGCTAGGGTGTCATATTCACCCTTAGGGAGGCCTGCAACTAATTGTAACACCATCTTTGTTTCGGACACGGGCGTACCAACATTGGACAGTTGGTCTGCCACCAGTTTCAACTGCTTGCAATATTCTGACATAGTAAAGAAGTTTTCAAGACTGGTGTTGTTGAACTGTTTTTCCAAGTACACCGCGCGAGTGTTCTTGTTGTCTTGAAAAGTTTCTTCCAAACGTGTCCATAGATCACGGGCAGAGGCACCCGTTTTCATGATTGTGTATAGTAAATCCTTGGATATAGTGTCATATATCCACTGTTTGACTACGGCATCGAGGCGACGCCATGTGATGTCGTCCATATCGGGAGGGCGAGGGAAAGAGTCGTCTATATGATCAAACACATGATATACACATACATGGATACGAAATAGTTCCACCCATGACCAATATTGGTCATCTTCATGATCAAGAATTATAGGGATGAAATTCTTGATGTTGGTAACGGCAAAAGCCGGATGGAAAGACGGTGAGGAGAGGGTAGTGGGTGGTTGGATAACGACTGAGTTAGAAGCGGAAGCATCGGAAGAGGTGGGAGTAGCCAAATTTTCCATTAGAATGGTGGAAATTTATGAAGAAAGAAAAGAAGAAAAACAGTGTTGTCGTCGGCCAAGGGGGGGCAAGGGTAGGAATTTTTCTAGATTAAGGTTTTGACTCTTGATACCATGTAATATGATATTAATCTCCCTTAGGGAGTCTTTCTCATTAATATCAATATATATAGTGTACAATATACAATCCTAATACAATAGGAATCCTAGTCCCAATACAAGAGGAATCCTAGTTTACCATAATTATCTATCACTAAATATATTTACAATATATGGGATATATTTCAATTATGGGTAGGGATTGTAGTGTTATACTTGTACATGTTTGCATATATAAGTGATGAAAGAATGAGTTTGGAAACAACATAACAATAACTGTGAAAAAAAGAAGATTTAAATTTCTGGTCAAATCTCAGAAATTGCAACCTTTAAAATCTACTTCAGACGCTATAAATAGATCGTAAAAACTGCACCAGACATATCTAAGTTTTTTAGATGAGACGGTTCACACAATTCACCATAGTAGAGCAGGCAGAGGTCCATGATTCGAGTCTTGCCGCCACTTATTAAAAAATAGACCGAAAATAGTAGAAATTACAAAAACAACACCTCCAGAATATGATTTTCCATTACATTATTTTATTTTAATAGTTTTTGTTAAACATGCAATCATTAAAATATTTTACGATGAGGGAAATGCTCGCTTTTGACAAACTTAAAGGACTAAAATCGCTCATGGGTATATTTAAGTGATTAGTTTTTAACATACCTCAAACATAACAGACCATTTTTGTCATTTACTCGACCAATTAAAAAAAAGGGCGGGGTCCGGAAAAGGGCCGGACCACAAGGGTCTATTAAATTTACTCGACCAATTATATGTCGAATATTCAAAAGTTGTATTTGCTAATTGTTTTTCCAATTTCAATTGTTTCGTCCGTTTTAGTATAAGTTTTAGTGTATTTCTGATTTTATTTTTGATTATTCTCCAGTATTGTAATCTAATCTAGTATAGTGCTTTTTCTGAATTTTTTAAAAATTATTTACGGTATTATAATATGATATACTTTCCCTTTTTCCTATTTTGTGATCCGATTTAGTATAACTTTTAATATATATTTTTTTGATACGTAAAAGTTTATATTAATATGGTAACAAGATGGTACAGGACCAAGCAAGCCAAAGCTACAACATCTCCACAAATCATACTACGTTTTCCCCCCTAAAAGATCCAAAAAAATCCAAAAAAAGTAATGCTATAACATCAAAAAAACGTTTTTGATACATTTGTTTTTTACTCTAGCAATCTGCAGTCTTTTCCCTTCAAATATAACTTTTAATAATTTTCCAGCATTGCAATCCGATCTAGTATACATATACTCTTTTAAGTTTTTCACCTCTATTTTTGTTATTTCTTTAATGGCAACACGATCAAATATAACTTTTATTTTAATGAAAATCGTTTAGTATTTGTCTATATTAATCGTTTTGAAATTTTGTAGATTCAAAAACCTAGCTTCCACTTTCCTTTTTATTATGTTATTTTCTTTTGGTATTGTAATCCAATCAAGTATACACACTCATTTAATTTTTTAACCCATTTTTTTGTTATTTCGGGAATTGCAACACGGTCTATTATAACTTCTATTTTGATGAAAATCTTTTAGTGTTTGTCCATATTAATCTTTTTAGAATTTTGTGGATTCAAAAACCTTCCACTTTGCATTTTGGCTTATCAAAATTCTGAAAATTGGGTAAGGCGTAATGTACTTATGATCATTTTCTTATTTCGATGTTGTCCAATATTATAATTGAACTAGATAATTTACCCGTGCTTCGCGCGGTTGTGAATGACATCACCTCATTAAGCTTATGAATGATCCTTCGCTTGCACATAATTCTTCTCTTCTAACTCTTGTGACATTAATGTCTCCAATGTTCCATTGAACATCACCCCAGCCTCAAATAGCAGCAAGTGCCTACCAAAGTGAAAACTAATCCTGAATAGCTTACGACTTAATACTCCGTCGCTAATTCTCAAATCAAATGCTACCTAAGTTTTCACCAGATGTAATCGGAGGTTTAGCAGCAACCAGATCCACAATTGGATTTATCAAATTTAGATAAGAGGCTTGAAACAACCTCTTGTAGAAATGTGAGATAAGACTGCGTACAATAGAACCCTTGTGGTCCGGCCCTTCCCCGGACCCCGCGCATAGCGGGAGCTTAGTGCACCGGGCTGCCCTTTTAGATAAGAGGCTTGAAGAGCCTTGGAGTAACTGGTAAAGTTGTTGCCATGTGACCAGGAGGTCATGGGTTCAAGCCGTGGAAACAACCTCTTGCAGAAATGTGAGGTAAGGCTGCGTACAATAGACCCTTGTGGTCCGGCCCTTCCCCAGACCCCGCGCATAGCGGGAGCTTAGTGCACTGGGCTGCCCTTTTAGATAAGAGGCTTGAAGGGGAGCCTTGGAGTAACTGTTAAAGTTGTTGTCATGTGACCAGGAGGTCATGGGTTCAAGCCGTGGAAACAACCTCTTGCAGAAATGTGAGGTAAGACTGCGTACAATAGACCCTTGTGGTCCGACCCTTTCCCGGACCCCGCGCATAGCGGGAGCTTAGTGCACCGGGCTGACCTTTTTTTTATAAGAGGCTTGAATTACACAATTCCAATGTTTCTCTACAAGTAAATGAAAATCCATCCTGATGTGCCTTGTCCTCAAATATAGAGTTAGAAGCATGTGAATGAATGAAACTTGAAAGCGTAACAAAAGACAGAATCCAATTAATAACTTCTAGCACAATCAAAACTTTATTCCTAAATCCAGCAATGGGGCTGCTTGATTACGTTACAATTAGTGGTACTTCTTTACTCATGTACCAAAGATGACCTCCTTCGCCACCTTATTTCCATCACTCCTGCTTATATCATATAAAAAGATACTCAAAGCCAAAACACAGGGAACTCATTGGCATATATTATGTAAACATATTGAAAAGCACCAATGCCCTCAGCTTAAACATACAGTACTTAGCTTAGCTTAAGATGCTTATGGAAACTGAGAATAAATCTTATGGGGATCTAAGTGAGCTGCCCAAACCTCCACTATGTAGGTGAAGGTTCTATCTCCATCTACTAATTAGAAGCAAATTTAAAATTTGAACTTTATGGGTTGTCAATTAATTTGCTTTTATCTTTATTTAGTAGTTCAGTTTTTGAACTTTATGAGTTCTGAATTAATTTAATTTTTACACATATTTAGTGAATTTCTTAACACATACAATATTTGGATCAAAGTTACTAATTCTATGTTAAAGCTTATCTCTACCCCTACTAGTAGTCCCTTCCCTATTTCTCCTTTTAATTCGGACCGCTTAGATAGATTATGAATTTTCTTTTAGAGAAATTTAATTAGGCCTTGAAACCTTGTTGTTGGTCTTTCTCCAAGTCAATTTGCTTAGAGAAACAGTCTTAGGAAGCACAAAAAAATCTTAGGTAGCACAACAAACAAAAGAACATTAGTTTTGTAACTGTAATGACACAAGAAGGGAAAAATAGCACTCACAAATGCAAGAAGTGCGAATAAATTAGACGGGCCTTCAGATAGAACCAAGGAATAAGGATGGTGTATATCTGCAAAAATGATTAATTATTGTTCTTTCTTACTTCTAACGAAAGGCTTTTCTTTAATTTTTTTAATAAAGACGAGTTTTGACTCCTTTTTTATATTTTCGATTTTCCATTATAAAATTATAAGCTATAAGAAAGAGTTATTGAACATAACGAATTAACTTCTCATTAATATATTCTTTCATCGAGATTTAATCCAAACCGCGATGATATTTTCTTGTTCCTGGATGGGTCTGAGATGAGACAGGAGATCCAATGCTTGAATGAAGTACAAATCACGTTGATTCAATCATACATCTAATATTCATCAACTTTACTATTTTCCAATTTGTTCTTTCGTCAATGGGGCCTAAAATGAAAAAAGGGCAGCCCGGTGCACTAAGCTCCCTCTATGCGCAGGGTCCGGGTAAGGGCCGGACCACAAGGGTCTAAAATGAAAAATCAGAAAAATAATTCATTTCCATTTCTAAGGTTATACTTGGTATAATGATAATGCTGAAAAAGGATAGGAATCATGAATGTGGTACTCCACTTACATACCATTCCAGATCGAAGTTCTTCCTTGTAAAGTCTATCCACTCCAGTGACTTGCATAAATTTTGCATAAAATGGTTCACCAAGAACTTCGATGTCATTTCTCTGTAACACAAGGAAACACTCTTATGTCAAAAGGGGCAAGTATCACGGTATAGTAAGTCCATCAAAATAACTACATTAGTTAATCAAACGAAGAGATAAGTGTTGAGACAGCATTAGGATTCTTAAACGATCAATTCAAGCAAATAGAAAGGCAGGGTAACTCTGACATTTTATATTTTACTGTAAGTGTAGCAATTCAGTAGTAGGAGCATCATTTGCGCTGGAAAGAAGCACCGCATATATTCACAGAAAATCGGGATTATCAAATAGGCATTACAAAGAGTTCAAAACCCCATTCTCATCATTTTCCTTTTGAAGGGGATGAAGATTGGAGAGGGATCACTATACCAATACTCATTAACACAAAGCATTAACATATATCATCACATTGTAGGAGAAAGTTAACCAATTCAAGAAATAGAGCAAATCCCATCATTTAAACCACTGCAAAATTTGCAAGTACCAACACTTATTTAAGAACCCCATCACACACAACGAAAGAGCAGAACAAAATTTTCTCGCCTCACCTGGGAAAAATAGCACATGATGCTGGTACTTAGAGTCCTGGGTGCACACCATGAAGGGATCACCTCAATTTCTTCACTCCCGTCTCCCATTTTTCAAGAATTTAAAAACTTGAATTTGGATTGTAACTTTGAGAGATGCTACTACCAGTTAAAATTTTCTTGCATTTAGCAGCAACAACATAAATACACATGTTGCTGAAGAGGACAAGAAAAGACGTTAAATGATAACGACGATGGGAGAATACAAACAACAACAACATACCCAGTGTAATCCCACAAGTGGGATCTGGGGAGGGTAGATTGTACGCAGACCTTACCCCAACCTTGGGAGGTAGGGAGGTAGGGAGGATGTTTCCGAAAGACCCTCAGCTCAAGAAAACACATGATAAAGAATGTCAGATAAGAATTGACAAAAGTAAAGAAGACATGGAAAAATACTATAGAGAAGTGATAGAAGGTATACACGGCCATGGACCGAAAATTAATGGTATAAATTACCGTATTTGTAGAATTCTTGTACAAGTGTAATTATGGTATTAGTATTTAGATTTATTTTCCATTTTACATATTGTATATCATATATATATATATATACCTCTACATTAATAAAAATAATCAAAAGATTATTTCTTTCATGGTATCAACAGTCTAGAGCAAATTTTTCCTTCTCCAAAACCCCTCCTTCCGCTGCCCTACTTGCCATTGGCCATCGGCCAGCCTCCTCCTCCCTTCAACTTTTGGATTTTTTTTCTCTTCCAAATCTCTACTTCTCCTCTTGTTCTTTCATCATGTCTACCACAAAGAACACGTTTCATCCTGCCCTTACAGTCTCTAACATCAAGAACAACATCCATATCGTTCTTGAGATGGAAGACGTCCAATATGCGACGTGGGCAGAATTATTTAAAGTTCACGCACGCTCTCATCGAGTCCTTCATCACATCATCCCCTCAAAAACAAGCAAGGAGGAGCCTACCACCGATGATGAAATAGAGTTATGAGCAACTCTTGATGCTACGGTACTCCAGTGGATTTATTCCACTATCTCTACAAATCTCTTGCAGATGATAATTGAATCCGACGCCACAGCGATGGAAACTTGAAATAGCGTGCGTGATATATTCCAAGATAACAAAATTCCCGTGTGGTCACTCTTGAGCAGCAATTTTCCCATGTCAACATGGAAGATTTTCCGAATGTCTCGGCCTATTGTAAAAGGCGGAAGGAATTGGCGGATCAACTCAAGAACATTGGTGCGCCCATCACCAATGATCATCCTATTCTTCAGATGGTTGCAGGCCTATCCGAGGCCTATAATGGTGTTAGGACGCTTTTTCGTCAAAGTAATCCACTCCCACCGTTCTACCAGGCCCGTTCCATGCTCACATTAGAAGAGGCCGGCTTGGCAAAAAAGACGGCTACCGGAGCAAATTCCGTCATGATGATGGCCAAAAAGACAACCCTCACCCGTTCACGGATAATTCTAGCCAAAACTGTAACACCTGTGGCGAAAAAAAGGGTTAAAATCGAAAATTAGAGGCAAAAATCGTGGTCGCGGCAGTGGTCGGAGCAATGGCGATGGCGGTGGTCGGAGCAGTGACGGTGGCGACAGTGGTGGCAATGGGCCAGCTGGGCCGCAGCACCACCGCCATATCCTGGGCCAGCGGGTGGGGTGGCCGGTGGCGATGGCCCGATTCCCTTCTCGATGTATCCAGCGAAATGGGCCAATTTCCAGAATTGGTCCAGGCCCAGTTTCCCGAATAATCAGGCCAAACAACCTGGGCCTTGGCGGAGGCTTGCTCGCTGGGCCTCGGCCTCGGCCAGGCCTCGCTGCGGGCCCGGTAGCGATTCCGGCGTCGCGGATATCGAGGCCGCGATGCATACACTTGGATTAAATTCCCCAAATGCAAATTAGTATATGGACACCGGTGCCACTTCTAACATGATAACCGCACCAGGTAATCTCTCATCTTATTTCAATTTGAACAACAATCGTGGTATAATTGTTGGTAATGGTCATTCAATTCCAATTCATAGTTATGGTCACACAAATTTGTCTCCCCCGCATCCACCTCTAGTCTTAAAAAATGTTCTTCATGCCCCTCACTTAATTAAAAATTTGGTGTCTGTCTAAAAATTCACAACTGATAATTGGGTTTCTGTTAATTTTGACCCTTTTGGATTTTCTGTGAAGGATTTCAAGACGGGGATACCTCTAATGAGATGTAATAGTAGGGGAGAGCTTTATTCAATCACCACCACCGCCATTTCCACGAGGCAAGCCACACGTTTAACGTTTGTCGTTCTTGCTCCTTCTTTGTGGCATGCACGTTTAGGTCATCCAGGGTCGTCTATTATTTCTTCTTTTCAAAATAATAATTTTATTGATTGTAAGAGTACGCGTAGTACTCCTATTTGTCATTCTTGTTCATTAGGAAAACATGTTAGATTACCTTTTGTAGCCTCTACTTCTAGTACGTTGATGCCTTTTGACATTATTCATAGTGATTTATGGACATCTCTCGTTTTAAGTTCTTTGGGACATCGTTATTATGTTTTATTCTTGGATGATTATTCTATTTTTTTTAGACCTTTCCTTTATCTAAAAAGCCTCAAGTTTTTTCAACCTTCTTAAAATTTAGAGCATTCATCTGTACCCAATTTGAACGGGAAATTAAAAACATTCAATGTGATAATGGAAGGGAATATGATAATGGGCCGTTTCGAGAATTTTGTGACACTAATGGCATATCTTTTTTATTTTCTTGTCCTCATACGTCCTCACAAAATGGGAAGGCCGAAAGAAAAATTCATATCATTAATAATATTGTCCGAGCCTTGCTAGCTCATGCTTCATTACCTCCTTCTTTTTGGCATCATGCATTACAAATTGCTACCTACCTCCTTAACATTCTCCCTAACAAAGGTTTAGCATATCAATATCCACTTCAAATAGCGACTGAACATAAATCTTTCCAAATATCATGAATATCCTTCGCCCTTCTTTACAATAAAGATCCCTCGTATGCTCATCTTAGGGTGTTTATGTTATCCGCTTTTCCCGTCTATTACAATTAACAAACTTCAAGCCCGTTCTACCGCTTGTGTGTTTTTGGGTTATCCATCGAATCATCGTGGTTACAAATATTTTGATTTATCCTCTAATAAAATCATAATTAGTCGCCATGTTATTTTTGATAAAACTCAATTTCCGTTTGCTAAATTGTATAATTCTGTGTCTCGTTCATATAATTTTTTGAATGATGGGCACTCACCGTATATTATCCACCATTTATCCGAGTTGTCCCGTGCCTAAAATCCGCCAGCAGGCCCACTGTCTGCTGGCCCAAATATTACTGATCTAGTCTCTGATTCTCGGCTAGCAAGTCCACTGCCTGCTGGCCCAAATTCACCCACTAGTCCAGCACCGTCTAACCTAGTTTTACCGTCACTGCCTCCTATCACTGGGTCAGCAAGCCCTTTACCTGCTGGTCAAGTTTTACCCGACCCGACACCTACCCAAAATACGTTCCCTTCTATTTCGAGTCAATGGCATGTTACTCGTAGCCAATATGGTATTTTTAAACCTAAACGACATTTTAATCTAAATTGTAATGTCACCAAATCACCCCTACCACGTAACCATGTGTCTGGCCTTCATGACCCGAATTGGAAAATGGTCATGGATGATGAATATAATGCTCTTATTGAAAATAAGATGTGGGAGTTGGTGCCTCGTCGGCCTGGTGTCAATATTATTCGTTCTATGTGGATTTTTACTCATAAAGAAAATTCTGACGGTTCTTTTGAGAGGCATAAGGCCCGTCTTGTAGGTGATGGTAAAACATAACAGGTTGGCGTGGATTGTGGAGAGACATTTAGTCCGGTGGTCAAATCGGCAACCATTCGCACTGTGCTTAGTCTAGCTCTCTCGAAAGCATGGCCCATTCATCAACTAGATGTGAAAAATGCTTTCTTACACATTGACTTTAAGGAGACAGTGTACATACATCAGCCCTTGGATTTTAAAGACCCCATGTATCCCCATCATGTCTATTTGCTGAAAAAGTCCTTATATGGGCTTAAGCAGGCCCCATGGGCTTGGTATAAGAGGGTTGCAGATTATGTGTCTACTATTGGGTTTTCTCACAACAAGTATGATCATTTTTTGTTCATCTATTGTCATGGTACTTCTCTGGCATACATTCAATCTGCGCAAGTCTATCATGTCCCTTTTCAGTTCAGAGTTTGCTATGAAAGACTTGGGGCCCTTAAGTTATTTTTTGGGTATAGTTGTCATTCGTCATACATGTGGTCTATTTTTATCGCAGAAGAAGTATGCGGCTGAAATTATTGAGAGAGATGGCATGTCATCTTGTAAGTCCTCTTCTACCTCGGTTGATACCAAATCGAAGCTGAGTGCTACTTCTAGCACACCATATGAGTATCACACAGACTATCGTAGTCTTGCAGGGGCTCTTCAGTATCCTACTTTCACGAGACCAAATATTACTTAAGCAGTACAACATGTGTGTTTATTTATGCATGATCCACGGATTGAGCACATGCATGCGCTCAAACGCATTATACGATACATACAGGGCACACTTGATTATGGATTGCATTTATATCTGTCCTCCGTCTCTACTCTCGTGTCCTATACAGATGTTGATTGGGGTGGTTGTCCAGATACCAGACATTCGACCTCTGGTTATTGTATGTTTCTTGGTGATAACTTGGTATCTTGGTCGGCAAAACGCCAGGCTACTTTATCACGATCCAATGTGGAGGCCGAGTATAGAAGGGTAGCCAATGTGGTGTCTGAGTCATGTTGGCTACGTAATCTTCTGTTAGAGCTTCACTTTCCTATTCAGAAAGCTACCTTGATCTACTGTGATAATGTTAGTGCAGTCTATCTCTCTGGGAATCCAGTCCAACATCAGCGCACTAAACATATCGAGATGGATATTCACTTTATTCGCGAAAAGGTAGCTCGTGGACAAGTATGTGTCTTACATGTCCCTTCAAGGTTCCAAATTGCTAACATCTTTACTAAGGGTCTTCCATTGGTTCTGTTTGATGATTTTAGGGACAGTCTCAGCGTACGACAACCGCCCGCTATGACTGTGGTCCGTGTATACCATGGACCGAAAATTAATGGTATAAATTACCATATTTGTAGAATTCTTGTACAAGTGTAATTATGGTATTAGTATTATATTAGGACTAGATATTAGTCTTGTATTAGGAAAAGATAGATTTATTTTCCATATTTAGATATTGTATATCATGTATATATATCTCTTCATTAATGAAAATAATCAAGAGATTATTTCTACAAACACTTATTTAAGAACCCACCACACAACGAAAGAGCAGAACAAAATTTTCTCGCCTCACCTGGAAAAAATAGCACATGAGGCTGGTACTTAGAGTCCTGGGTGCAGCCATGAAGGGATCACCTCAATTTCTTCACTCCCGTCTCCCATTTTTCAAGAATTTAAAAACTTGATTTTGGATTGTAACTTTGAGAGATGCTACTACCAGTTAAAATTTTCTTGCATTTAGCAGCAACAACATAAATACACATGTTGCTGAAGAGGACAAGAAAAGAGGTTAAATGATAACGACGATTGGAGAATACAAACAACAACAACAACAACATACCCAATGTAATCCCATAAGTGGAGTCTGGGGAGGGTAGAGTGTACGCAGATTTTACCCCTACCTTGGGAGGTAGGGAGATTGTTTCCGAAAGACCCTCAGCTCAAGCGAACACATGATAAAGAATGTCAGATAAGAATTGACAAAAGTAAAGAAGTCATGGAAAAATACTATAGAGAAGCTACGATTGTAGAATATAGAACAATTTATTTTAGTGTCTTCAATTAATGTTGTATGTGTAATGTTGCAAAATTTTAATATTGCAACCAAACTGATAAAGTGTTAATTTGGCTAAAAAATAACTGCACATTGCAGCAAAGTTTCAGCTGAACACCAAAATGTAAGTGAAAATTTGGATTAAAAATCAGCACTTTTTGTAGTGCAGTTTCAGCAGCCTTTTAGCACACTTTTCAGCACAAATCAATTGCACATTTCACCACACTATACTTCACAAAAAAACGGTAGATTTCAGCACATTTTCTAAGCATTTCGGCACTATAAATATCACATTCTAGCACATATTCCGCACATTCAGCACTCTAAATTTCACTTAAAAAGTTCTGGTGTACTCATTTAATATGTCCATAAAAGAAAGATGTTTTGATTTTCACACTGTTTGACTTGAATATGAAATTTATGTTAAAATTAAAAGAGTTTAAAAAGTAAAAAAAAATGAGTATAGGGTCTGGTTTTGGTATTTGCAGCATTTATAGGTTCTATAATTATATTGAAAGTACACTAAGTAATGTAAATATAGATTATACAAGTGATAGATCAAAACATATTCACTTTCCTTTTTTTCTGTTAGGATTAAATTAAAAAAAAGGCACAATACATACATAGACACTTAAACTTGACCTCTACTGGCAATTACACACTCCAACTTTGAGAATGCACACCTACGCACATCAACTCGTTCCCACTGCGTCAGTTGAACACTTCAACTTACAAAATGATCATCTTGTCACGTCATGCCACAACAACTTCGGGTGTCCATTAGACACATTGGTGACGAGTTGAGGTGTCTAGATGCGCATTCTTAAAGTTGAGTATTTTAGTTGTCAGTTGAGGCCAAGGTGTTTACATGGGAATTTTTTCAAACACCTTATGAGCATCACAGTTCTCTTTGCTGGAAACATTGAAGGAGTAATTCAAACGTGGGCTGGAATAAACAAATCAAAGTGTCGGTAATTGGAACACAACTAAATAAAAACGACAATAGAGATTAGCAAATGAATTATAACAAAGGTAAAGTAAAAAAACTGTAGGTAAAAAATAGATAGATGTATAAAGAAGCGGTATGCTGTGTTTTCTCCACGGTGAAAAATGAATTAACAACTTTGTTATATAACTTATAGTCAATGCTAAGTTTGTTTATCATTTGAGTTAAATTCGAAAATTGACTTACAATCCAAATTTTGTTCATAAACCGAGAAAAAGGGTCATTAATACAAATGTCCTATTTTAACCCCTCAAATTCATAATCTTTAATTTTTATTATTTAATTTTGACATATGTATCATAATATTCATAGAATTATGTCGGATAAGACAAAACTGTCAACACTTCATATAATCTGAAAAATAGCATAATTTAGATTTCGCTTGGCAGAATTTACATTTAACTTCAACATATATTATAGCATTCACACAAATTATGTCGGACAAGACAAAACTTTCAACACTCAACATAATCTGAAAAATACTATAAAACTCATGCCGCATAACTTAATTTCTATAGAATTTATGCCGAGTGAAGAAAAAGTTTAATTTTTTAAGATAATAATATTATAAAAATTATGTCTTGCGAGAAAAATCTAAATATTTTCATTAAATAAGTAGCATGAAGGGTAAAAAATGCATTTGAAAAACGATCCGTGCAAAAACAAAATGGTGTGGATCTTACAAATCCTAGGTTGGGCCGGGAACTTTGGTTTAGTGGTGTTTGTGGGTTTGTTTCGTTTTGGTTGAAGTGGGCCGTTGAGAGATTGAAAGTGAGGATTGTTTCTCTTGTTGCAACTTGCAACGGATCTATTCGGCGTGTTATCTTTTTTTATTGTCTAAGGTTTTGGGCCTAACTATTTTTTCCGTCCTTTTTAGTGGGAGAAGTGTACAAAGTCTCAATTTTGGACGGGAAATGTCGCGTGGTTTCTTTAAAAGTGTTCGGTCTTTGTCTCTGCTTAATAAAAAAATTAAAAAATAATTTTAACTTGAAGAAATTCGCCGGGAAGAACTTTAGTTGCACACCAGACATAAGTTCTAGCTTATGCTTATAAAGCATAACTTATGATCAATTGAGTAAGTTTACTATCCTGAATTTATGTTTTATAGACAAAACTAATTTATGTCCACAATTTATATTCGATGGGCAACAAAAGCTTTGACTAAATAATTCTAAAGCGGCGATTATTTTCTAAAAAATTATTTAGCGAGACCAAAAAAATCAAGACCACCCTTATAGAGGTCATTTATGAACTTAACCCGATTTTGGACTTCCTATTTAAGACATAGTCAGAATATTTATAAGTTTAACTGTTTCAGAATAATTGTAGACGTGCATGATTGAAGTTGAAAAAGTGTACCTTTGAAGTTTACAAATTTTGTCTAAAATTTAATCTATTGTTTGTGCAAACAAATTTCACTTCGATGTATCTCTAGATTTTTTATGGTAGACCATTCCAAAATTTGTAATTTCCTCATATCTTTTTATGTTTTAACGGGGTGATCAACATGACAACTTTTATCCTTTTCAATGATTTTTCCACAAGCTTCTCTTTAAACTGTCCGTTTAATACGTAGTATTTTGAGATTAAATTGTAGTTTAGTGTTTTTTGTATCCAAGTAGTGAAGGTTTAAGTTTACATCGGAAGACCTTAACTTAAATAAGTCGTTGAGGATTCCTCGGACCCTAAAATATTTGGAATTGAGGCATAATTATTAATTGTTATCGTCTCTCTATTTACAAGGTTCACCTCTCTCTCGAACCTTCTTAACCTCTCTAATTTCTAATATTTTTTATAAAACAATCAATCGATATGGATAATATCTCTGATCACTTTGATGAAATATCGTAACAATGAAATATTGCAATTTCGAGTGATTATGTTTCCATAAAAGGTCATTTTAATTTGGAGGCAAATTTCATGATATTTGAAGGAAGAAGAAAAACGAAAACGGAACTTTGCACAATTGATCCTTCTCCACAACATTTTATGGGGTTATGAATTATCTGAAAATTTTGAAGTTATTTGTGGTCATAGCAGCCCCAAAGCTCGTGCTATTCTTCTTATTGTGTTTTGTCCCCGGGGCATAGCTGGATGGAAAATAAAGGAAATTTAAAATTCAATTGGAGGTCTGTAGCGTGGGTTCGAACCCTGGTGGGTGTAATTTGTTCTCTTCTGGGGTAGGACCTTGTAGGTGATATCAGTTGCTCTGTTCTCAAATACCGGTCATTTAGGCACAATCGCGATTTACTGATAGTAATGCCGATGGACCGGGACTAATATCTCCAGGAATAGTCTGGCATAAGACGGGAAGCTGAATATAAAAAAAAAAGGTTAATTCAGAAAAGTAGAATTATTACAAGTACACATGTCGCATGTAGCTATATTTTGGAAGTCTTATTAATCTGGCCCACTAGTTTCTCTCAAATGCAAATAGACCCCACAACATTGCATAATGCATGGTTTGAATTACTTGACAATGGATCTTCACATATCAATAACTGCGACATTTTCAGGAACATAATATCAAAGTCATTCTCATTGCACTAAACCATGTCGACGACGTCCACTATTGCCAAAAAAAAAAAAGAATCACAAAAATTAGTTTTTGGAGTGTTTTAGTAAATGACTTTCTCGTAAAAAATATTTGTTTAGAAAATAACTAATGTCATATATACAGAACATTTATAAATAAGTGATTGTATCATGTTTTAACTGAAATAAATTTACCATTAAAAGAATTGACGTTCATGACAGATAGTGAGTCGATGAACACTAGTAAAAAAGAAAGACTAACAGACTTTTAGACCTACAAACTTTTGAAGAGGTGCGCATGACATCTTCTGGGTGAATGCCACATCAAAATGAGAGAAAGAAAAGTAAAAATTATATAACGCATAACACAAACGCATATAATGGCGTGTTTTTGAGCTCGATAATTGCAGAGCCCAAGGAACAAATCCGTAAGGTTTGTTGGATCAAAGCAGACAATGTGTGCCCTAACCTTGGATCGTGACGATAATGGTTAACCATTGATTGTGATTAACGAATTTAATTTCAATAAAAACTTGATTAAATTAAATAGGAAATAGTTAAAACTTAAATATGCCCAATTGGTATTACTTTTCTGAATTGGCCTATATATACCATCAGATAAACATGAAGGTATATTGTACGCTCAAACAATTTCAATGAGATAATTTAGTTAGAGTCAACCAATTAAACATAAAAGAACACAAAAACAACAAACGAAACCAAATGAAAATAAGATAAATTAGAAAATTACTGAAGACGTTGAGTTCTACTAGTAAAATAATACAATTCAAAATTACTAATGATAACTATGGATGCTGAGTCGGATGGATAACATTGTACGATATCCAACCAACCATCGTTATTTCTTTAAAATAATTAATTATTCTCTCTGTTTCATTTTACTTCACATTATTTTCTTATCAATTCATTAAAAATATATGTATATTATATTAATGAATTTTCATTATTTATGAAATTTTATGACATATTTGAGATTAAGAGTTCCACATCGGATATGGAATGAAAACATGAATTCCTTATATGAACTTGGACAATCATTACCCTACAAGTCAGCTTTTGGAGTTGAATTAGGCCCAAAATCCATTCTTTACATGGTATCAGAGTCAGACTCATTCAAATTCTATGCTCACCGATGTTGGGCCCCCAAATTATATTATTCACGCTCTAGTTAACAAGGTATGGGCGTGCGGAAGAGTGTTAAGAGTCTCATATCGGATATGGAATGAGAATATGGACTCCTTATGGACTTTGGTCATCCTCACCCTACAAGCTAACTTTTGAGGTTGAGTTAGGCCCAAGATCAATTATTTACGATCATAAATTTCAAAAGTTCATTTTTTCGTAATCCGCATGATGAGTCACTATGCCAAACAAGTTGAAAAAAGAGAGTATGAGAAAAATTCGTGTTTAAAAAAAGACGTAGTGATTCGATAGCTTTAAATTCTAAAACAAATATAATAAGTTAAAATATTAATAATTACATCTTAATTTTGAATAAGTTGGAATCGATTATATTTTTGATATTCAAGATCCGAACAAATTTTGCATTGTATTCAAACGATTTAATTTAAATTATTTTTAGGATGACTATCAGTTATCTTTGCTGACCTTTCCCCTTTATCTCGACTTGAAACCATATTGAATATTGGGTTAGAGAAACAGTGAAATATACCAAATTATTTTTAGTAATAACAATTGTGAAAATGACCTTCCACTTGGCCTTTGGTTTGTGGATAACCATATGAATGAGAAGTGGCAACTTGTAAAAATCTTCTACAAGAGTCATACTTGTCAAATTATTTAATCATAATCATGCTCTAATATTGGATATCAATTGATGAGTTTATTGTTAAGAGTTTCACATCGAAAATGAAATGGAAACATAGATTCCTTATATTGACTTGGACAATCCTCACCTTACAAGCTAATTTTTAGGGTTGAGTTAGACCCAAGATCCATTATTTACATGGTATCAGAACCTTACTCATTCCAATTCTATGTTCACTGATGTTGGGTCCCCAAATTATATTGTCCACGCTTCAGTTAACAAGGTATGGGCGTGCGAGAAGTGTTAAGAGTCTCATATCGAAAATAAAATGGGAACATGGACTCCTTACACTTTGATTAATTTTTGAGACGCATAATGTTTTGTAAAATGAGAAGCATTTCTACTACGTATATACATATACACTTTTAGTAGAGAGTAGCAAATATAAAAATTGGTGCTATTGCGATTTAATGGAGAGACATCGAAAAGTTATCAGAGATTTCTCCATTTTTGAAATTAAAGCGGAGCAGGGGCGAAACTAAGTCTTTAATTATTAGTTCGGTCGAACTCAATAATTTCTATTCAAATTTAATATTTGTATTATAAAATATATTAAATATATATAAATTATAATTATTAATTGAACTGAATAAAATTTCAAATTCATAATGTTAAAATCCTGCTCACCTAAGATCTCTCCCGACTAATACCACATAATAATGATATTAATAATTTAGCATTTTCTTTTTCTTTTAGATATTATTCAATTTCATAGTAACATAAATTATGACAATGACTCGAGTGTAGTCAACTCATGTTATATCTATGAGGTGGCCAAAATGATTCTCCAATACAACACGCCATGTCATGTGTTCACCTATGACGTGGCACATTAAAATCCCCCATGTTCTTGTTGTGGGTCCCATAGGGCTACCCCAACTATACCTATGGACGAAGAAATTGCTTGAAAGAGAGTGATAACGGAAAAGTTAAATAAGGAAAGTTCCTAAATTCGACAAAATAAAATCTTGATCTTACGTGTCACAAAAACTTAACTACGTGTCTATAGAAGCTTAATGGTGATCCAACGGGTCACTAACTATATGGTAAAGATTTAATTTTGTTTAACAAAAATGGAAGTAGTAAGTTAAAAAAATATTCGAACAAAATGGATTACTATTATTTGCTAATTAGAAGGATCAGAGCAATAATAAAATTATCTTTCTGATATATAAGTCATGAATACGTGTCTTCGAGTTAATAACAAACATCTATCTATATAATAATAAAAAAAATTTAAGACTTTAAGTTATTTTTATAACAATCTCAAATTAATATTTCAAGTTAAATATATGTAAGCTAAACTCTCAATCCGCGAGTAATCACACAAGTTTTGGAGTGCGATAGTTGCCCAAATCCTACGTGGATACGAAGGTATTATTTTTCAAATGATCTTCCAATTCTATATTTTAGCTATCCTTTTACTCCTTACTCTTCCCTTTTCATTCTGTGTTCAATATTAAAAGTAAAGATTAAGATTTTATACAAAATCAATATATAATATTTTTACATGATAAAGTAACATTAATATGCTATAAGCAATTATCAACTTTTTCCCCAATTCCTTTTTTACCCTAAAATTCAAACGCTATTTTTTTTTCTATTTTCTCGATCTCTCAAATTGTTATATCCGTTCTCTCTCTCTCTCACTTCTTCTATCTTGTATGCCTCTCTTTCTCCTTGAAATTATGTCCCTTCTTTCTATCTTTGGATTATATATCACATATGCATTTGTTAGGGACTTATGTGAGATGAATGTTTCAAAAAACACAAGTCATGGAGAAAATAAAAATCCAAAAAAAATGATTTTTTTCGAGTGCAACAACATGAGATAAAAAGGCTCATCAGGATTGAGTAAACAATTGAAAGAGTAGAATTCATTCTAGAAAGCTTGATGATTGTAAAATAGTTAAAATAAAATTTATTTCAGGATAAATTCGGATTAACTATGAGAAATGGTCAAATCAGTAACAGAGACATCATGATGAACAATTTATTAAATTGGTTCAAGAAAGAGTTTAATCCCACAATGAATAATATTGCATTATTGACGTTTGACGACGATGACATCAAATCACCAGAAATTCCTTCTCACACATTTGAGAATACACATACCAAAGGAAGATGATGTTAAGAGATTGTTGGAATATGTAAAGCTCGTACGGGATTAGTAAATAACTATTACAGTGATCGAAAGGATAAACAACAAAGAGGACAACAACAAGTTGTCAATAGCTTGATCTTGAATTGAAACTTCAAATATGGATCTTGTATTCGGGGATACAAGAACATGAACTGCTACACTTGTGGCTTGTAGATCCGCTGAGAATACGAACGGTTAGAGTCTTTCGTCTGTTAAGTTAACACTTGAAACACTTAGTAACCAATTAGATAATCACAACACCACCAGCTAAGTCGAGAGATGGCTTTCTGTCTTTAAGACAAGATTGCCCCCGTATATAGGTTTTACGGAAGCGTGAACAATAGTCTCCCAAGATGAAACAACAAACTATAAAGTGTGCAAAGCCTACACAAATGATCTCAGCGAAGAACACAGATAATAAAGATTGCTAAGAGAAGGATTGCTATCAGGAAAATCTGATCTCTTTGTGGTGTTGTTAACTTGTGAGTATGTTCACTTTCTCTTATATGTTCTTCTATAGAATTGAGCCAAAGGCCTCAATTTATAGGTGTGCAAGATAGCCTATTCAAGTGCCCATGTAATGCTCATTTAAATGCCATGTAATGGCCCTTTAAACCACCAACTAATGCAGCCAACTAATGACTGAGTTATGGAGGAAAAACTGCCAAGTTAATGTTCCAAAACCTCTCCATAATCAGCCAAACTTTTGGACTTCCGTCGAGCAAACATCGCACAGGCCAAGGCGCTGCAACATTTAGCGTCGCGGCTCGTAAACAAAAATTGGAATTGGCGGCGCAGGGCGCCACGACGGCTCGAGCTCTGACCCGATTCGGGAGGCGCGCGTTCTTACCGACTCTGCTGCCCTTTTCGACTCATTTCATCTTACACTTCGCACAATCATTCCTTCGTTTATCAACGTGGAACACATGTTATTTATCCAATAACCATCCATCATTATATGTCTCAAACAATTCACTTACGTACCAATATCTCTTTCATTAACGAAATTTATGATATTTGGCATTAAGATTGCACGTGTGTGGAAACGATATTTCCGACATGCGGGCCCCAATGTTCGAGTCATAAATAATGGGATAAACTTAATTCCACATTAGTAAATTTCCAACAATCCCCTCTTGAAAAAGATTTTGGCGCGCACACAAGGTGCCTACTTTTAATAATATTTCAGCGAAAAGATATTGCATTAGGAGAGGTCGCTTCCGCTTTGAACCTTCCCTAGTTGAATACCATCTGAATTACTTACTGCACGGTGAATGTGATGTCTTGAACTGTTAGTGTTTAATGTAATCCAAGACAACGGTACCAACACAATAACTCCCCTTTTATTCATTTCTTCTTTTGGTCTGTCCTTTGTGGCCGTGGACACACTTGGATTTTTAAGTGCGTTCCTTTGAGGCAGCCTGTCCTCGCACTTAAATAGGTGATCTCCTGCAAGGTATCCTGTTATACCTCACTTCACAAGTGTTAGGAATCATTAAAAGTTTTCCCAACCTTAACCTCAACCATTTGAGGATCGTTAAAGGTTTGGAAGCTTAACCTTTACCCACCATGTAGGTAGCACTTTAATGTCTATCGCGGGAACGACTTTGGATTCATGTTTCTTAAGCAGAAATCATAATCCGAAGTGCTCTTGCTTCCATTGAAGCGCTCAACTGGACCTTTTTGCAGCTTAGTTTTCCCATTGAACCAAATTTTTGGGATTTCCAGTCAGTATGGTTGGGTTACCACCGCAAAGGTTCGTATTGTTTGGGTTTTTAAGTTCATTCTCCTAGACATGTAGAACTCTTGATCTTCGGGTAGTCCATTAGTTAAAGGGTCTGCTATATTCTTTGATTAGTAATTAAGAAAGTGACATTCGTGATGATCAATTGCCATACGGTCTCATGTCTCTGATAGATCTGACAGATATGTCCAGATGTCGTCATTCGTGCCTTCCTGAAGCCGACCGGCTAGCCACAGTGTATAACTGATGAAGGAACGGGTTTCTCCCAATAAGGGATGTCCTCTAAGGAGTCGTGAAGTTACTCAACTTCTTTCATGCTTTGTTTAAAGCGATAAACTCTGATTTCATCATGAATCGGCCGATGTAAGTTTGCTTAGAGAATTTTCCAAGACCCACCATACACATTTACTTGTGGCTTTGGTGTTCTTCATATCTGATGTGCAGTTTTCATCATTGTGTTCTCCCAGAACCGTTGAACATCCAGAATACCATAATCCGTAGATAAGCGAATATTTTAGATATCGTCATATCCAACTTAACGCCTTCTATCGATCATTTCCAGAATCACGAGTGAACCTTATTTCAACTGATCTGCTTTATAGGCCGATATTAGGTCGATTATAGTGTGTATAATACATTTAACTACATGTGACCTGCACATATCGCTCCTTGTATATGGGTGCACCATGATTCCAATCAATTTTTATGATTCATATTTATTGGTGGCTTCAACGAGACTGTCAACTATCTCACAACTGAGTTTGGAGTTAGACCAGTCCATTAGATGTCTTGGAAATCCCAATTCCTAAGATGTCATCTGTGATACCCATATCTTTCATATCGAGACTTTTGTTTCAATATGACTTCCACTTTCAGACTGTTGGATTTTCAACGGTTGGCTTTCTAACTTCAGAGTCAATGTTTATGTTGTCAGATTCATTGTTTCTGTTTTAACTGAAACTTCTAGGACCAAAATGTAAATATTTCAGGGACCAAAATGAAAGTTCAGGAACAAGCCCAACAGTCCAACAAACCAACTATGATCCTCCTCTTCCAACTTTCCGATTAGGAAGGCGACATCAACATCCATATCACACAAGACTGCAATGGCCTTGGATGTTAAGCTACTCACAAGGGAGCACATTTACAAGTAGTCGAGGCCTTATACTCGTCAATAGATCCATCTACCTTGTACTCACTTTTGAGTATCCACTTTTACAACCCAAATGTTCTTTTTCCGGAGGAAGGTCAACCATTACACAAGTATGGTTCTATATGATTGAATCTATTTCTCTCTCAGTAGCTTCTTTCTAAAGCAGCGCTTCTGGAGATGACAATTCTTTGTTAATTGTCCATGGTTCGATCTCAACCATACAAGCTAGAATGTCTGGAACAAGTCTTTGTCCCATCTTTGCTCTGTCTCGGTTTAACATTTAGAATATATGAGTTCTGTAGATCTGAAATATTAAGTTTCGGATGGTCAGCAGCTTCTGAGTCCTGTAGCTCTGGAACGTCTGGTTCCGGACAATCAGACACTCACAGGTTCTTGTTAACCTCGAGCAATTACTTCTTTTTCCTTCTCAAGGAAAGTTATCTTCAAAGAATTCAATATTCTCTGTCACCAAGAGGCGATAAACACTACTGTTATTTGCATATCCAGTGGATATGCAATCTACAGTCTTAGGTCCAACTTGACATGTTTCAGTATTCCAACTTCTACCAAGCCACCCCACATCACAACATTTGTATGTGAGATCATTTCCATATTTCACACGGAGGGTTACCCTTATCCTTATGCGTAGTTCTGTTGCGAATCACATTAGATGTAAAGATCACCTTGCCCCACATATTTTGGGCGTACGACTTTGCGCTTGGATAAAATCGTTAGATTAAGGTGAGAAATGAACAGTCGTTTGATGAACGATGCTTCACATTCTCCCCCTTTATCACTATGAATTCCTCAATCCGTGGGCTTAGTTGATTCTCAACTTCTATTTTGTAGTGCTTATCCGCTTCAACAGTTTCATCTTTGCTTTTCTACAAACAAAGGATGCAATACGTTGTACCATCATCAATGAAGGTCATAAAGTACTTGTCTCCCCCCTCTATTTTTTATAAACTTTAAATCACCCATGTAGGTGTGACTAAGTTCTAGAGGAGCGATGCTTATTTCGCTATTCCTTTGATGGAATGGAAAGGTGATTTTGCCTCTTCGCCTACCTCACATTCATTTTGAGGGTTTATGTCGACAGAAAGCAACAATCTCAACTTTGTTAGCTTTTGAATGACTTTCTATTTAACGTTTCTTAATCTATGATGGCATAGATGTACAGATTACAAATATGTCATTCATTTAGCTACAGACACAATGTACCAATCTTAGTTATTACAGACCTGTTGGACTAGTCTCAAACCAACTTGACCAACAACGTCCTTGAAACCAAGTTTGGGACATATATCACCTCCTTTTAGAGTGATCCCATTTCCTAAAGTCCTGTTGAGGACAACCTCTCCAACCTCTTATACTTTAGAGGTAGCGTTGCTTCACATGAACAAGTTCTTGCCCGTGGTTAGGGCGTAACCAGATCACATGTGATCTGGATACTCTGGCCCACTCCAGTTGTTTTGGCAGACTGAGTGTTCAATTTCATTTATGTCTTTCTTTTGGCCTTCAGATCATTTAAGACCTGGAAACTTTGGTCCACCTCACTAGGTGTCTATTACTTTTCTGCCTTTCTTTTAGCCTTCAGATCATTTAAGACCTCGAAATTCTGGTCCACATCACTAAGTGTCCAATATCATTTCTATCAACTGAATTCTGGCCCACTCCAGTCGCCCGTAGGCTTTGTACGACTGAGTGTCCAATATCATCTTATCAAATGAATTATGGCCCACTCCAGTTGCCCGTAGGCTTTGTATGACTGAGTGTCCAATATCATCCTATCAAATGAATTATGACCCACTCCAGTCACCCGTAGGCTTTGTACGACTGAGTGTCCAATATCGTCCTATCAAATGAAGGATCTTCTGTCAAATAGTGTGACATGTTCAACGTCTTAAGATAAGCCATTATCTTTTAGTCTTCTTCTCTTGAGATTGGTGCCCAAATAATTCTTGGCCTTACTTAAGAGTGGTAATAGTTTTCGCACAGTTAGTGGATCTCTATCCTTCGTATGTGCGAACATACTTTACACACTTTTAATAATTACACCCAAAAGAACGGATCTTTTAAGTTTTGTTTACAATAGTCCAATCTTTAACCGGGAAGGAAGGAGATTCAATACCTGATTTTAGAGTGTAGGAAATATAAGTTTTTAATGAAAACACTTTCATAATATCAGCCTTGCTTTACACACTTTTATTCAGATATTAACTAAACACATTATAGATAAGGAAGGATTATTAACTTAGACCTTTTGGATTCTGACCCACTTCAGTCAGACTGAGTGTCCACATCCTCCTTACAATAATTCGGATTCTTTGTCTGGGACAGATATAGGCCTTTTGCTACATGATAGAACATCATCTTCCCCCTTCTCCTCTTGTCCCAGTTGACATCCTCAGCCTCTCGTGGGCGCTTGTTTCCACCACTATCGGGAGCGGTGACACCAACTCATCCTTGATCTTTAGCCGTACTAGCATGACTATCAGCAGTATCTTGAAGCTCAGTATCAGATCCAGAGATCCCACATTTGACGGAAACAGGCTTGTAACTGTCGTCAAAGAGAGAACAATAACTAGGACCAATCTTAAAAGCACGGTTGTTGACAGAGACAGTGTTTGAACTGTTTGCAAAACTATCAACATAATTGTTTTCAAGAAGAAAACCATAGCCAGATTTGGTCACACACTTGTCGACCAACATCTTTCGAATCACTAACACAATCTTATCTTAAATTTGTCGGAATATGTAAAGCTCGTACGGGAATAGTAAATAACTATTACAGTGATCAAAAGGATAAACAACAAAGAGGACAACAACAAGTTGTCAATATCTTGATCTTGAATTGAAACTTCAAATATGAATCTTGTATTCGGGAATACAAGAACATGAACTGCTACACTTGTGGCTTGTAGATCCGCTGAGAATACGAACGGTTAGAGTCTTTCGTTTGTAATCAATTAGATAATCACAACACCACCGGCGGAGTCGAGAGATGACTTTCTGTCTTTAAGACAAGATTGCTCCCGTATATAGGCTTTACGGAAGTGTGGACAATAGTCTCCCAAGATGAAACAACAAACTATCAAGTGTGCAAAGCCTACACAAATGATCTCAGCGAAGAACACGAATAATGAAGATTGCTAAGAGAAGGATTGCTATCAGGAAAATCTGATCTCTTTGTAGTGTTGTTAACTTGTGAGTGTGTTCACTTTCTCTTATATGTTCTTCTATAGAATTGAGCCAAATGTCTCAATTTATAGGTGTGCAAGATGGCATTTTCAAGTGCCCATGTAATGGTCATTTAAATGCCATGTAATGGCCCTTTAAACCACCAACTAATGCAGCCAAATAATGACTGAGTTATGGAGGAAAAACTGCCAAGTTAATGCTCCAAAACCTCTCCATAATCAACCAAACTTTTGGACTTCCGTCGAGCAAACAATGGCTGGAAGCGCCGCGGCTCCAGAAACCAAAAATTGGAATTAGCGCCGAGGCGCTGCAAGGGGGGCGCTGTGGCGCTGCGGCCCAGTCCAGGAGGCGCCGCGACCCTTCTCGGCTCCGCGACCCTTTCCGACCCGTTCCATCTTACACTTCGCACAATCCTTCTTTCGTTTACCAACGTGGAACACTTGTTATTTATCCAATAACCATCCATCATACTATGTCTCAAACATTTCACTTACGTACTAATATCTCTTTTATTAACGAAATTTATGATATTTGGCACTAAGATTGCACGTGTGTGGAAACGATATTTCTGACGTGCGGGCCCAATTTTTCGAGTCATAAATAATGGGATAAACTTAATTCCACATGAGTAAATTTCCAACAGAGATGACCATGAAAAGATATCATAATTTAGGAAATACCTTCAAAAAAGAAAATAATTTTAGTGATAGTTTAAGTATGCCTCTTGACCTTTTAAGGATTCAACTGGTTTTTAATATTATTTATTTAAAAAAAATATCTTTTTAATAATTATAATATTTTAATTTTCACGCAACTTAATTAATTTCATATATTACTTAGTTTCATACTTATTTTGTTCCAACCTAAAAAGACAAAACACTTACACCTATATATACCTAGTACTTCATTAGCATTTTTTCATCTTATAAACTTCTCAAAACAACACAACACCACATCATATTATTACCTTATTTTCTCTCTTCTCTCTAATTTTCTCCTTTTCCCCTCTTCCAAAATGAACGGAGAAGAGACTAATAACAATGACCAAAAAACACCACTCCTTCCAATGCATAGGTCACAAAGTATGAATTCATTTATTCAATCAATTTTCTCACTCAAGAATTTATTCACCCTATTAGGACCTTTACTATGTACAATTATTTGCTTATTTGTGAAAATGGATAATGCACCGGCTACTAGTACAAATATGTTGGGAATTCTTGCTTGGATTTTTACGTGGTGGTTGGCGGAGGCGGTGCCGATGCCGATAACTTCCATGTCACCGTTATTTCTCTTCCCGTTGTTCGGAATTTCGTCGGCCGACGACGTTGCTCATTCGTACATGGATGATGTTATTGCACTTGTACTTGGAAGTTTCATACTTGCACTTGCTGTTGAACATTATAATATCCACAGAAGATTGGCCTTAAACGTGAGTACTGTTAATTTGTTTTTGAATATAGTTTTTTTTATATATATATTTATCTTTTGGATTTGGAGTATAATTCACAAATAGCTAACCACTTTTCAGCTCCTATAATATATATAATATATAATCTCTATGACGAACTTTTACCTTTTCTTTTAAAGCTCTCTTCTTTCTATTTTTAGTGATGAAGAGAGAAAAAGAGAGATAGAATTGAATAATACCGGAAGTAGAGAACTAATTTTCTTTTCTACTTCAACTCAAAGATATTGAAGGATGAAAAATTAGTGGTTAACTGGTCATTTTTCGATCATATTTTTTTTTAAAATAGTCATTATTTTAGAGTTTCAAAATATACAAATGAAATTTCAGCATTTTTTGTGGTTTTTGGAATTATATGACGAAAACTATTTCTTAGTTACAAAAGCTAGAAAATAACTATTTGTGATTTTTTTCTCTCCGTAAATTCGGTGTTTTTGTCTTTATCCAAGCATAAGCACGCATGTTATGAAATTATCAGCACAATAATTAAATTTAGAAAATGAGGCTTGGAATGTTTATGATTTTCTTGTATAGGTGATGTAACCAGAACTTATTTAATTTAAAGATTTAGAGAATTACCTATTTATATTTACATATTTTTTTCAACCAGCTAATAAACCGAACCCACTAATAACTAAGATTCTTCAAGGTTAGCTAATTTATCAAATGGTAGTTAAGTGTCAAGATTAAATTGATTGTTTAAAAGAGAGAGAGTCCTTGTTTTTTATAATCATTTATTTATATTAATCTTTTCCACTACCATGATAACTCTTGTTTCCCACCCTTTGGCGTTTTGGGCCCTTTCAAAGACTTGCATATTTAAGGCACCGTTTGGCTATGTATAGTTTTTATTTTATTTTTCCGAAATATTATTCCGGTATAATTATTATATAATTTTTCAAATTCGAAAAATTTCAAAAAGTTATTTTCACAATTTTTACGTCAAATCACTCATAAAAATATAAAAATAACTTCAATTTGTATTTATATTCAAACACAACTTCAATTTTCAAAGTACAATTTTCCACTTGAAATCAACTCTTTTCCAAAATTCTTACGTTCAAAGGCCCACTTATTCAACTTACAGAGTACTTATTAGCTGCAAATTCCTATTTAACAAGTTTTTCGTCCTTCTATTACTATCAAAGGCCCATCTTACGTGTCCACAATAATATTCTGTAGAATTATTGTTAGACAACATTTGACATGCATGTGCCATGCAGATAACACTATTATTCTGTGGGGATCCAATGAATCCACCGTTTCTCCTCTTGGGGATCTGCGCCACCACATTTTTTGTCAGTATGTGGATGCACAACGTGGCAGCCACTGTGATGATGATGCCGGTAGCCACCGGCATCTTATCACGTTTGCCATCCGGTGGAAGTAGCCGCGGCCACTGGAATCAACAGAGTAATTCCGATGACCTTGTCACTAAATTTTGCAAAGCGGTTGTTTTAGGGGTTATATACTCTGCATCAATTGGAGGAATGAGTACTTTGACTGGGACAGGTGTCAACTTGATATTGGTTGGGATGTGGAGGAGTTATTTTCCTCAAGAAAAGCCTTTAAGTTTCAACACTTGGTTTTTCTTTGCCTTTCCTTTGGCTTTGGTGATATTTTTGGCATTGTGGGGTACTCTTTGCTTATTGTATTGTAGGAAGGGATCAAGTAGATCACTTTCTGCTTATTTGGACAAAGCTCATTTGAAGAGGGAGCTTGATTTATTAGGTATGTTCCTTCTTCTCAACACCCTTATTTTTGGAGTACTTTGTTTATTAGAGTTTAATATCATTATTTTAAAAAATAGAAATTAGCAACGGATAAAATTTATAGCCAATCAACAAATTTCTATTTAGCTATGAAGTATGTAGCTAGTTTCGTTCTTTTATAGAATTTTGCACGCTGAAAATAATTTTTATATTAGGTTACTTAAAAGATATCGTCCATTTGCTTCAATTTATGTGATTTGTTTTTGAAATTGGTGCAGTCGATCTTGAACTTGTCATAACATTTGAATGACTATAAATTTTTTAAAATTTGTGGTCATAATATTTGTACAACTATGAAAGTTAAGGGTAAAGAATAAGTTTAAAGTAAAATTATTTCTAAATATACGAATATGTTATTTTTTTTTGGAATGGATTAGTAATGAAATAGCTAGTGTCACGTAAACCGAAATAGAGGAATTATAAGCAACATACATAAAAAGTAGAATTAATAACATAAAACTAAAATATATATGGCATGTTATCAGCTATGACAGGTTAAAATATATCGATAGTTGGATATTGTAACAAATCCTTTTCTTATGTACACATTGTTTTCTTACAAAAATATAATTGAGGCTTATATGTCTTTCTCCATTATCTTAATCGCATCTTCCATTAAGTTAGTGGTCAATTTTCAGACTATCTTTGATTGAAATGTAACCAACAAGTGGTACAATTAATTGAAGTTTCGTGGTCATTGTAGTATATTCACAATAGACCACAAATTTTCATTTCATTTGTAACCATGATAGATGTTTGAATATCAGATGGATCTTTTTCTGCAATTATTTTAGACAACTTCTAATGGTTTATCCCCACTTTTGTGCTCTGTAGGTCCCATGGCTTTTGCTGAAAAGATGATCTTAACAGTGTTTTCGGTGAGTCAATAATTAAATTAAGATCCGCATTATTTGTGTTTAATATTAATATCTTAGGATTCATTTTAATCAATTGATTTGATTTGATTTGATTTGATTGATACAGATTTTAATAGTGTTGTGGATGACAAGAAGTATTACTGAAGATATTCCTGGATGGGGATCCCTCTTTGGTGGACGTGCTGGTGATGGAACTGTTAGTGTAAGAACTATAACTATAACTAACTAACTAACTATATATATATATAAAATGTAATTGTAGCTTGTAGATAACTACTTATAGTAATTAAGTAGAATTAATAATTTAAAACGAAAAGATAAATAATCTTCTATAGCAAGTTCTGTTACGTTGAAGCGTAAATTTTATTACACTAACAATTAATATAAGTTATATTCTAACTAATTTCTATTATAATTGACAAAATAATCTAGTCACAACTTCTTTTTAGTCCTTTTCAGGATTTTCTGTTGGTGCTCTATTGTACTTTATAAAGCAGTACAGAAAGTAAATAACTATTACAAGTATTTGAAAGGATAAATAAATATTCAATATTCAGAAATTGAATCTTGTTGAACAAATATGTCAATCTTCAAACCTGCCGCAAGCTTGTTGTGTTTTGAATCTTGATAACCTAAAATCAAGAAACAACTAAATCTGGATGGTTACAACGTTGTGTGTTGAGTTGAGTGATTGCCCTCTGTCCTTAAGACAAGATTGTCCAGTATATATGCTTTTATGTTAGCGGGCAATAGTCTCCCAAGATAAAACAACACTTTAATCTCAACGCTACAAAGCCAATAGGTTGAGCCTGACGAAGAAAACAAATATGAATCGACTTGCTGAAGATATGGAAAAGGAAGGAAAAGTTTCTATCTTCTCTTCTGTTTTGTCTCTGTGTATATAGTGTGTCTCTGTAGTGTATATCTTGTGTATATCACACTGTATTTCGTCACTGTTTTGCACTGATTTTCGCCACTGTTTTGTACAGATTTTGGCCACTGTTTCGTGCTCTTTTGTGACTGAAATGTGCTACTATTTTCATGTGTATTCTCTCACTGAATTGAGCCAAAGGAGGCTCAATATATAGCATGGAGGAGGGGCTGTACAATTGCCCAAAACATGGCTGTTAATGGCCATTAGGAGAGCATTAAACAACCAAGTAATGGTTGTTTATGGCCATTGAAGGAGGCTGCTTAAATGGACATGAAGGAGGGTGAAAATGGAGGAGTTAATCAGCCAAGTAATGGCTGGTTAATGCTCCATAAAAAAGTCCAACGGTAGGCAGAAAGTTTTCTGCCTTCCGACACCCCAAAATCAACTTTTCAGAAACCATGGGGACCAAACTGTAAAATATTAAACTTCAGGGACCAAACTGTACATAAGAAACTTCAGGGACCAAACTGTACATCTGACAAAGTCCTCTGGTCCAAAAAGATAATATCAGCCCACAGCCCGAGACCAGAAGGGCGGCGACACGCGTGGGCTTAGCCTTGAACCCATGCACATCTATGTCCTCCCTCCTTTAAACACATGGGATACCCCTTGAGGTCCCAAATCCTTTACCATTTTAGAGACTTATATAGAGAGCAATTCTTCATTTTCCCACCGATGTGGTAGATTTGTCCCACACCACATTTCCATGCCTCAAACACCTTATTTCGTGGACCAATATCTCTTTCATTTCTCAACGAAATTTGACGATTCTTGGCCCTACGGTCATCTACTCACTTCGTAGACCATGCATGTGCGAAGAGACAAAGTCTCCAACATGCGAAACACTAGTGTTTAAGTCATCAAAGATGGGTAGACGCATCTCCCCGCCAAAGACAAATTTCCAACATTTTCTTGAATGACTAGCAAAATACTAGTTTTCTCTGTCGATGGTATTCTAAAATTCGATCATTAGAAATAAAATACAATTATTTCCAATTATACAGCCAGAAATAGTCCATCTTCATTTTTTGACATTCCTAATTCCATTTATTATGGATAGTTATCTGTTATTATTATCTTTAATGACTTAATAATGTTAAATTTCACTTTCAGTGTATATAACTATAGAAGTTAATGAGGGCAGATATATTACGGTATCTCGGAAAACCGCATAGGCTAAAACTTTTGCTAGATATCTATATAGACTATAGGCAAAATAAAAATATGACATTACTTGTCATTGTAGTAATTTATTCGTTTTATTCACTTTTTCAAAAACTGACACCACTTGAAAGCGAAAAATTCTGCATATGCCATTTACGGAACATATTAAAATTTTGTAGAGTAGTGATTATATTGATGATGTTTGATTTGATTTTCTCTATTTAGGTGATGATGGCAACCTTATTATTCATAATTCCATCCAAGAAACAGCCAGGGGAGAAGTTAATGGATTGGAACAAATGCAAGAAATTGCCATGGAACATAATTCTTCTACTAGGGGCAGGCTTTGCCATAGCTGATGGAGTTAGGTCAAGTGGTTTAGCTGATGTGCTCTCAAGAGCCCTAGATTTCTTGGAAAACGCGCCCTACTTAGCCATCGCGCCAGCTGTCTGTTTAATAAGTGGAACCCTAACAGAGTTCATCACGTCGAACAATGCCACAGCGACAATTATGGTTCCGTTACTCATTGAGATCGCTAAAAATATGCGTATTCATCCCCTCTTGCTCATGATCCCGGGGGCCATTGGCGCACAGTTTGCTTTCTTGCTCCCCACGTCGACGCCCTCGAATGTTGTAGGGTTTGCTACTGGGCATATTGATATTAGAGACATGATCCAAACTGGGCTTCCATTGAAAGTTGCTGGAATTGCTGCTCTCTCCTTATTGATGCCTACCCTTGGTAAAGTTTCCTTACTACCTTAGTTTCAGTATTCTTCTATTAAAAATATGATATATTTTTATATTTGGAAATCACTTGGCTTTAAACTTTTCACTTTATCATTAATGTGAAGTTCTTATAGTCACATAAATATTACGACATATTTAAGATCACAAGTTTCAAAAAATTTATAATCACACAAATATTATAGCATGTTTAAGACCGTAAATTTTTTTAAAAATAACTATATCTTAAACTTATGGCAAGTTAAATTATATCACATAAATTAGAATGAAGGGAGAATTAAACATGTGACTTTCCTAGTTTACTTCTGAAATTTTAAAATAGTTTTTCGAAGTATAAAGGGGGGAGACGCATTGTCAACACGAGCTAATGGCTCGCGGTTTCTAGGACTTTGTGACTTTACAACTATAGTGAGTAACATCAAAGTTATTTTAATGTGATAAAATTAATTATGTGGGTTTGTTGTTACAACGGCTAAATTTTAGTTACATTAATATACAAAAGTTATAAAAAAAATTGAGTTTATTTTTATAATGAATAAAGTGCAGTGATCTTACGTGAAAATTGACCGTCTCTTTTTTGTTTCAGGACCTATTGTGTTTGGAACTGATAAACCATTGAATAATGTATCAAGAAATTATTTGCATTGGTGTGGCTAGTTTATTTCCGTTAAAGATGGAAATATAGAGAGGTACACAAGGCTGGAGGAAGTTATACGCATCGACATTATATAAATATTTAAACAATCATCTTGATGTCGTGCTATTTCTCGATTGGCGATCTTTTTTTTTTTTTTTTTGTAATATTTTTTACTTTTTGATCCTTTTTTCTTTCTTTTGAATTTTCCAATGTATCTACATGAATTATCCCTAGAGGAATGAAGCATTGTAACATAGATGAAGCAGTAGATGTCGAAATATCATATTTTGTTTCCCTCTTAGCTGTTTTCATTTTCTTATGTTAAAATTGTATAGGCTTTTTGTGTTCCAGGAAATATGGATTGTAATTTCATATTTAAATCTGTAATTCAAATACTTAATAGAGTCATTATTTAAGCTCATGACACTATGATCGGATTATAATATTTGATTACTTGTCATATTCCCTTAGAATATTAAAGCTGTTAAAATGAGTTAGTCCAGCTCAATCTCACATAGCCAAGGAAGTTGATAAGCTATAATGGGCCGACCCGTCAATTTGAAAGGGCCTTAAATGACCAAAATACTCATTTATTTGTTTATATTAATGAACGAAAGAAAGAAAACAAATTGCCTCAAATTTTTAAATTTTCTTTTGGTCCATGTATCGGCTCCGACCAGTCAAGCTTCAAGGGCCGGTGGGCTGACCTAGCTCAGGCTGAGTAGCCCATTTTAATGGCTATGCATAGGATCTTCAATCTTCATATCAAATTTGAACATTGACCAAGCCCTTTCTTTTTGGGGAAAAGGACACTGTTTAGCCATTTTTAATTTTAATACCCAAATTTAACTTAAATATACCGAAATAAATATTTAGCTCAAATTAAAGAAAACACATAGTCCGATGACGGGCCCAGTACCTTTCCTAATAAAAAATTGCACGGTTTTCCTTCAAAAGGGTTGGTCTTTAATTTTTGTCCCTCAAATCATTGGTATTTAATTTTTGTCCCTACTTCTTATTTAATAAAAAAATATGGACCAATATACCCTTATTCGTTGGTCTAGAAAACCAGAGATAATGGATTCGATCACTAGCAGAGTAAAAAAAAATCCACAAGGTAAGATTTTGATAGAAACTATGTCTATTCGTGAAAATGTACATTAAATTATGCCTTGTCCGGCATAATTATGTAGTACTAATTCGCAAGGCAAGTTTTCACAGAAACTATGCCGGACAAGGCATAGTTTCTATGTACCTTTTCGCGAATAGATATAGTTTCTATCAAAATATTGCCTTGCTTAATTAGGTCATAGATCCATATTTCTTTTTAATTTTTTTCATTGTCAGAAATACTTTTGACCACTTTTTTGTTACTTAAAGTGCCGAAAGAAAAATTTAAAACCTTCAATTTGAGGGGAAAATTAAGACCACTCCAAAATAGGGACGTTTGTGCGAATTGTCCAAAGGAAAAAGACTTCATAAGCCCAAAGATTTGGGATTCAATGAGCACAGGGCCGTGAGATAGGCCCAATTAGATGACTCAATATGTTCCTATTAAGCTTCTAATTAAATCTCCTATCATGGAAAATAACAAAACAGAATAAGATTATGTTCTTAGTAAGTCAACTAAAGCTTAATCACATTTTTAGTGTGAAAAACTAACTATAAATCTCAGAAACAAACTGCACAATTCTCACAATTTACAAATGGCTCCCAAAATACACATCTCACTCCTTCTATTCGTATCATTTTTATATGCAATTATTTCAATCAACGCCTTCCCCGGTGAAAACTATGTGAATTCAAAAAATTTCCGACCATTATCACCGACGGATCCTATGGCGATAAAATTTGCAAAATTATCCATTGATGAATATAACAAGAGGACCAAAGCCAATGTGGCATTTGATAAAGTAATTAGGGCTGCAACAACAAATGGGACTGAGATAAATGTTGCTCTTGTTATCGAAGGAAATAGAAAAATTAAACTATATGCTTATATTTGGCAAAAGGGAAGATCTACAAAAGTACTTGCTGTTAGAAAGGTCCCTAGCTATTAGTGTATTGTTCATTTTGTAACATTATAATTATAAGACCTTTTCTCTTAATTTTCAAAAATTGAAAACTTCTCTTATTGTTGAATCTACAGTCTCTTATTTTTTTTAGTAACCTTGGTAGTTTGGGACTGATTATGTGCATCTCGACTAATTTTATGGGGTACTTGCTGGCTATTGTATCTCGACTAATTTTACAGGGTATTTGTTATCTCTCACTAGCATAGATGTCTGGTAACTTTATCCATCAATGCTTAGACAGATGAAAAAAATGAACTAATATTTTGAATTTAAAATCTCATTATTCTCAACACACTTCATTAATCACTAATTAGTGGATAATGGGCCAATATGACTTTACATAGAATAAATAATTAAGGACTTAAATATTTTTTTAAGAGGAAAGGAGTGGGCCGAGTCACCCCAAATTACAGGCCACGTCTTAAAAGGTTATTATGGATTAGAATATTTGTGGTGTTAAGGAGGAAACATCGAAACATCAAGTTGCCAACTATTAACTGAGAGGGAGGAAGAGTAGAATTTCCCAACTATCATATTCAGGTATTATAACCTAATTCTTAATGTAAAGAATTTATATTTGGGGGACAAAATGATTAGAAGATACATGATTGTGTTTAATGGCATTGGGAGTAGCAATACTATTTTATAATGGACAAAACTTTCCAAGATAATAGTTCTATATTGCACAGAGAATTCGTTTGGACCTCGGCAAATATTGCTGCACTAATTTTATAAATTGAACTCATGTATTGGTACATCAAGATCAATGAGACAGAATCACTTTCATGTTGTGTTGAGAGAACGTTTTTTTTTAAAACCAATTCACTTTTTAAGAAGGTGAGGGATTAAAGGGATTAGTCGACTAACAGCATGACAATTATTGAACCTTGAATCCGAGGTGCCTTTTTTGGATTAGTTTCCTAAATTAATTTAGACCCATTATTTATGTTATTGAGTAGATTGAGACTACCGGAGATCATTTGAAGAGATTTGGCGTTTCAAGAGAGGTTTACGTTTCGGTTATAAGACAAGTGAGACTTAAACTCTTAGTTTACTTGCTTTTCATAAAAAAGCATATCGTTTATGTTGTATGTATGCATTTAAACCATTTAGTTTGTGTGAGTGGACAAGCATGACCTAAAGTGGATAATTTTCAAGTGTCTAAAGTAATGACCATATGAGTCCTTTAGCGTAATTTAGCTTAAATAGATACTTGCTATATGTGTAAAATTTTGAATTGGTATTGATTGAATATTTGTTTCACTGATTATTCCAGCTTTCTTCAGTCCAGTTCAGTCGAGGTGAGCCACCATTAGATCATGGCGTCCTCTTCTTCTTTAATTGACTTAGTAGTATTCTGAGCTGTGTTTCGTACTTTTGTATTCAAACTAGTAGTTCCATGACTTAGACATTTTATGGGATTTATGAGGGACTCAATATTTGATTTCGCTTTCACACTCAATTTATATCATGAGACCTTGAGTATTCTTCTTCTTTATCTTTATTATTCGCTTGTTTAGCTTAGACGATTCGCCTTATGGGTAGAAGCTCGTCAGGTGCCCTGTCGCAGCCTAAGTGTCAGATTTGGATCGTGACAAACTTGGTATCAGAACCTTAGGTTTGAATTTCCTTAGAAGTCATGGAACGAAGCCAGGTAGAGCCTTGTAGATCGGTACGAAGACGTATGTACTTATCTTCGAGGGGATATATGGGTATTTTAGGAAAAATAATTTCCCTTCTTTCTGATTCTTATCGTGTTATTAGAGTTGAATAAGGAATTAAACCTTCACTTGTTTCTTGAACAGATGGTTGGGGCTCGATCTCAACATCTGCGGAACGATGGGGTGCACTAGTAGCACGTGGTGCAACACGGGGGAGAGTTGGGTCACAAGGATGGGCTCCAGCACGACACACTGTTAGGCCTAGAGGTAGACCCCAACTTCCAGACAAACACCACCCAAGCTTCCGGTAGATGATGACATTTAGGATATACTAGCAATAGCCCAGTTGACGGAGTTACAGTTTCAGTACCACCAGAACTGTTGGTCAGGATGATTTCAGTTTTAGAGGCTATTGTTTCTCGTCTTGGTGGGACTATGCCTCCAGCCACTTCTTAGACTCAGGAGGCAGTGGGTGGCCAGACTCTAACCATTCTTACCCTAGATCCGCAGGTTGCACTGGATTTTTCATACACCACTAGCTGATTTAGCCCCATCACCACCTGAGGCAGTAGCACAGCCAGTAGGTCACCTAAGGGGTGCAACTTTGATCACTGGTAGGAGGGTAGGTGTTACATATGAGCTTTCATAAGTTTTGGACCACAAAACTTCGATACTACCTCTACGCCAATGGGTCCCTAAAGGTTCATAGACAGGTGTGAGAAGATTTTGACGACTTAGAGTATCTTGCACACTCACAGGGTTGACTTCACAGTTTTCCAACTTTCGGGGCTGGTAGAGTTATAGTGGACTACTTTGATTTGCAGTCGCCGTGCAGATTTGCCTCCGCTTACTTGGACCCATTTTGTGTCACTTTTCATGAATAAGTTCATTCCTCCTAGTTAGCGCGATGCTTTGAGCCATCAGTTTGAAAAACTTCAACAGAACGACATGACTGTGCCACAGTATGATGCAGAGTTCACCAGGTTGTCTCATTATGGTCTTGAGATCATTCCTACTGCAGAGGATCGGGTCAGGAGATTTGTGAAGGAGTTGATAAAACCCACCGTAATGCATTGGTTACTAAGGTGTGAATGTCTACTTATGAGCATGTTCTAGATAGTGTTATACGTCGAGAGGTATACTATTTTGAGGATAAAACTGAGTGAGAAAGCAAAATGTCGCGTACATTAATGGTACCTAGCTCAGCTCCATCTGGGAGAAGGGGTGTTCAGGGCAAGGGGTCATATAGACCACCTCAGTTAGCTTCACATTACCATTCTCATTATCCACCTAGTCCTCAGTCAGCCCATCAGGGGCAGCAACAGGAGCAGAGATGTAGTTCTCCCAGACTAGGGCTCTTCGTTGTTCTTCTTGTGGGAAGAATCATCCAGGAAGGTGCATGAGGGGTTACACCAGATGCTATACTTATGGAGAGCAGGGTCACTTTTCTTTTACATATCCTAGAGTTATAGGCATATGCTAGCCAATAACACAGCAGGGTGTCCTTGCGGCCCCATCTATAGCTGCGGTTCCAGCTAGAGCAGCACCATAAGAAGGTCGTGGAGCAGTTAGACAGGGTACTCAAGGTGCACCGATAGCGGGTGGACATCCTCCTTTCTTTGTTTTGGCCAGATAAGATGTCGATACGTGTGATGTAGTAATCACATGTATTATCACAATTTGTTTGGCATTTACCTTGATGGATCCTGGATCCACTTATTCATATGTGTCCCCATTCTATGCTACTTGTTTGGGGCGAGGACTCAACTACTTAGCTGAGCTTTTTCTAGTATCTACACCACTGAGGGCGGTTTTTAGTGGTAGATCGAGTATATCGTGGTTGTACAATATCTTTTCAGAGTATAGAGACATTAGTGAATCTTCACGAGCTTCAGATGGTTAATTTTGATGTCATAATGGGTATGGACTGGTTAGCGTCCTTTTATGCTACACTTGATTGTCATAACAAGCCCGTTAGATTCGATATACCTGGAGAGCCAATTTTTAAGTGGAAAGGTACCACAACCACACTATATAAGAGAGTCATTTCTTATTTCAGGGATCGTAAGTTGATTAGCCAAGGCTGCTTGGGATTCATAGCCACAGTCCGAGATACTCGAGTTGAGGCAGTGACTATATACAACATTTCGATTGTGCGTGACTATCCAGATGTATTTCCTGAGGATTTTCCAGGATTGCGTCCCACCCGAGAGATTGAGTTTTTGTATATATACTTTATCAGGGATGCAACCTATATCTATTCCCCATATCGTATTACACCAGCTGAGTTGAGGGATTTGAATGAGCAGATTCAGGATTTGCTTGATAAATGCTTTATCCAGCCCAATGTGTCACCTTGGGGTGCTCCAGTGTTATTTCTAAAGAAGAAGGATGGTTCCACGTGAATGTGCATCGACTACATGCAGTTGAACAAAGTCACCATCAAGAACAAGTATCTGCTACCCCATATAGATGATTTATTTGACCAGCTTCAGGGTACGATCTGTTTCTCTAAGATTGACTTGAGGTCAGGTTACCATCAGTTGAGGATAAAAAATGAGGATATCTCCAAGACAACATTTTGGACTCGTTACAGACATTATGAGTTTTTGGTCATGTCATTTGGGCTTACTAATGCCCCGACATCATTTATGGATCTTATGAATTGAGTGTTTAAGCCATTTCTCGACACTTTTGTTATAGTGTTTATTGATGATATATTGATCTACTCTCGTATCCAGTTGGAGCATGAGGATCACTTGAAGGCAGTGTGGAGAAGTTGCAGGAACACGATAAATAAGAGATTACATACCTTTTTCCTCCCGAACGAGCACAACACTTACAATGGGTTCAGACACAACGAGATAAATCAGCAGTGATACCCCCTCATATGGTTTTACAAGCAGGGGAGGGTTTGAAAGGTACTTCTTTAGGTCTTTCAAGGCTTGTTGACATCCCGGGTCCATTGGAAGTCTTTCTTTTTCTTTAGCAAGCTGAAAACTTTTTGGCACCTTTCGGACAACCTAGATATGAACCTCCCCAAGGCCATTATTCTTCCGATTAGTCGTTGCATCTCTCGAGTGTTGTTGAGCACCTTAGGTATTTGCTCTATGGCCAGAATGTGATCCGGGTTGGTTTCAATTCCTATATTCGACACCACAAAACCTAAGAATTTTCCAGAGCCCATCCCGAAAGCACATCTTTTGGGATTTAGCTTGAGGTTGTGCTCCCGAAGGATCCCGAACACTTCCTAAAAATGCCTAATATGTTCCTCTGTTCCCAGGGACTTAATGATCATGTCATCTAAATAAATCTCAACACTTCGACCCAGTTGATGACGGGACATCCGCTGGGTCAGCTGGTGGAAGGTAGTCCCAACATTTTAAAGCTAAATGGCATAACAGTATTTCGTGCTCCATTATGAACGAAGTCATTTCCTTATTCGATGGGTCCAGTCGTATCTGACCAAACCCCGCAGATAAATCTAGAAAGCTGAGCAACTCATATACATCCACCGCGTCGACCACTTGATCCATGCGGGGAATAGGGTACGAGCTCCTCAAGCAAGGCTTATTTAAATCTTTTAAATTTAAAAACATTTGAAAAGTATTAGGTTTCTTAGGGAGTACCACTATGTTCGCTAGCCAGTCCGGGTATTTTACCTCTCGGACCGCTCCTGACTGGACGAGTCGTGCTTCCTCTTCTTTAATGAATTGACTCCATTTTACTGACACCGGGCATCTTTTCTGCTTAATGAGCAGACAATCCGGGTCCATGTTTAGCTTGTGGAGGGATACCTCCGGAGGCACTCATGCCACATCCAATACCGACCAAGTGAAGCCACTAATATTGTTATGCAGAAACATAATCAATTTTTTTCTGAACTCATGGTCTAAGCCCGAGCCCAGGTATACCTGCTCCCCGAGCCCGTCTGGTCGGCAATAAGTGAGCTCAAGATCCTCTACAGTGAAACTCCCCTCATCTGACTCTTCTAGTGCCATGAAACCCTAAGGTATTCTGTTTGCTGGACTTCTTGGACATGAGACTTCTGGTGGTTCCTGCTGTTGCTCGACCTGGGAGCGGATCCCGGGGTTGAGCTTCTGTGATTGCTAGCTGTCATTTCTAGTCGAGGCATCCTTCTTATTAACTAGGACAATTTCCGTTGGGTCACTCTCGACATCCCATTTACCTCAACCATTCCCCAGTGCGTCAAAAACTTCATAATTTGATGAAAAGTGGACAAAACTGCCCTTATGGCGTGTAACCAAGGCCTCTCAATTACCAGGTTGTATGGAATTCCTCCATCGAGAACATCAAACAAGAATTTCATCGATACTCCATGCATATGCATTTCCAGCTCAATTTGTCCCCGGGTCATTTCGCTAGACAAATTGACCCCCGTCAAAACTTTTACCACAAAGGTCATTTGCTTAGTAAGATACATCTCCTTGATCACGCGGAGTTGCACAACATTCACGGCGCTACCTGGATCAATGAGTGCGCGCTTAATATTAAATTGAAATATTTGAATATAAATTACTAGACCATCAGCGTATGGGTTCTCAATGCTATTTCGTTCCACTTTGACGAATGATAGGATCTTCGTGGCCATCCCTCATCCTTTTTCTGGATGAAGGTGGGTGCGCGAGTTGATGCGCCCGAGACACTAGCCCTACCATTGTTCTTTCTGCTATCATGTTTATCATTCCATGTTGAGCTGGTCATTCCCGTAAAGTCGCAGTTCTTTTTTCCCTGGCGTATTTGGAGCGAATATTTAAGAACTCCTTCAAGTGACCCATTCTCAGCAGGTCTGCTACCCCGTGGAATTCACACCAGTATGTCCATGCCCCACTTGTTTGGGTTGGACCGAACTGCCATCGGGATCGAGCCTCTTTCATGTTTTCATGGCCATGACTAGATCCATGACCTCCACGTTAAGATTGTATGAGGCTACACTCGGCGGCCTTGAGTCATTGGCGGACTTTCTTTATGGCGCTCCTCATTCTCTTCTGGACTGACCTTGATCATACCTTGGTTTATGGGGCTGACCTACATGCCTGGGTGGCGGGCGAGTTGAATAAGGTTCGAACCATCCCCTAGGGTCCTTCTACCTGTATGGGGGCATTACGAGATCTCCATGTTGCCCTCATTCGGCTCTGATCTTGTGATCCTCTTCTATCCTTATTTTGGCGGTATATTTGTTATTTACCTTGTTCCAGCAATTAGCCGGGAATTCCTTCAAGCTTTCTTTTAATTTTCTTGTTGTGTCTGAACTGTCGGCATTTAGGCCATCAACAAATGCTGCGGCCGCCCAATCTTCAAAGATCGCAGACAACTGCATCATCTCCCGCTGGAAGCGTTCCATGAAGTTCCGGAGCATCTCATTCTTCATTTGTTTTATGGTAAAAACATCTACTTTGTGGGTTTCGACCTTTCGAGCCCCATCGTGGGCTTTGACAAATGCATCTGTCAGATCAATAAAGGAATCAATAGAATTTTTAGGTAAAAGAATGTATCAAGAGAGTGCTCCCTTTGTGACCTTTTGGCTGAAGTTTTTCAGCATGACGAATTCGATTTGATGTTGTTGTAGGTCGTGCCCAGTGATTGCAGCCTCGAAAGTAATGTTTTGTTTGTCCGCGTCTGTCGTGACGTCATACTTGGGTATGTGAGGCATTCTAAACTTTTTTGGGATGGGATCCGAAGCCGCATCTTCTTAGTAGGGTATCTTTCCATATTTCCTCGCTCTAACTCCTTTTAGCATTGGAGGCCCCCTAGATAACTGGCTCATCCTTTAGTACAACTCCTTATCTAGTGTTGCAAGTCTTGTCAGGTCCGCTTCTGACATCGTAGGTTTTGTTCTCCCCACGTTTGGTGCAGATGCGTCGAGGGCCTCTGACATGCTTATTTCCACCTGACATGCTTATTTCCGATGATGCGTTAGTCTTGGGGTTTTCAAGAAAATCAGTTATGGATCGAGACAACTCCACAACTGTTTATCCCCACAGACGACGCCAAACTGTTTTCCGGTAAATGATTTCTACCAAAACGTAGTTAGAGATTTGTATTTCAAGGGTCTAAAGACAAGTAAGTCGTATACGATCCGCATACCCTCTTGATTGGGTCCATGATTGAGATTTAGATAATGGATAGGTTAATATTACAAATATAAATGAGAACAAGCAAGTAATGAGAACTTAATAAATTCTATATGAAAAATAATTATGAATTGAAGATGAGAATTCTATATTAGCTCAAGAGAGATCTGAGTTACAAGAGGTGTGAGCTTAGAGAGATTACAATGTGTCATTTTCTTCTACTCTAAGTCTTGCTTATATAGATAAAACTTAGACCACTATAACCCTAGGTGACGTAAGCGTCCTGGCGTAATTACACCCATACGCGCTGCGACGTTATGATCGAAGTTGGCTGATGTGACGAGGATTGTTGGGAGTGGATGACATCTGTGAGGATCCGTTGAGGCCTCTGGAACTTACACTTGATGCTCCCGAATGCTTTTCTACCCAATACAAGCATGTAAAGGAGGATAGCTCCAACAAAATAGTCTATGGTTTAGCTAGGCTATTTGCAGTCCAAAATTTCGAAAGTTAGATGGCGAAGCTGCTACCATGTTTGCCTCCCTGTAAATGTGTTGCAAGGGAGGATAGTCCATTGCTTCATGAAGAAACCTACGATCATTCAACAAATTTAAATAACGTGCATTTCGTGAATGTGTCAAAATTATCATGACTAAGCAACCCAAACACGATTGATGAAATTGTTAATGAATTTAATTATGAAGATATTAAATTATGTTCCAATATCGTTTAAGATGCGACTTTAAAAAGGTCAAGAAAATCATCACAAAACCATTTTTATTTAGATTTTTTTATTTTTTCTACAGTAGGTAGAATTTTCTTTTTCTCCCGTCTCAGTGGCTTTTTATGATTAGAAAAAATGATAATGTTAACCTAGGATTTATGCAATAATGTCAATTCAAATGAAATAAAAAATATTTATTGGCATTGCAGCAAATCTTCCTTAATTGGAAAAATTATAATTATTTCCACATCATATGTTATACTTAAAACAATTCCTTCCCCCCCCCCCCCCATACTACTTAGATAGATAATTTATTGCAAAGCATATTAAGAAAACACAATCTATTTACCTCTAAAGTACTAAACTTATTATCTTACCTAATTTACCTATGCTTCTAACAGAAATAGCTTTCAAATTTTCCTATAAATAATCTCCTCACCAATTAGTGTTAAGCACTACACAAGCAAATTTTTCTTGAAAGAAAAATGGCTTTCAATTTCAATTCTTTACTTTTTGTGACTCTTTCAGTTGTAGTAGTTGCTTCAACCTCGGGCCATATTTTTGCAGCAAATAATGCCCCAGAACCAAGCCCACTTGGTGATTGCCAGCCCATTAAGGACCCTAAAGTAGTGAAAATTGGAGAATTTGCAGTTGGTTTATACTTTACACAACAACATATCAAATCACTTTCCATTGAAGTTTGAGTGTATTGGGGGGGTGGGGGGGGATTTCAAGTTCTTAGTGGCATCACTTATGAATTGTCCATCGCTTGCCACGCAAAATATCATCACCGGTAACTATTTAGCGGTTGTTCACAAGCGTCCTGGAGACAATGTTAGAACTCTACTTTCTTTTAAAGATTTGCGTCAAAATTAAGTGTACAAATATTTACAAACCACTATTCAAAAGAATATATATTTGACTAAATAATTCAAGTTTAGCATTTTGTTTTATGTTGTTTCTTCTTTTCGCTAAATTAATTATGAGTAATTAATTTTTCTTTTTGGATGAATATTGTAAATCACCTTAGAAGTATATATGGACATTTTATCTTGTTCAATTTCGAAATGAAACAAAAATTATCTCAATTGTCATATTTTGAGAGTCTGAATTTCACATTTTCTATACAAGCTACTGTTAAAGTTGTATAAATAAGCTTGAACATTACTTGTAAACAATTGAAGAAGTATGTAAAGTATTCAATCTAATACATAAAGATACTAAAGGAACAAATGAATTACTAATTCATAAGCTATAATATTCGCGAAGAGTCAAAAACTAAGTGATAAAAGCTTTATGAAATATTTTAAGATGTAAATGAGTGTAGTAAAGATCCAAAAACAAATTCTCATATAAATAATTCCCTAACCTATTAGTGTTAAGCACTGCACTAACAAATTCTTCTTAAAAGAAAAATGGCTTTTAAATTCAATTTTCTCATTTTTGTGACTCTTTCAGTTGTAATGGTTGTTCAACTTTGGGCCATGTTTTCGCAACAAATGATGGGCCAAAACCAAGCCCATTTGGTGATTGACAGCCCATTCAGGACCCAAGAACCCAAAAGTGGTGAAAATAAGCCCATTATATGAACACTTTATCTTGTTCAACTTTGAAATGAGACGACGTATATGTTCCAATTGCTATATTTTGTGACTGCTGAATTTCAAATCTATTACATAAGCTATATATTGTAATTTGCAAATAAAAGAACATAAATATTAACTCATTTGATATAAATAAAAATTAAATTAAAATAAAAGGAAAGAGAAAAGTGTATAAGAAGAAAAAACGGCAAGGGATTTCGACAATGGACGGGAGGTTAAAAAATTTCCTTCTTTGCACTAAATCAATGAATACGTGACATATGTTTTCACGTGCACTTTTATAGTTATATTATAATCAATTATAATTTATGACTTAAACATCATGAAATTGTATGACTTGGTGTAACCATCGCCAGATAATTTTTTACTTGGATGAATCCCTTTTATGTTTGATTAGAGATCTCGAATTCAAACCTTAAGAGTGAAACTCTTAAAGAACATTTTACGTGTTGCAAATGCAGATCAGTATATTTCGAAACTCATATGGTTATAAAATTTTAAAAAAAACTTCCATGACAATAATTTAGAACTTTGGTAAAAGTGAAATTATAAATATTATCCTTGATAGGGAGCGCATCCTCCAAATAGATCCTATACGGCATAAATTAAAATATAATTGGGCTTTAATCCGAGTATAGATACCGGATTGAAAAAAAATTACAAATATTAAAAATCAAGTCATATGACTGTCGGTTCTCCACTTATCTAACACTTTTCCTTTAAACAAGTACACCCATTATTAAACTTCATATTAAATAAAAACCCCACTTTTCTCCTAAATTTTTTATTTTTTCATTCACAACTCACAAGACAAAAAAATGACCATCAAATTAACCTCTATTTTCTCCATGACTCTATCAATTTTCTTAATATTTTCCATTTTCTTCCACATCTCCACCGCGTTGGGTGGTGCAGCTGGTGGTTGGACACCATTAAATGACGTAAATGCCCCTGATGTAGTGATGATTGGTCAGTTTGCTGTGAATGAACACAACAAAGAAGCAGGGACAAAATTGAAATTTCGAAATATCGTGAAAGGAGAAACTCAAGTTGTAGCGGGCACAAATTATCGACTTGTAATTAACGCCAAGGATGGCGGTTATGTTCGTAAATATTTGGCGGTTGTTTGGGATAAGCCATGGGAGAAATTTAAGAAACTTACTTCTTTCAAAGAAATGTAAGTGTTGTTGGTTATGATTCGTGCAAATTCAGGATCTCGAGTCAGTGAGTTCAGAATAAACGTGATCTTATGATATGTTTACATTTTATTGTTTTTGTATATGTATATATTGTTCGAGCTATGTATTGGTAATAATTCGGTGAATCCAGGATCTCTAGTTAGTGGGTTCAGAATAAACGTAATCTTATCCAAAGTGTTTGGCCCAGTGACCAATACATTAGGGTATTGCTGTCTGAGGTTCCGTGTTTGAGTCCTCTGATCAGCGAGAGTGGAACTGTGTTCCCCCAAAAAAATCCCTTCATACGCGTAGGGCCAAGCGATGTATACTAATCCGTAGGGCCCGGCCGGAAGTGGGGTTTTCTGGGGTATGGGGCCGTAATGCGGTGGGACCAGTCACTTTAAAAAGTTTACCCTACCACAGTTTTAACCCGCAAGGGTAGCCAAGTTGGTATAGCAGTAGAGCGCGAGACCGCAAGGTCACGAGTTTATCCCCTGCATAAACCTTCTTGGTTGAGTCTGTCACACATGGCTTGCCAAGTGTGGTTAATCGGCTGACGTGGTTTGCAGGCTATTGCGTCAGTCCGGGGTTTACCCTGTGCGCACTCGAAAGAGTAGCGGCTGCGGATTCCTTCGTCAACAGAATAAACGTAATCTTATGATATGCTTACGTTTTAATGTTTTTGTATATGTATATATATTGTTCGAGGTATGTATTTGATTATAGATCGGTGAATTTAGGATCTCGAGTCAGTGGATTCAGAATAAATTTGATCAATGTGCTGTTATGATATGCATACATTTTAATGTTTTTGTGTATGTACATATACTTCAAGATCTATACTGAGAGAATTCCTCATGAAATTGACTATGGCTTTCAGCCTAGCGCTACTTCCTCCTATTTTGTTTGGATAAAAATAATTATTTTAGCTGAAGTCTACCCTGATTTGCGCTGAGAATAAACGTGATATTATAACATGTATATGTGTAACATTTTTGTATATGTATATTGATAGAGAATAAATAAATATATTTCATATATTCTGTAATTATTATTCTAGTGTAATTATGTAAAGTAGAGATCTTTTTTCAATTACGTTTTGTAATTGTAAACACCTATATATATTGCACTAATGAGAAGCCTAAAACGAAGGAGAATTACACTATTCTACATGGTATCAGAAGCCAAACCCTAAAAATGCTATTCTACATGGAATCAGAAGCCAAACCCTAAAAATTTTATCTCTTAAAATTTTCGCTACTTTCGACGGCTACACAACTGCACAACAGGTGCTTCGACTTATCATTGTTGGTGCAACCATTGCTGTTGTCAGCTACTTCCATCTAAACATATTTCTTTTTTTTTTTGGTCTCTTGAGTGGCAATTCAGTTCCCTTCACAAAAGATGGCAACCCCCCACCCACCCACCATGACTTCTCCTGATTCCTCCTTCACCACCCACGATGTCACACATCCTCCTCCTCCCCCCTCATCTCCTAACACATTTCATCTGACTTTTGCCGTGATGAATATCAAAAACTTTATCCATTTGGTTCTTGATCAAGAGGATGGACAATACTTATCATGGGTTGAACTATTTCAAATTCATGCATGCGCATACAACGTGTTTGATCACATTGATGCCACCTACCCCCGTCCACCCGACGTCGACAACTCGACGTAGATAAGGCTCGACGCAATCGTCAAACAATGGATATATGACACCATATCCAAGGACTTACTTTATACTATCATGAAGACATGTACTTCGGCTCATGAACTATGGACAAGGCTAGAGGAAATCTTTTAGGAAAATAAACATACATGTGTCGTGTATCTGGAGAAACAATTTAACAACACCCGTTTTGAGAATTTTGCTAGCATGTGAGACTATTGTAAACAACTCAAACTAGTAGATGATCAATTGTCTAATGTTGGCAATCCGATTTCCGAAACAAATATGGTTTTGCAACTCATTACTGGTTTACTGAAAGGTGAGTACTATACACTTGCCGCGATGATCCAACAAGCCGATTCCCGGTCACAATTGCTATTGGAGGAAACTAGACGAGCCAAACAAGACGAGCATAATCCACAAGCATTGGCGGTCGACTTATCGCCGACCACCATTCTGCCCTCTAGACCATCGCCACACACGGACTACCCGGGGTGGCCGAGGCGGCAGCACGGGACGTGGCCGCGGCAATGGGCGTGGCAGAAGAGAAAAGGGCTACGGAGGACGATCTAATTACACTGGCCCAACACAGCAGGCCCATATTACGTCGGCTCCACAACAGCAGCAACCTTCCGGCCTACTCACTCCTACCGAATTGGCCCAGGCCTACAACACTATGAACTTCCAACAGCCCGACAACATATGGTACATGGATACAATTTCCACATTCTACCTCACTCGCGACTCTGGTAATCTCCATCACCTATTTAATTTGAATAATCCTCAATTTATTGTGGTCGGCAATGTCAATAACATTCCAATTCATGGCTATGACACCACTCAAACACAACCGCCTCACCCACCTTTTACCCTAAAAATGTTCTATATACCCCTAACATCATTGAAAACTTAATCTCTATTAAAAAGTTTGCTAGTGACAATTTTGTATCCATTGAGTTTGAACCTTTTGTTTTTTTCTGTGAAGGATCTACATACGGGGACAACTCTTACGAGATGCAATAGTGTAGGGGATCCACTTCCGCTGCAAGTGTCAATCCATCAACCTCTCTAGCTGCAATCTCTCCATCCACTTGACACAGTAGACTCGGGCACTCGGGAGCACCATTTTTTAATTTTCTTAGAAGTCATAATTTCATACAATGTAATAACGGGAAATTTACCCCTGCTTGCTACTCTTGTCCTTTAGGAAAACATGTTAGACTTCCTTTTCAACCTTCATTAATTGTAACATTTTCTCCCTTTGATATTATTCATGCGGATTTATGGACATCTCTCATTACTAGCAAACTAGGTCACAAATATTATTTGGTCCTCTTGGAAGATTTCTCACTTTCTTTGGGTGTATCCTCTAAAATATAAGTCCCAAGTCTACACAAATTTTCTTGAATTTCAAGCATATGTTAAAACTCAATTTGAAAAGACCATCAAAATGTTTCAATATGATAACGACCGTGAGTTTGACAACCTCCCCTTTCACAAATTTTGTGTGGACCACGACATGGTGTTTCAATTTTCTTGCCCTCATACCTCACCTCAAAATGGTAAAGCCAAAAGAATCCTACGCACCATCAACAATAAGATCCACACTATGCTCTTCCATGCTTCCATCCCCCATTCTTTTTGGGTATACGCCTTACACATGGCGGCATACTTCCTTAATATATTACCAACATGAACTCTTCAAAATAAAACTCCAATCGAAATTCTCTTCCGTCGGATCCCCTCTTATGATCACCTTCGGATTTTTTGGTTGTCTATGCTACCCCAATCTCGGCTCCATGGCCCCTCACAAATTAGCACCTAGAACTACCCCTTCCATTTTCTTAGGTTTTTCGTCAAACCATAGGGGGTACTTATCCTATGATTTGTCCACAAATAAAATTCTAGTCTCTCGCCATGTCACATTCGAGGAGAACGTTTTCCCATTTGCAAACGTCCAAAACTTTCAAGTCACTGATTACGGCTTCCTTGATGATCTGCACACTTCCTCCTCATTAGAAACGCAATACATCATGGCACTCATCCTGTCCTATCATCGCCAAATTTCGCTATTGCTCATCATCGCATCACCGCCTGGCCTCGCCATCGCCCATCTCGTGTCACTGACTCTACTGCCCCACGCCACTACCCTTGACCCAACCACCCCGCTGCTCGTGACCCAATCAGTCCCTCTTCCAACCCACCGTATGGAAACCCGTGCCAAACACGGGACCGAAAGTTCACTTTAACCTATCCACTCAGACTATCTCACTTATACCTAAAAACCAAAAATTAGCCAAGCTTGACCCGAATTGGAATGCGGTCATGCGTGAGGAATTTAATGCATTCACTACACAGTGCACTTGGAATCTTATTCCGAGACCAGAGGAAGTAAATATGATTCGTTGCATGTGGCTATATCGCCACAAATTCAGGGATATCGGTGAACACCATAAGGCGAGACTTGTGGCAAATGGCACGGGGCAACAATAGTGAGTTGATTGTGGTGAGACCTTTAGTCCAGTGGTCAAACCAGCCATCATTCGCACTGTTTTGAGCATAGCTATGGAAAAGAACTGACTGATTCATCAACTTGATGTGAAAAATGCGTTCTTACATGAGGATTTGAAAGAAATCGTCTATATGTATCAACCATCTGGCTTTGTGTATCCAGAGGCTCCTCAGTATGTATGTCATCTTCGAAAGTTACTCTATGGCTTGAAACAAACCCCCAGGGCTTGGTATGAGCGCTTTGCCACTTACCAAAATAGTCTATATGCATCAACCATCTGGCTTGGTATGAGCGCTTTGCAGATCGGGTTCATGTGCACCAAAAATGATAATTCACTTTTTATTTTACATCGAGGTAATGACGCTGCATACCTTTTGCTATATGTGGATGATATTATTCTGACTACCTCATCTGATGTGCTGAAACACGAGATCATTTTCCTACTCAAATCTGAATTTGCTATGACAGACTTGGGTAAGTTAAGTTATTTTTTGGGGATTTCAGTGACCAGATCCGAAAATTCAATGTTCCTATGTTAGAGTAAGTATGCCGAAGAAATTATTTATAGGGCTAAAATGACAAACTGCAAGATCATGCCCACTCCAGTCAACTCGCAGTCGAAACTCAGTGCCGATGACGGGGATCCAGTGCTCGATCCTTCTCTCTATTGGAGTCTTACTGGTGCACTTCAGTATCTTACCTTTACTAGGCCCAATATTGCATATATCGTTTAGCAGGTGTGTTTGTTCATGTATGCTCCCAGGGAGCCTGACTTTACTGCTCTTAAATGTATCATTCGGTTCGTTAATGGTACTCTTGACTACATATTACATCTTTATCCATCTGCACCGACCAGACTGATATCGTATACGGACGCCGATTGGGGCGGATGTCCAGACACACGTCGATATACTTTCGGCTACTATGTATTTTTTGGATGATAATCTCATCTCGTGGTCTGCCAAACGGCAAACCACGCTTTTCCGTTCGAGTGTAGAAGCAGAATATAGAAGCGTTGTAAACGTTGTTGCCGAGATCTGTTGGCTAAAAAATCTTCTTCTAGAGCTTCATTGTCACTTACGTAAGGCATCTCTTGTCTAATGTGATAACGTATCTGCTGTTTACTTGTCTCATAACCCGGTTCAGCATCAGCAAACCAAACATATTGAGATGAATATTCATTTCATTCGTGAGAAGGTTGCCATGGGCCATGTTCGGGTGTTACATGTTCCTTCTTCCTATCAGTACACAAATATATTTACTAAGGGACTTCCTCAGCAGCTGTTCCTTGACTTCAGATCCAGTCTGAGCGTTCGGCCTCCTCCCGCTCCAACTGAGGGGGTGTGATAGAGAATAAATAAATATTCTCCATATATTCTGTAATTATTATTCTAATGTAATTATGTAAAGTAGAGATCATTCTCCAATTAGGTTTTGTAATTGTAAACACCTATATATATATATTAGATTAATGAGAAGCCTCCAACGAATGAGAATTACACTATTCTACATATATATTGTTCGAGATTTGTATTGTGAAGATTCATCATGAATTTAGTTAGTTTTGCATTGATTTTTGGCCAACCTTTACTTTGTCCTCATTTATCTGACAAAACCTACCCTAGATTCGTTGAGAATAAATGTGCTTCACATGATCTTATGATATGCATACGTTTTAATAATTTTATATGTGTATATATTGTTGGAGATCTGAATCGTAAGGATTTATCATGATATTAGTTTATTTATGCTGGTTGTCCGCTTATTACAACCTTCGTTGCAAAATTCACCCTAAATTCGCGGAGAAAATTATGTGCTAACTGGTCAATTTGTAGGGTTGTTTTTTGTATTTATCTGGTAATTAGGATATGTAATGTTCGATGTCTTGATTTTGTATTTTCTGGTAATTAGGATATGTAACGTTTGACGTCTTGTAATACAAGTAAAGAGATATGGTGTTTGTGTCATTGTATGTAGTGTGATTTATGGATATTTCTTTTTTCTGTTTACGTTATTTGAAAGTGTTGATCTCTTTCATTTTGGACAAAGTATTTGATTTGGAGTCTACTTGACTGAATCGACATTGAGTCATTTGAACGTTATTGTTGACTTATCAATGAGTCAATATTATGGCTAGATTTAAAACATGTAATAAATAGAGCATTTCGGTGTACTAATCTTTCGCTATGCACGGGGTCCAGACATAGTGAATATTAAAACATGTATAATGAATGATTATTTTAACTAGATTTTTTTTTGAATTTGCCTACATTTTCGGTCTTATAGGTAAAAGAGGAGGGTTTCAATAGGTTAACAATCATCATAAAACTAGTCTTAATAATATATTTGTTGAAAATTTACTAAATGTGAAATTAAACATATCCCATTAATTTATGACTCGAACAATTGGGGCCCGCACGTCGGAAACGTCGTTTCCATACACGTGCACACGTAGTGCCAAGTATCGCAAATTTCATTAGTGAAAGAGATATTGGTACGTATGTAATACGTTCGAGACATGGAATTATAGACGGTTATTGGCCAAATGACAAAGTATTCCACGTTGGTAAACGAAGGAAGAAGTGTAAAATGAAACGAGTCGGAAATCGCCGTGAAGGGCTCGGCGTTGGAGCGCCGCGACGCTAATTCACAGAGCCGCGACGCTTCGGAGGCAGAATGCTGCGACGGAAAGTTGGAAAGATCTGACCTTTGGGCTGGTTTTGGAGTATTGATTCTCCATTACTTGACACATGAATTCAACCATTATTTGGCTGAATGTAACCCCTCAATCAAGTGTCATTACATGGCTATTGAAGGCCATTAGTTGGCTAGTTGAGGGGACTTCTCCTTACACTATAAATTGAGGTCTTTGGCTCAATTGAACAACACTCAACACTTAGAAAATACTCCAGATTTTCTAAATTCATCTTCTTCCTCTCTAGCAAAGTTACTAAACTCAAAGTTCTTCAAGAGTAACACTTGAGTTTCCTTTGCTCATTTGTTAAGTTGTTGTTGTATCTTGGGAGACTATTGCCCAACATCATAAAAGGAGATATACGGGGCAGTTTTGTCTTAAAGATAATGTGTCATCACTCGACTCAGCAAATCATACAAGCAGTTTGTTAAGTTCTTGATTTCCAGTTTATTGTAATATCTAGTTTATCCTTTATTACTATTGTAATAGTTACTTACTTCTCGTTCCCTGCAACAATTGTATCCCAACAATTTTAAGACAAGATTTTATTGTGAGTACCTAGAAAGATGACCGGAAGAGATCAAACTGCTTCTGATTCTGCTGCTGCTGCTACTCAAGGCAATCCTTCTGCCTTCCCCACTGCTCAAGGCACCCCTAATGCCTTTCCGGTTGCTCAAGGCTCATCCAACGCCTTTACTGCCCATCAAGGGAACGTTATCGTTCCTCCGCTCGCTGGATTTCACCATGAACGCCCTGAAAAGTTCATGGGATCAAACTTCAAGAGATGGCAACAGAAGATGCAATACTATTCTATCTGACTGTTATGGGAATGACACGTTTCCTAACAGAAGATCCTCCACAAGCTGGAGATGAAATGGACCCTTCGCCTTTTGAAACGGCTGAAGGAGGCCTAGGTATCCATGTCATTAATGGCATGAAGATGGTTCTTGATGCATGAAGTCATAGTGATTTCATGTGTAAGAATTATATATTGAACTGCTTGTCAGACCCTCTCTACACGGTGTATTGCACCGTAGGCACTGCTAAAGAGTTGTGAGAGAAATTGCAAAAGAAGTACAACGCAAAAGATGCAGGTACTAAGAAATTCATCGTTGGAAAATTTTTGAAATTTCAAATGGTGGATAGTAAAACAGTGATGTCCCAAGTCCAGAAATTCCAAATGATTCTACATCACATGGATTTGGATGGTATGAAACCAAATGAGCAGTTTTTGGTTGCATCTCTGATTGAAAAGTTACCTCCTTCGTGGAATGAGTTTATGAGTTACTTAAAACTCAAGACAAATGAGATGACCTTTGAAGAACTTATTATCAAACTCCAAATTCCGAAAGATAATAAGAAGGCCTTGCCTAGGGGTAAACAACCCGCTGAGGCAAAGGCAAATCTGGCTGAGGCCAAAGGGAACCCAAGAAAGAAGCGCAAGTTCCAGAAAGACGGCAAGACCCAAGCAGCGGAGAAGTTCAAAGGAAACTGTCACCACTGTGGGAAACCTGGTCACATGATCAAGGACTGCCGCAAGCTCAATACTGAGCAACAAGAGAAGGCCAAGGCTAAGGGCAATGCATATGTTAACGTCGTCAAAAACCAGTTTCTGGACGACATAATTGAGGAGTTCTCAGTGGTGGTGCTAGAAGCAAACCTTATTGAGAATCCCATGCAATGGTGGATGGACACATGTGCTACTAGACACAGATGTTCCAATAGAGATGCCTTCTCCACTTATACACCGGTTACAAACAAGAAGTTGTTCATGGGAAACAACGCTTCCTCTGACGTGCTGGGGGTAGGAAAAGTAGTCCTGAAGATGACTTCTGGAAAGGAGCTCACTCTGAAGGAAGTGATGCATGTTCCTGAGATTAGAAGAAATTTAATTTCAGGTCATTTATTGGTTAATGCTGGTTTTAGGCTAGTGTTTGAGTCCAATAAATTTGTAGTCACTAAGAATGGAACGTTTGTGGGAAGAGGATTCGTTTGTGAATGCATCTTCAAAGTTAACGCCATGTCTGTATTACATACAAGCAATAATATTAAAGTTTCTTCTTACTTGCTTGAGTCCTCTAATTTATAGCATCATAGATTAGGGCATGTCAACTACAAGTCCATCCAAAGGTTGGTAAAATTAGAGTTGTTGTGATCTATCGACGTAAACCCTCAACATAAGTGTGAGGTATGCGTAGAGGCAAAACTCACAAAGTTTCTTTTTCGATTCGTTGAAAGGAATACCGCTCCTCTAGAAATTATTCACACAGATATATATGATTTGAAGTTTGCACAAACTAGAGGGGGGAACAAGTACTTTGTGACATTCATTGATGATAGCACAAGGTATTGTTACCTTTACTTGTTGAAAAGTAAGGATGAAGCTTTTGAAGCATTCCGATGTTACAAAGCCAAAGTTGAGAGCCAACTAAGCATGCAGATTAAATCCATTCGTAGCGATAGATGAGGAGAATATGTAGCGCCATTTGAGGAATATTGTGCCCAATTAGGCATTGTTCATCAAACGACGGCTTCATACTCCCCTCAATCGAACGGTGTGGCAGAACGTAAGAACCACACATTAAATAAAATGATGAATGCCTTGCTCATCAATTCCGGTCTTCCCCAAAACATGTGGGGAGAAACTGTCCTTACCTCTAATACGATTCTTAACGGAGTCCCACATAAGGGTAAGGACAAAACTCCATATGAATCATGGAAAGAAAAGAAACCCACCTATAAATATTTAAAGGTGTGGGGTTGTCTGGCAAATATTGAAGTACCCAAGCCAAAACAGGTCAAGATTGGGCCTAAGACTGTAGATTGCATATTCATCGGATATGCAAATAACAGTAGTGCTTATCGCTTCTTAGTGCATAAGTCAAATATTCCAGATATCCACGGGGGTACAATAATGGAATCAAGGAATTCACAATTCTTTGAAGATACCTTTCCGAGAAAGGAAAAAGACATAACCTCTCGCAAACGAAGTTATGAACAAAACTCTCAGGAACCGGGAGTCGTTAATGGCCTGGATCTAGATGGTTCAGATCTAGTGGATCTCGAAGTGGTTGAATATCCGGAATCTAGTGTTCCAGATTCTCAGAACTTGAAGACTCCAGAGATGGAACTAAGGTGAAGTAAAAGGGCCAGGAAGGATAAATCCTTCGGTCCTGACTTTGTAGCTTATATGGTTGATGATGAACCAAGGACAATTGTTGAAGCATTGTCAACTCCAGAGGCACCGCTCTGAAAAAAGCTATTGAGAGTGAAATAGACTCCATCCTGCATAATCATATTTGGGAGTTGGTTGATCTTCCTCCGAGAAATAAATTGTTGGGTTGTAAATGGATACTCAAATGGAAGTATAAAGCAGATGTATCTATAGATAAGTACAAGGCCAGGTTGGTAGTCAAGGGTTATCGGCAAAAGGAAGGCCTTGACTATTTTGACACGTACTCCCCGGTGTCTAGGATGACGTCCATACGAGTATTCATTGCGATCGCAGCGTTGTGTGACCTTGAGATACATCAAATGGATGTCAAGACATCCTTCTTAAATGGTGATTTGAAAGAAGAAATCTATATGGAACAACCCGAGGGGTAGATGTTCAAGGGCAAGAGAAGAAAGTCTGTCGGCTTGTCAAATCTCTGTACGGGCTGAAACAAGCCCCGAAGCAATGGCACGAAAAAATTGATAGTACTCTACTATCGAAGGGTTTCACCATTAATGAGTGTGAAAAATGTGTCTACATGAAAGGTAACTCTGACTCGTTCGTTATGATATGCCTGTATCTTGACGACTTGTTGATCACAGAGAGCAGTCCTAACATAATTCTAGAGACTAAGAACATGTTGAAACAATGCTTTGACATGAAGGATATGGGTATTGCAAATGTCATCTTAGGGATAAAAATCTCTAAGACGTCTGACATACTGTCTTATCTCAGTCTCACTACATCGAGGATGTTCTGAGAAAGTTCGAGATGTTTGACAGTTCACCTATAAAGTCACCAATGGATAGAAATTAAAAGCTTGATAAACATCGTGGTGCACCATATGGCAGGAGCAATGCACATGTGATTGATAGTTTGATGTATATAACAAACTGCACCCGACCTGATATTGCTTATGCAGTCAACAAGTTGGCTAGGCTTACCCGTAATCCGAGTAATGATCATTGGAAGGCGTTGAATCGGGTACTATAATACCTGAAATACACGCTAACCTACGAGTTGCATTATTCGAGATATCCAGCTGTACTAGAGGGGTACAATGATGCAAACTGGATATCTGATATAGAGAACACCAAGTCCACCAGTGAGTATGTATTTACAATTGGTGGTAGGGCTGTGTCTTGGAAATCCTCTAAGCAAACTTGTATCGCCCGATCCACGATGGAATCGGAGTTTTCGCTTTAGACAAAGCAGGAGAAGAAGCTGAGTGACTTCACAATTTCTTAGAGGATGTTCCTTGTTGGAACAAACCCGTACCTTCTGTAATGATCCACTGCGACAGCCAGTCGGCTCTAGGAAGGGCACATAATTCTATGTACTACGGCAAATCTCGTCATATTCAACGGAGATATAAGACCGTTAGGCAGCTGATCACCACGGGTATAATATCCATTGATTACATAAAATCAAAGGATAACATATCTTACCCACTGACAAAGGGCTTACCCAAGGATCAGATGTTCTGCCTGTCTAGGGGAGTGGGCTTAAAACCCAAGGTATAATGACCAATACGATGGTAATCCAACCTTACTGACTGGAGATCCCAGGAATTAGGTTCAATGGGAAAACTAAGCTGTAAAAGTTCAGTTGATCGCTTCGGTGGAAGCATGAGCACTTCGGATAGTTATTTCTGTAAAGAAACACAAAATCCAAAATCGTTCCCGTGATAGACTATAAGTGTTATCTGCAGTGTGGTTGAATGTTAAGTTTCCAAAACCTTTAATGATCCTCACCGGTTGAGGTTAGGTTTGGGGAAATTTTAATGGTTCCTAACACTTGTAAAATGGGGGTATAGCAGGACACCTTGTAGGAGACCACCTATTTAAGTGCGAGGACATGCCGCCTTAATTGAATGTACTTAAGAATCTAAGAAGTTTCCACGGCCACAACGGACAAAACATTACGAAGAACTGAGTAGAGGAAGTTGTTGTGTTGGTACCATTGACTTGGCTTACACTAAACACTGACGATTCAAGACATCACGTTCACCGCGCAGTAAGTAAGTCCGATGGTATTCAACTATGGAAGCTTCAAAACGTATGCTACCTATCCAGATGCAACATCGGTCCGCTAAAAGATTGCTGGAAAAGGCACCAAGTGTGTGCGCCAAAATCTCTTTCAAGAGGGGATTGTTGGAAATTTACTAAATGTGGAATTAAGAATATCCCATTAATTTATGACTCGAACAATTCGGGCCCGCACGTCGGAAACGTCATTTACACACACGTGCACATGTAGTGTCAAGTATCGCAAATTTCATTAGTGAAAGAGATATTGGTACGTATGTAATACGTTCGATACATGGAATTATGGACGGTTATTGGCCAAATGACAAAGTATTCCACGTTGGTAAACGAAGGAAGAATTGTACGAAGTATAAAATGAAATGAGTCGAAAATCGCCGCGGAGCCGTGAAGGGCCGCGGCGCTAATTGGTTGGCCAGTCATTGGAGTCGCGGCGCTACGGAGGTAGAATGCTGCGACGGGAAGCTGGAAAGATCTGACCTTTGGGCTGGTTTTGGAGCATTGATTCTCCATTACTTGGCACATGAATTCAGCCATTATTTGGCTGAATGTAACCCCTCAATCAAGTGCAATTACATGGCTATTGAAGGCCATTAGTTGGCTAGTTGAGGGGTCTTCTCCTTACACTATAAATTGAGGCATTTGGCTCAATTGAACAACACTCAACACTTAGAAAATACTCCAGATTTTCTGAATTCATCTTCTTCCTCTCTAGCAAAGTTACTATACTCAAAGTTCTTCAAGAGTAACACTTGAGTTTCCTTTGCTCATTTGTTAAGTTGTTGTTGTATCTTGGGAGACTATTGCCTAACACCGTAAAATGAGATATACGGGGCAATCTTGTCTTAAAGACAGAGTGTCATCACTCGACTCAACAAATCATATAAGCAGTTTGTTAAGTTTTTGATTTCCAGTTTATTGTAATATTTAGTTTATCCTTTCTTATTATTGTAATAGTTACTTACTTCCCGTTCCCTCCAATAATTGTATCCCAACAATATTGAGTCCTCATAATTAGTAGATGATTGATATGTCGTGGTGTATGTTATTTGTAGACGATGTTGTGCTAATCCAAAAAACTACAGGTGTCAACCAAGAGTTTAAACTGTATAGTGCTCTAGAGTGTATGGATTTTAGTATAAGTAATATTAATGCATAATAAATGCGTTGCAAGTTTAGCTAACATAAAAAGAACAAAAAATTGAATTTAGACGGAATTACGATGTCTAAATGCAAAAAAATTATATATACAGGCTCAATATTCTAGAATAATGGTATGATAGTAAAGATGTTTCACGCATAATCAAAATGAGATGAGGTTGAAGTGGAGAGTGTTACGACATTACAACTATGTTGAATGTGAAGCTAAATATACTCTGACATAAAAGGTATATTCACAAGCATAAAATTGTTCCTTATGTTTAGATAGATTCAAATTGAGGCCTTAAATATATTTCTGACAATTTTAATTCTCTATATTTGTCAAAAGTTAGCCATTTTCGTCGTCGTCAAATATTTAACAAAAAATGGTTGTTATATTTTTCTTGGGAACTATGAATCTTTTCTAACCAAAAACAACAAGAAAGTCTTGTTTAATCTCAAAAATCACAATATCAAAAATTGAATCATAGATAAAAAAAATAACAAAAATTGTACCTTAAAAAGTTGTACCATACATTCTAAAAATAATTGAAATTGCACCTTAACCATCTAAAAGTTATCTCTAACTTAAATTCTTTAACTTCTCCTAATCAAATCGAACACCAGTTAAACTAGCCCCCATGAACCACCTAAATTAACTAACAAGGGAGACAAAAGCATTACAAAAAAACCCAATTGTAAAGTCAATATTCCATAGTATATCCTCACTAGAAAAGTTAGTAGCCAGATGACAAATACAATAAATCTAAGGACTTTTCTAGGTTTAGCTGAAATGGACATCTTTCATTTTAATTTCAAATTCAAAAAGTGTATAATGAATGGGAAAAAAAAGATGGATGGATTAATAGATGTGTTTGGAGATAGGTATGGCCAAAAATGAGTGGCCAAACTATAGTATGTTCATGTGACCTTTTGAGGTGGAAAGGTGTATTGTATAATTGGTTGTACATAATGTTGCAAGTGGGCTCAACAACTCCATATGCCTCAAAACCTTTTTTTGTTCCTTTAATTATTAGGTATTCATAATTTATTTATCTGACTAATTCGAATCAAAACACGTCATAAAAATTTAGTTATGAGGTTTTAGATCTTTCAACCGCGCACCAATGTTGTGAATTATGATGGATATGTCTCGCATTCGAATCTTGGGTATGGGAAAAGTTCTGGCAGAAAGTGCTTCTTCCTTTAATGGACCTTATGCGATGCAAATTTGAATTAGTCGGGCCTCTAACGTGGTTATCAAACACCAGGCAAAAAAATACTTCCAACCAAAAAAAATTATAATTCTAGAATTCAAACTCGAAAAATCTGATTTAGAGTTAAAGAATTATATCATTACATCACACTCTCGATGATATATTATTTAAACTCACTATAGGAAGAAAGCAAAATGTACACGAAATTGATGTAAAGCAAAGGTGGAAATAGACACAACTTGTCTTCATTAAAAGGACATTTTATATTGGATATCCCCACATTTCCATTTTCTTCTTCTAAAAATTAATAGAGTGGAATTGAAAGTTCGAAATGCGATATAGGAAAATAGCATTATCACACAATCATGTTAATTAGAAATAAAAAAAATCAAGTTTTCTAAATTTATGGTAATCTAAGAAATGTCAATATTTGGAAAATTGATGCATGAGTTTTTTTGAAGTCTATGTTTATTATTTACTTATATTTTTGAAGATTCGGTTTTACGAGTGGAAGAAGGTATTTTTATTTTATTTTTTTGAAAAAAATTAGTCCAGAAGCCCTTTCAATTTATCAAAGGAATTTATTCTTGTAAAAGCTTCTTGAGAAAAATTAAACAAACAATAAAATGTTTTAACAAATAAAAGCTAAAGTACTTCAGTTGTATAATGTTTTGAAGATTTTGTGTACGTTGAGATTTTGAAAAGAAATCACGTCTCAAAACAATATAAAAATATGATCCTAGTTGACTTATGAACAAAATAATACTGTGTGTTAGTGATAGCTAGTATTTATAGATTATTATAGCTTTATAACATTTTTCTTCCGTTTGATTTATGCACATACTTTTCCAATAAGAATCAACACCGAATATTAGGTTGATACTTTTCTTAGTCATCGATATGCGGAATATAATGACTCGACTAATTCAGATTCTTCGCACATAGAGTCCGTTACAAGAGAAACACTCTCTACTATAAATTTTTTTCATTTGTAGAGCTCGAACTCGAGACCTCAGATCAATGTCATGATAATTTATATCCTTCCGACATGTACTTAGGTGGTCCCAAGTTAATACTTGTAGACCGAGCAACTCCTTAAATGAGAAATATATTAAATCAAATAATACAATTTAAGCTCAATAATTCCAAATTTAAATTAATACACTTTGCATTTATTTATTTGACGCAAACGATATGTATTTTTTGTTTTTATTGAAGTTAGAGGCTTATTCTTAAGTCATTTTCTTGATAGAGGCATTATAATTGAGTTCATTATCTCTAGGTTGACCAGTCTAAAAGATTCGAAATTTTCCCTTCTATAGGCAATTATTTATTCAAATATATATATGCTTCTAATAAAAAGTTTGATAAGTGCTGCAACGTGCCATCTTAAGGGTAATCACTTGAAAAAGGTTGGTTTATTGAAAATGACTTGCGTAAATTTTATATATGATCATTGATTCACTACAATTGCTAAAAAATAAATAAAGGTTTGGTGAATAATTCTTTATGCGGTTATGAGACTATATAATTACAAATAAATAATAAAAGCAAATCAATAACTTGATAGAGAGGAGAAAGATATTGTATTATCACTTGCTTTTTGGTGTATCTCACAAATGAGGATTTAACCATCTATTTATAGAAATGGTAAACATCTTGATGCCTACCAAATGTAGGGTACCAAGCCTACCAAATATGTGTTAAGAAGTCTACCAAATGTATAGTATTAAGCTTACCAAATATATAGTACCAAGTCTACCAAATGTATAGTATCATCCTAATTTAGCACATGAGTAAAACTAAGGTAATATGAACATACATATATATATTTTACAACACTCTCCCTTGGATGTCCATTAATAGATAATATGTCTCGTTAAATCCTTATTAGGAAAAATCTCTTGGGAAAAAAATTTAAAGAAGAAAAAAGAGTACACATGTCTTGTAATATGCATTATCTGCTATCTCGTTAAAAACTTTGCCAGAAAAATTCAGTGGGACAAAACCTTGACTAAGTAAAAAAGAGTGCATCACGTATTTTACCCTCCCTGATAAAAACATCATTTGATATTTTGAAGACGACACATCGGATCTTGTATATCAGCTTCTCATATGTTGAGATTGACAATGCCGTAGTTAACAAATCTGCTAAATTGTCACTTGAATTTCTTGAATATCTTTCCACCATTCTTTTGGAGATCTTGTGTGTAAATAACTTTCAGCAAAATGTGTTTCCATCTATTCCACCAATTTGTCAATTCTTGTACATGATGCCTTCCAACCTTATAGACCAACTTTTCATATGTTGATACTAGCAATATCTTTGTGGCCAACTCACAGTCATGAAAATATTGCATCCTTGAGCTCATTCCGATATATAATTTGCTTGCTTCACAATCATTGTTATCTTTGCATGATTTGTATAAATAGCAAACAATACTGCATAGTAGAACAACATAAATATGACATCACCTCGTACTTAAATAAATAATTTACGTGCAATCGAACATTATGTAGATCAAATAATCTTCCTGCATTGCATAACTAACAATCTCTTGACAATATTGGTTAGAAATATTAAATTCATACTAATATTTTATTTCACTTAGTATCTCCACATAAAGTGGAATTATATCTTGCCTGCACATAAATAAAAATATTATCTCACGAATAGTAAAAGCATGATACATAAGTGCACCAATTTCACTAAAACATCATACTTTATGACCATTTTTATGAGATTAAAATTGATTTTTCTTCATGTTAAACGATTTCAGAGCAATTGGGGTACTCAATAGAATCACTTTAAAATTTTTTAATCCTTCAAGGATTTACATATAAATTTCACTATATATCTAGACATGACAACAATTCATTATAGACATTCAATTTTTTCATGTATTGTCAGACTGCAAAAACAATTTCATTGTATCCACCATAGGAGAACATATCTCCATACAATAATGCCAGAATTTTTGCGAAAGACCTTTATGCCGCAAGGCACAAGTTGTATTTTATATCTTATGACTTTATTTTCAATTTTACTTTTCGCACAAGAATTGATGTACCCCACTGGCATTATACCTTACACCACTTTTTCAAGTGAAACGAAATATATTTGACTTGCATATTTTTATTTGACAGATTTGAATTCAAGGTCCTCATCGCCATTTATAATTTTGAGTGCTACATTATATCAAAGATACCGTCGACGATCATTTGATATCGGTTTCAATACAAGATAAGTTGTTGAGATCTCTTTATTTTTCATCATTTTTATGTACCTGAAGCTATTCCAAAATTGTATTTAATATTATGTCGTGGTGCTCTTTTAAAGTACTTGCCTCATTATTATGACCATCTTGATCATTTGCTCCTCTCCTTCTTCAAGAAATTATATTTTTAGATCGGTTCACCGATATATAGACTATGTCCTTCAAGGACTTTAATACTAATTGGAGAATTTTCAACCGAAATATATATTCACTTTTGGGTCAGCAAATGCATCTGACAGTTGACTTGAATTATCCTTTGAACGAGAATCATACCAGTGATAATTTATTACATATAACTTATTTTTCAGCTGGTTATCATATCTCCCCATAATGTTAGGAAATCTAATATTATCTCCCAATCTTATTTGTGGACCCATCTTTGTGCGTTGTGGTGGAGCAATTAAATCATATACCACACATTTAAATTTTTAGATGAAATTTATTGATTTGTGACCCTGACCCAATTGTGATAGAGGAACTTTGTTGACTTGATGCATACATGTGCTGCTACATATCAAATAATAACCAATTGTTTAGCTATAATTGGAGGCATACAATTTTTGCTAAACCAACTTGAATATAAACCAGCATTATCAATTTGAGCAAACGACCTTGCAAAAATTAAATTGCAAGTAGATATCAAATGCACATGTGACCATACCATAGATGCATCCATTAAAATCATATAATAGTAAATGGTCTACATGGTAGGTGATTGGGATCATATATATGTATATATATATCACCTTTTATACATTCCAAATATCAAGGGAATCAATCCCAACCTTACCTGGTAAAATAATCAATCGATCATCATGAGAACAAGCAACACATAAGAATTCTTGAAGAATCTTTTATTTCTTCAATATATAACCACATGAATTCTTAATTATTTTGCATCACATTTGAACCGAGATGGTTAACTGGTCATGATAACTGATATTTGTTTATGTAAACTTCTAGTTTACTATAGCATGTGATACCATCACCGTGGTCATATTGGTGTACTACAAACAAGAGGAAAAGACGGGTAACCTTTCACATATATATTTATAATTCGCTTCGATTGTAGTAATATTAAGTTATTAAATATTTCCATAGTTTATAGTCTCAACATAATTTATTTTTGACTAATTCCTTTGAAACTTAATAAGTCTCTTTTGAGACTTAATACAATATCAATATTATTAACAATTTCATTCCTTCGGGTAGTAATTAACTCTTACGGAGCTCTCAATTAATTATGTACTACCAGGCATTTCATAACACCATCCATATGGTGAACATCTTCCTTTAGGAAGAAAATTATTGTCATTATAGTCATGTCCAAATTTTTTATAGGCAAGACTTATTTCTTGCTTTTTACCCTTTGGCAATTCATGATAGGACATACCACAATATTTGTGACGTACTAAAAGTACGTGACCAATAACTGTTTATGCCAATTTTTTTGTTTCTCTCAAACCTCCCGTAGAGATGAGTTGTGGTATTTATCCAATTATACATGAGCACATTGTTATCCACAATTTTACACATTTCACTTTTAAACCTGGACAAGCATTGACGATGCTTATCACAAGTCATATTCTCTTCAAGGAATGAACTATAATCATATATATGTGCTTCATAAATTTTTATTATAAGCCTATTGTCATACCTTGATATTTATCATAATTACATGATCCACCTCAACATCACTTTGAAAGGCTAAGTGCGCCTCCACTTTGTATTTTTCTTTTGATGGAGAATTTGTAAAACTTATCAAATTCAATCGCACGACAACCGTGTGTCCAATGACCTTTCATATCATATTGATGACAAACCTTCATCTTTTGAAAAACCATTTTGAGAATCCATAATGTTCTTCTTTTTATAGTTATTACAATGATGCCTACTATTATTTTATCCCTTCTGTCGACATTCGTACATTCAACCACTTGTCTTCTTTCAGACTTAATTATTATGTACTGCTACCTCATTCACATCAACGAATGGAGCAGATTCAATGAGACGGGCTTCACAAATCTTATCAAGAGCATATTAATTTGCTCAGTCATTATTATATTATCAATATATTGCGTTGGGACATGAACCCAATGTCTTGTCCATAAGGAGGCGTGTTAGGTCATAATTCATGAGGCTCGAACTCAGTATCTTATCATCATAGTGCATAAGAAATTTAACCCGATGTCTTATAAAAAAATGATGGAATTTGAATTCATCGTCTTACCCTCAAACAATGATATAATAGGCCGAAGTATACTTGGACTAGTCCTCGAGCCTTTGAAATATTATTATTTCATGATTATATATAAGTGAATTAAGTTTCAACAAGACATATGGAATATAATCGTTCTTGGATCAAACACTTTTATAAACTCTACTAGAATTCAAGTTGAAAATAATCATTGATGGACATAGTATCAAAAGAAACTAAGTGTTACAAATTGAACATAAGAGAGAGAAAGAATATCTCTTCATGCTTCAACAAAATAATATCAAATACCTAAGCATGTATGTTCAACCTACTTAACAATTTAATCATGCTAAACCCAATATTTTATTTATTTATAAGCTTACAGTTAATTTAAATTCCAAGAAGTAATATGGGTACATCTCCAACATAGTCATGTGACCCAAGATTATTATCCTTATATGCATGTCTAACTTGTATAGCAATTATGCTGTTATAGGCGTAACCACTAAAATGTTTTTCGATGGACTGAATAAAAGTATTATCACCACTGCGTCCATTCTTGTATTACTGAAAAATAATATTTTGGGTAAAAAGAGTTTGAGCGATAACTAGTGAAAGGTTATATAAGATGAAATACCTTTCTCTACGGAGATGTCAATCTCAAATAATCAGACAAAGAAAACTTTATAGTTAGGCCAAAATATCACAAAGAGAAAACAGTAATATACCTCAAATGGGAGTAAACAAAAACGGCAAATTTGTACCTTCTCCCATCAATGAATTTTGTGGGCAGAAAATTAGCCAATAGCATTTATCTTTTAATATTATATTAACGAATATATATTCTATATAACATCATGATAAAATTGTTGGAAATTTGCCTTTGGCGGGAATTGCGACCGACCAACTTTAACTGCTTAAACACTAGTGTTACGCATGTTGGAGAATCCGGTTCTTCACACATGCATGATCTACTAAGTACGTAGATAACCGTAGGGCCAAGAATCTTCAAATTTCGTTGAGAAATGAAAGAGATATTGGTCCACGAAGTGAGGTGTTTGAAGCATGGAAAAGTGTGGTTTGGGATCAATTCTCCCTCATCGGTGGAGGAAGAAGGAATTGTTGTGTTTATAAGACTCAAAATTGGTTTGGGGTTTGGGACCCCAAGAGGTATTCCATGTGTTTAAAAGAGGGAGGACCTAGATGTGCTTCGGTTCGAGGAAAGCCCACACGCGCGCCGCCTGCCCGTCCGGTTCACGGGTCGTGGGTTGTGGGCTGTGCTTCTTCTGATATTATCTTTTTGGGCCAGAGAACTTTGCCAGATGTACAGTTTGATCCCAGAAATTTCATATGTACAGTTTGGACCAAAAGTTTCCAGAAAGTCAGATTTGGGCAGAGAGATCAGAAACGCTACATCACTCAATTCAGCCATTTATTTTGGCTGAATTACTCATCCTATAATGGCCAATCCGTTGCACATCTTCACCATTTATTTTGGTGGTATTACTACCTCAATGGACATTACTTGGCCAATAATGACACTTATGGAGGCAGTTCATCATCCCCTCCTTCTACTATATAAAGACCCCATTGTCACCATTGTTGAGCACACTTTACACTAGACGAAAAACAGAAAACAGAACTCTTCTTCCTACAACTTCCAAGCATCATTTCGTTACTCAAAATTATTCACGGTAGCACTTGAGTTTCCTTTGCTCAATTGTTCCATTGTTGTTTTATCTTGGGAGACAATTGTCCAGGACGTATAAAGGATACATATGGGGCAATATTGTCTTAAAGACAGAGTGTCACACTCGACTCAGCAAACACAAAAACAGTTCCAGTTTCTTATTCAACATCTTTGTAATTTTCAGTTTTGTTGTTGAATTATATTTTCAGTTCTTGTAAGTCTTAGCAGTTATTTGTAATTTCTGTTTCCTGCACCTTTGTAACCAACAAAAATATCATTTTAACATCAAACAATCAAAATTGTCCATTAATACTATCAAACATATTTAACATGATGATCCAAATTAGTAACCAATTATCATAAAATAATAAACTAGTACTTGAAAGTATGTACCTAATCCAGAATTAACACCTAATACTTCAAATAGAGTACCATATGAATTTTATATAAGAAACTTTTAATAGTGATATTTTCATAAGAGAACTTGCCCACAATCCCTTTTCATTAGGTAGCTGCTCTTTTGTTTTTCCAAGTTGCAATATTATTTCTGTAAAATTACCTTGTATGCTTATCTATCTCTTCTCCCTATGATCAATTTCCTTTTGCTTACCTTTCACCTCACTTAGAAGTTAAAAGATGTACTAACAATATATATACAATATAGATGTTAGTGGACATACCTTATACGAGTGATCTATCAAAAATACTAACACCTCATATCCTTTGTTTCCTCCGTGAACTCATGCTAAATGTTCGTAGAGCGGGACCGCCGGGCCGGGACTAGCGGGACAGGCCGATGTCCTGTCCCGTCCCTCATCCCGCCGGAAAAGGAGACCGGTATTGGCGGGAAATATCCCTCATCTCGGGCCATCTTTGCTAGTATCGGAAATGTCTTCTCATTTTTCCTCCAGTATTTAAGCAAGTCTTCACGTCCTTCTTCATTGAGAACTGCTTGGTACGGTACAATATCCTGCAAAACAAAAACATCAAACTCGCTAACTTGATTAGCAGTGGTACCACTAAACATTCTATTTCTAAAGCTTTCACTACTAGCCGCAGAAACAACATGTCTTTTATGAGGTTGTGTTGAAGAAGAAGAAGAAGATGGTATAGAAGCCGGTTGGTTGCTAGCACTTTCTTGTTGGTAATGTGTATATACATTTTTGCATTCATCGTGTATGCTAGATAAAACTTCTTCTTTAGTTGGTTCATTAGGTGGTTGTTCATTTGGATTTTTGGAGTTGGAGGTGGAAGTATTGTTATACAATCATAAATAGTTTCAATAAGTGATTTACAACCGTCTATTTTAATAGTCGGATTTAATACAACACCAATAATATAAATAGTGGGAATAGGAAAAAATATTTTTTTAATAGGTGCCTTATAAGATGGTTTTTTCATATATTCTTAAGTAACAAAAATATTAAAGCTATATAAAATAACATAGTTGAAATAGTAGGATAATATATACCAAAATTTTCTTTAGTTGCTTGAAAAAGTTTCTCTAAAAATCCAATAAGTTCTGAAATTTTTTTCCAATCATTATCTATAAGCATATCAGTTGGATTTCGATTATGGCGTTAAAAATTAAAGTTATAGGTATTCTATAATCGTAAGCAACAAGTAGTTGTTCATATAGAGAATTTCACCTAGTCGCTACTTCTTCAGGAATTTTTTTAAAAGTTATTCATAATCGTGACAAATTTTTTTATATTCTTTTTTTTCTATGTATTCTATTACTTCTAAAAATAAAGTTTATAACAAATTATACTTTATTAAAAATTTCTTCAAAAAGTGATAGACCATCCTTTACAACTAAGTTATAAATATGACATACACATTTTATATGAAAATGATTATTAAAAGACGGAGTTAATAGATCTTTTAAAAGTCTCACAACATAATTATTAGAAGAATCATTATCTAACGTAACAATCATTTTTTTGAAAGTTATACCATAATAATAGCAACTTGATGAATATTTTCTGCAATAAAATTTTCAGTGTGCCTACCATCAATATATCTATATGCTAAAATACGTTTTTGCATAGACCTTACAGTTAAATAATTATCGCCGTTAGTACTACGGCCTATATCAAAGTGATAGATACTTTGCCAGGAAACTGATATAATGCATAAGTATATATTGTTGGTATTCGCTTGCAAATTTAAAAATGTCACTCCTAACAGTTGATCTAGAAAAATCATTAAAATCATGATTATACATTTCTCTAATGTAATGAATAAAACCATGAGAGGAAGGAAATGAAAAAGGCAAACCCTCCACTGCAATTAATTTTGTTATTGCTTCCCTATCTCTGCGTTTATTGTATTTAGGACCTACAATTTCTCCTGTTGTCGGGTTAATTTGACCATGTACTTGATCCGGGACACTATGTGAACCTTGTCCCGACGGAGAGCGAATTGGCGCACCCGACTTTGTAGCCTCGTATTCATCCCACCTAGCTTTATGAAAGCTTGTACATGTCTCAATAAACCCCCCGTCCCACCCTGACCTTTTCCCATTTTAAATTTATAAACATTTTTATAAATTTTACATCTAACTACTTGATTCTCTTGGTCCCTATAAAAAAAACCTCATGCAATTGATTTTAATTTTTGTTGTGTGTGGCCTCGTCTCATACTAGGGGGAATAAGAGACATTCCAGTTTCAGTTTGAGGATGAGACTCAGTCTGAGGTTGAGGTTGTTGAGGTGCACTAGTGGGTTTATCATCTAGATTATCTTCTAAATTAAAGTCTGGTTCAGTTGCAGAATGTATCTCATCATCTAATGATATATCATTAAAAAAACCAATTTCATCTATACGAGTGTAATCAATCAAATCATCATGTCTAGGAATAAGATGACTAGAAGAAGTACCCCTGCCCTTGTTACCTCCTACTAGAAGAAGCACCATTAACTTTAATCATACGTCTTAATCTTTTCATTTTAATTATGCAAATAAATAATTAAAGATAATAAAATTAAGTGCGATAATTAAAATAAAGTAACAAAAATAATTTAAAGAAAGAACGAATGTATCAAACGCCGACGTAACGTCGACATGTAATCAAGATTGAAAATTGAAACTTTGCTCGATGGATGATCCTCAAGCTAGTTGTCAACTTCAGTCCCAATTTTTTAACTTTGATACAGTTATACAAATGAGCAAATAAAATAAAATATTTAGTAGGCAATGTAATTATAGACTTGTAGAGAGATAGATTGAGAGATTAGAGAGATTGTAGGAAGATTTGTGAGATAAAATGAAGAGAAAATAATATATTTATAGTTGAAAAATTAAGTTAAAGTGTAAATATACTAACTTAAAGGGTTAAAATAAATATTAAGGGGGTATGAGGGTTTATGAGGTGGGGGGCCAAAAATGACCGTTTGGACCGTTACACAACGGCCAAAATCTAAAGTTGGCCTTTATTGCAACAACTAGTTTTGCAAAGAGGATCGTGACGTGATCGGATCTGGGGCCGGTCGAAGTGGGACGGGCTCAGGTCGAAGCGGGACTAGCCCGAACAGGACTAGGCCAGATCCCGATTTCGAATCCCGACACCATTAATTTTTTTAGGGGATCGAGGCGGGTCCGATCGTGATTGGGCGGCCGGCCACTGGTAAGCCTTACTTGTAATAGGAATTTAGCCATAAGAGAAAACTACAAATACTTGTCTGACATTTTTGAACTTACCCACCTGAAAAACCCACCATACATCAAATCAAATCAAATCAAATCAAAATCAAGATCAAGATCAAGATCACTTCCTCTTCTCCAAATCCAAAAACCCACAATAATTCACACCAAATCTTGGCCTAAAAATGTGTAAAAACAAATGAAGTAAAGTAAAGCCATTCAAGTGTGTAGTAGCTTAAAAATCAAGAAAGATAGGAATTTGTATATCAGGACCAAAGGGGGGCAGAGCCTCCTCATTAGAACCACAACAATCAATTGTGGTTCAGAGGCTCTCGCCCCCTATTGCTGCTGCTACAACATCGTTTAGAGAAAATAATAGTGATGGTGCTAAGATGAAAGGTTTATTTAAGTCTAAACCTAAGACACCTGTTGACCTTGTTCGTCAAACTCGTGATCTACTTATGTATGTTGAGAGAGTTCTTGATACTCGCGAAACAAAACGAGAAGAAAAGGTTTGATTTTTTCAATCTTTTAGTTGAGTATTGATTGATTGAATGATTGTTACGTTGTCTAATTTGACTTGCTATTTTGTATGTTGGGTTCAATTAGCTTGTTTTGTGATCTTTTTATGTATGTTGAGGGGGTTCTTGATACTCGCGAAACTAAACGAGAAGAAAATGTTTGAATTTTAGTTACATTGTCTACTTTGACTTGCTTTTGTTGTTTGTTGGGTTCAATTTGCTTAGTTTGTGGATTAGTGACTGGGTGGGGTGGGGTGGGGGTGGGGGAATAGATAGAAGATTCATATAGCCAACCTCAACTAATGAGCTGAACTCATCTAATTTTGTTTGAGATGCAGTAGATTGATTTGGTTAAGTTTGTTTGAGTCAATTAGCTTGTTTTGTGATCTTTTGTGTGTGTTGAGAGAGTTCTTGATACTCGTGAAACTAAACGAGATGAAAAGGTATGATTTTTATTTGCATTGTGTCTAATTTGACTTGCTAATTTGTGCTCTTTGAAATTGGCTTAGTTTGTGAATTGAAGTTGATTGATTTGGTTCAATTTGTTTGAGTCAATGCTTTTGAATTAGCTAGTTTTGTGATCTTTTTATGTGTGTTGAGAGAGTTCTTGATACTCGCGACACTAAACGAGAAGAAAAGGTTTGATTTTTAGTTACGTTGTGTAATTTGACTTACTAATTTATGTTCTTTGAAATTGGCTTAGTTTGTGAATTGAAGTTGATTGATTTGGTTCAATTTTTTTGAGTCAATTAGCTTGTTTTGTGATCTTCTAATGTTATGTTGAGTGAGTATAGCAAGACTAAATGAGAAGAAAAGGTTTGGAAATTTTCAATCTTTTAGTTGATTATTGATTGTTACATTGTTTAATTTGACTTGCTTTTTTGTTGAGGCGAGTTCTTTGAAATTGGCTTAGTTTGTGAACTGGTATAGAGGATTCATATAGTCGACCTCAACTAATTTGTTTTGAGATTGAAGTTGATTGATTTGGTTCAATTTGTTTGAGTAAATGCTTTTGAATTAGCTTGTTTTGTGATCTTTTATGTATGTTGAGGGCGTGAGACTAAACGAGAAGAAAAGTTTTGAATTTAGTTACATTGTCTAATTTTGTTTAAGACTTTGAAGTTGGGATGAGTTCTTTGAAGTTGGCTTAGTTTGTGAATTAGTATATAGAATTCATATAGTCGACCTCAACTAATTTGGTTTGAGACTGAAGTTGATTGATTTGGTTCTATTTGTTTGAGTCAATTCTTTTGAATTAGCTTGTTTTGTGATCTTTTTATGTATGCTGAGGGGGTTCTTGACACTCACGAAACTAAACGAGAAGAAAAGGTTTGAAATTTTCATTTTTTAGTTGATGATTGATTGTTACATTGTTTAATTTGACTTGCTTTTTTGTTTGGTGGGTTCAATTTGTTGTAGTGAGACTAATTTGGTTCAAGACATAGTTGATTGATTTGGTTCAATTTGTTTGAGTCAATGCCATTGAATTAGCTTGTTTTATGATATTTTTATGTGTGTTGAGCGGGTTCTTGACACTCTCCAGACTAAACGGGAAGAAAAGGTTTGAATTTTCAGTTACATTTTTCTAATTTAGCTTATTATTTTGTTTTCTTTGAAATTGGCTTAGTTTGTGAATTAGTGAGCTGAATTTAGTGGAATGGATATAGAAGATTCATATAATTGATTGATATGGTTCAATATGTTTGAGTCAATTAGCTTGTTTTGTGATCTTTTTATGTATGTTGAGCCGGTTCGTGACACTTGTGAGAGCAAATGAGAAGAAAAGGTTTGATTTTTACTTATATTTTTGTTAGAATTGTTACCTTGTCTTATCTTGTATTGGAAGAAAAATGGACCCGAATAGAGCAAATTATCCTTATATCTTCGATCCTAACTAGTCTGAAATTGAGGCATAGTTGATAGTTGTGATTGATTGATTGTTACCTTGTGTACTCTTTCTTGCTTTGTTTGTTGGGATCAATTTGTTGGGGCGAGTCTTTTGGAATTGGCTTAGTTCGTGAATTAGTGACCTGAATTTAGTGGAATGGATGTAGAGGATTCATGTAGTTGACCTCAACTAATTTGATTTGAGACTGAAGTTGATTGATTTGGTTCAATTTGTTTGAGTCAATTCTTTTGAATTAGCTTGTTTTGTCATCTTTTTATGTATATCGGGCGGGTTCGTGACACTCATGAGAGCAAATGAGAAGAAAAGGTTTGATTTTTATTTAGATCTTTGGAAAATTGTTACCTTGTCTTATCTTGTATTGGAAGAAAAATGGGACCCGAATAGAGCAAAATATATAAGGAATTATATCTTCGATCCTAACTAGTTCGGATTTGAGGCATAGTTGATGTTTGTTTGATTGATTGTTGGAGTGAGTTTTCTGAAATTGGCTTAGTTTGTGAATGAGTAATTTGGATGCAGAGGATTCATATAGCTAACCTCAAGTAATTTGGTTTGAGACTGAGCAAAAGATATGAGGAATTTCCCATTGTTTGCTTGGAAAAAAAGGTTCGATTTTCAGTTTTTAGTTGATGATTGATTGATTGATTGTTACATTCTCTAATTTGTTCTGCTCTTTTGTTTGTTGGGTTTAATTTGTTTCGGTGAGACTTTTGAGTGTGACTTAGTGAGCTGAATAGAGTGGAATGGATACGGCGGATTCATATAGTTGACCTCAACTAATTTGGTTTGCAGTCTCCATGGGATAACTTTAGTTGGTCCAATTCGGATCTGGTTCATTTGCTTGTGACCAAAATTAATTTTAAATTCTGTAGATTGCTAAACAAACTATGGAAACGGTGGATATTTTTGTTACAGTGATATGCAGTAGAATCGGTAACTACAATGGGATTGATTTGGTTCAATTTGTTTGACTTTGATTTTTGAAAAATTGTTACCTTGTTTTATTCTGTGTTGGAAGAAAAATGGGAACCGGATAGAGCAAAATATATAAGGAAGTATATCGTCGATCCTAACTAGTTCAGATTTGAGGCATAGTTGATTGGTTGTTGGGGAGAGTCCTTTTGAATTGGTTCAGTTTGTGAATCAGTGACCTAAATTGAACTAATGGATATAGACGATTGCTATAGCCGACCTCAACTTATTTGGTCTGAGACTGAAGTTGATTGATTTGGTTCACTTTGTTTGAGTCAATGCTTTTGAATTAGCTTGTTTCGTGAGATTTTTCAAAATTGGGATAGCTTTAGTTGGCCCCATTTCAATCTGGTTCATTTGCTTGTTATCAAAATTTAACTTTTAATTCTGTGGATTTGTTGTTAACACTAATTGCTATACAAACAACGTGGATAAGTGTTTTATAGTTGATATGCAGTGGAATTATGTTAGAGTGTTTGGGGTTAGTGTGAGCCTTTTGAGATTGGCTTAGTTTTTGAATTAATGACCTGAATTTAGCGGAATGAATATAGAGGATTCATATGGCCGACCTCAACTAATTTGGTCTGAGACTGAAGTTGATTGATTTGGTTCACTTTGTTTTAGTCAATGCTTTTGAATTAGCTTGCTTCGTGAGATTTTAATATTTTACAGAAATGGGATAGCTTTAGTTGGTCCAATTTGGATCTGGTTCATTTGCTTGTGATCAAAATTTAATTTTTAGTTCTGTAGATTGCTAAACAAACTATGGTAAGTGGTGGATAAGTGTTTCATAGTGATATGCAGTAGAATTGGTAATCACAGTGGATTTATTTGGTTCAATTTATTTGAATGAACGCTTTTGACTTAGATTGCTTTGTGATTTCTTTGAGGAATGCAATAGCTTTAGATAGCACAATTTGGATCTAGGTTAAGTTTAAGTGCTTGTTATCAAAATTTAATTTTGGTATGTGGAACATTAACTGCTAAACAATAAATGGAAGTGGAGGATAAGTTCTCTCTAGTCATCAATGACAATGCCCACTATTTTGAATGTCGCTAATATATATTCTTAATAATTTGGGATAAATATACGACAGTACTGTTATATGAACTATTCGTTTGTATGATTATGTTTAGTATAATGTTCGTTTGCAGTTTTTAACTTTAAATGCATATCTGCAGATGATAGAGTTAAGCAAGTCAATACGGGAATTAAAGATTATTCTTTATGGGAATGGTGAATCCGAACCTCTCGCTGAGGCTTGTACTCAGTTGACCCTAGAATTCTTCAGAGAGAACACGCTTCGGCTGATAATTAATTGTCTTCCCAATTTGAATTTAGAGGTAAGTTAACATGTGTTATCTTGTTTTTGTCTTTTCCTTATTTTCCTATTAAAATGATGTTTCTATTTCATAGACCCGCAAAGATGCTACTCAAGTAGTAGCAAATCTGCAAAGACAGCAGGTTCAGTCACGGCTGATTGCTTGTGATTACTTGGAAGCAAACATTGATCTGATGGACACATTAATTTTAGGGTAAGCAAATGCGTCATATTTATTAGTTTTCCAACTTTTTTTAGTTGTTATTATCTTTACTTTCTGACAGATGTTTCTAATCTGTACCCATGTGAAAGCTAGGTCAGATTATTTGGATGAAAGACATCATTTTTTAGATAGGCATAATAGCACCTTTGGTCCCTAAGTTATTGGTACATTATGTTTTTAGTCCTTGTGATGAATGACTCATCATATTTAACCTTCAATTAATTAAAATGGGGTTTCTGATCCCTTTATGTACAAAATATGTCATATTTGACTATATGTAGAACTATGTTACCGTCAAATATGATGTAACGATACAAATTTAACATATCACATGTGTAATTAAGTGGTAGAATGATTAATAATAATGATAAATTTGTGAATATTTACTAGCAACGGGATAAAAAATGCACGATTCAATTAATCGAAGGTTTTATGTGCTTAGTCAGATATAATTTGGACTAAATTCAGAATTTATTAACTAAGGGACTAAAAATGCTATTAACCCTTTTAGATATGGACTTTTAGACTAGAAGTTCTTGTTTTCTTTATACCTAATAAAAAAAATGTTGTTGTATTCCTTATTTTTCATTCTTCTTTTTTTGGTGTCTAACCCTTGTCTGCAGGATTTTCTTTTGTTTGAGACACTTTCCTTTTTGGTCCTCTAGAAATTTCAGTTCTACACCATGACAAACTTCAAGAATTAAATTGAGACATTAATTTAAGCACATACCTTATTTTCTTTATTAGTTCAAATGTAAGTATTTACTGGATGTTTATAATGTCATCTGCATGGCTAGTCAAATTTTATCACATAAATGGGCCAAGGTAGTATTTTTCCGCTGCATTTTTGCAAGCATTTTGTCGGATAGCTTCTAGGAAGTTATTTTCTTGCGGGAAAAAGATGTTTCTGAGGATTCCTGTTGCTAATCTCCTGGCTGTGTGTTTGCTGACTTCTGATGATCCTTTTCCCATGTCATCTAGATATGAGAATGCAGATATGGCTTTGCATTATGGTGCAATGTTGAGGGAGTGCATTCGCCACCAGAGTGTTGCAAGGTAAACCACATGAACCTATTTGCCTTTTTCGTCTTTTAGTAAACTGTCTAGAATGTTTTTCTTTGCACCTTTTAGGTTTGAAGGGGAGCCTTGGAGCAATGTTAAAAGTTGTCTCCGTGTGACCTTTAGGTCACGGGTTCGAACCGTAGAAACAACCACTAATGCTTGCATTAGGTTAGGTTGTCTACATCACACCCTTTGGGGCCCTTCCCTGGACCCTGCTAACATGGGATGCTTTGTGCGCCGGGCTGCCCTTGCTCCTTTTAGGTTTATTGGTGTTAGGAGATTTATTTATCTGTCATGCTGTTGAAGTAATTAGCTTCTTTCAGTGATCTCTTTCTAGTCCCTGTTTATGGCTTGGATAGAAACATAAAAAAGTAGCTCTATGCTACTAAATGGGTTTTTTTCTGAGAACTTGCATTCTCTTTGGTTTTTAGGTATGTCTTGGAGTCTGAGCATATGAAGAAGTTCTTCGATTATATTCAGCTGCCAAATTTTGACATTGCTGCTGATGCTGCTGCAACTTTCAAGGTTAAACACTCTTGATCATGATTCCGGAATGAATATCGTATAGATAATCCTGCTTTTGTAGAATTATCATTGTCATTACAATGTTTACCACTGAGCATTTCTTAATCATGCAGAATTATCATTATCACTGTCTGCTTCTCCTTTGCCTATCACACCTCATTAAGTTGGGAGAAAAAGCAGAAAGTGAAGCCCTTTTACGCTACTTTAAAGTAGAAAATATTCAATAAGAAGTAACTTCATTAGTTTCATGGGAATTCATTCACCATAGTTGTCATCCATATCTATACGAGAAAGTTATTGTGGTATGGGGTGATTTATTTCTCCTAGAAGCAAGCACTTGTCGGACAAAGTGGCTCTGGAAATTTATAGCTTTTGCTATTTCGTAAGAACTGGTTTATCATGACTACTGTGACATATCCTGATTGGCTTGTAATTCTTGATCAGGAACTCTTGACAAGGCACAAATCAACAGTAGCTGAATTTCTTTCAAAGAATTATGACTGGGTAATGAAAGTTAATTATTTGGATAATTGTTCGGCAAGCATATTGTTTGAACCATATATTATTTCTTTCAAAGAATTATGCTGCCTGTGGCTTTATTTTTGTTAATATACATAATGCTCTCGAGCTACTTCTTCAATAATAGTTCTGCTTACTCTATTAAGTTTTTGTTATGATTACATGATTGTGAGGTCATTTTTTTCGTTCTTGAGTGTTTCGTGGCAATTGTTAACCCCATGGGCAGTAGTATTATAATTTTAAATTGAGACCTTATTTCTGTTTCTCCTATTGTCTATTGCATCCAGGTTTAAATTGAGACCTTATTTCTGTTTCTCCTATTGTATACTGAAAATTGTTTTTGGATCAACTACAACTTCATTTGTTTTATTCCCCCACCCCCACTTCCCAAAAAAAACTGTTGTTTATTTGCATTAGTGGGAGTTAGTGAAGTGATCCACAGATGTTTTCAGAAGTTTCCGGGATACTTATTTTTCATTTGTAATAGCTGTTTCTAGTCTTCTTATTGGCTTGCTTATGAATGACTTGTTAGTTGCTGACTCTTAGACTGTCTTTCTGGTTCTGGTTTCAGTTTTTCACAGAGTATAATTCAAAGCTGCTTGAGTCTAGTAACTACATCACCCGAAGACAAGCTGTCAAGGTAAGGGATTTGTTTCCTCTTGATGTTGAAATATTCGGTTGAATAGTATAGTTCTGGTAATATTGGCATGACTTTTGTTTCTTTGGAATCTCTCACATTTCGCAAAGAATCTCAGTGTAAGTTTGGGACGTTACATTATGAATTATTAATGTACAAAGTGCATTTCTTTCGTTAATCCTTCAGATCTTACACAAATGAGATGTTTTCCTGACTTGAATGTTGATCTGCATTTTGTGGAAGGTTTTTTTTTCTTTTCCTTTTGCACCTCTTTTTCTCTCAGGGATGTTCATTTGCTGTTTTGATAAGAACTTTTTAGAAAATACTTAAGTAAATGTACATTTTAGGTTGATTATTATTGGGAGGGAATCCATTCATATTAAGAAGAAAATAGGAGGAAGTTGTTAATCTGTACAAGGCACACATCAGATACTCCGAGGTGGAAACACCGAAGGGATGGAATGTTACTGTTAAGGATTTAAGTCTGTCTACAAGGCGGTATCATCCTTAGTAAACTAAGGGCTTTTGAAGATTATATATAAAGGTGGCTGGCTACCTGTGAAGCTCGTTTGACAAAAAAAATTATAAAGAAGGGGATTTTTATTTTTGTTAATTGTGTCGAGAGGCACGATGAATATATTACTTATTTGTTGCTGCACTGTTTGGTGGCGATGCTGAGAAGTTTATTTCTAAATCATGTTGATTGAACTGGGTTATTTGTAAAGAACACTATCTAGAATGTCATTCTTTTGGGTTATTATTAATGAAAGCTATGTGGGATTCTTTGAAGGAAAAGCTGAACCATTACATAGGCTTGAATATAAATGCAGGTCTTTTTTTATCTTTTTGGTGACGTAGCAAATATATATGGAACTTGTGACTTTTAGCTTCAAAGATATCACATTTAAAAATTTCTTCTTTATGAATCTTTAAAAATATCTGCTTTACTGTTGCAGCTCTTGGCAGATATGCTGTTGGACCGCTCAAATTCTGCTGTAATGACGCGTTATGTTAGCTCAAGAGAAAACTTGAGGATTCTCATGAATCTGCTCAGGGTATTGATAACCTTCCGGCCTTCCCTCTTGCTCACTGTCACTGTTTGTTTTTTTCTTTCCTCATGTCTCTTTCCATGTCCATTATTCTTTTGGTGCAGTTATTTCCATTTGCTTTCTATTCTCTAGGGCTTTACTATGCTTCTCAATATACCCTTTCTGTGGTTTGCTAGTTTAGGGTAGGCCTGGTCAGTGGTTCGGGCTCGGGTCTGGCGGGCCGGGTTTGGCGGGGGCGGGGTCGGGTTTGGCAGGACTTGCTCCAGTCCCGTCCCGATCCCGATCCCGTCGGAATCGGGGCGGGGTCGGGATCGCGGCGGGTTCCGGCGGATTTTCCTTTTTTTTTAATAACATATGTATAAAAAAAACTCAATAAACAAGACAAGATATTGTAATAAAAACATCCCAAGGCTGTTTTTGTGCCTCTTATATTATTTAATAGACATATGATTTTTTTGTAATACAAATACAATTGTCTAAAATCTAAATTGCAACTTTGTGGTGTTGTCCAAAAGTTGCAAATTACATAATAAAATTTCAATTAAAAAAATTACATTCTCAAAAAAACATGTTCTAATTGCTTGATAATTTTCTGTGGTTCTTCGGTTGGAATTGGTATTTGTTGGTCAAATTGATCCATGTCGCTTCCACTACCTTCGGATAAGATTTCGTTGTAGTTTTCGTCTTCTTCGTTGATCTCCGGTTGACCGCACCTTCTCCGCTCCGCTCGTATCTAATCTCTGAATAATACTGCAATTTCCAAGCTGTCTCCGACTAATGAGTGTATGTGGTCTCCTATTTGATATCTGCCGGTAGAAAAAGCGCTTTCAGATGCGTCGATGACGCTTGAATGTTCAAAACATCTCGGGCCATCATTGAAAGTGTCGGAAAGGTCTTCTCATTCCACCTCCAGTATTTCAGCAAGTCTTCATGTCCATCTTCATTGATAACTTCTTGGTACGGTACAGAACCCTGCAAAATAAAAATATCCAACTCACTAATTTGGTTAGTAGCGGTACGGCCGCACATTCTATTTCTGAGGCTTTCAATACTAGCCGCAGAAACAACATGTCTTTTGTGAGGATGTGTTGAAGATGAAGAAGATGGTATGGAAGCCGGTAAGTTACTAGCATTTTCTTGTTGATAAAACCTATTTATTTTTTTTGCATTGGTCTTCTACGCTAGACAACACTTCTTCTTTAGTTTGTTCAATAGGTGGTGAGTGATTTAGATTTTTGGGACTAGGAGGTGGTAGTACTTCTATACAATCGTAAATAGTTTCAATTAGTGATTTAGTACCGATTTAATACAACACCAATAATATAAATAGTGGGAATAAGAATAAAATATTTTTTTATTTTGATAAACATTTTTTAATAGCTGTCATATAAGTTGGTTTTTCCATATATTTACTAAGTAATAAAAATATTAGAGTTATATAAAACAACATAGTTGAAATAGTAGGATAATATATACCGGAAAATTCTTTTGTTGCTTGAAAAAATTTCTCTAAAAATACAATAAGTTCGGAAATTTTTACCCAATCACTATCTACAACCATATCAGCTGGATTTTGATTATGAGAGTTAAAAAATAAAGTTATAGGTTTTCTATAGTCATAAGCAACAAGTAGTTGCTCGTATAAAGAATTTCACCTAGTGGATACTTCTTCTGGAATTTTTCTATAAGGTAGTGCACAATCGTGACAAATTTTTTTATATTCTTTTCTTCGTTGTACTCTATTACTTTTAAAAATAAAGTTTATAGCAAATTGTATTTTACTAAGAATGTCTTGAAAAAGTGATAGACCATCATTTACAATTAAGTTATATATATGGCACGCACATTTTATATGACAATGATCTGGAAAAGATGGAGTTAGACTATTTTTTTAAAATTGTAATAGCGTAATTGTTAGAAGAAGCGTTATCTAATGTAATAGTCATAATTTTATCGGTTATTGCATAATAATGACACACTTGATAAATATTATCTGCAATAAAAGTACCAGTGTGCCTATCATCTATATTTCTATATGCTAAGATACGTTTTTGCATAGACCATTTATAATCTATCCAATGACAAGTTACCGTTAAATAATCATGGCCGTTAGTACTACGACCTATATCAGACGTGATAGATACTTTGCCATTAAAATAATATAATGAATAAGGTAAATATTGTTGATATTCATGTGCGAATTTAAATACATCTCTCTTAACAGTTGATCTAGGAAAATCGTTAAAAGCAGGATTATATATATCTCTAATGTAATGAATAAAATCGGGAGATGAAGGAGATGAAAAAGGCAAACCCTCCACAGCAACTAATTTTGATATTGCTTCCCTATCTCTATGTTTATTGTATTTAGGGCCTACAATTTCCCCCGTCATAGGGTTAATTTGACTCTGTACTTGGTCCGGGACAGTGTCAGTATGTGAACCTTGTCCCGATGGAGCGGGCGTTTGCGCACCCGATTTTGAAGCCTGATATTGGGCATACCTAGCTGGATGAGCACTTACTACATGTCTAATTAAACCCTCCGTCCCACCGTGACCTTTTTCAGTTTTAAATTTTAAAATATTTTTACAAATTTTACATATAGCTACTTGATTCTCTACGTCCCTATCAAAAAATGTTCATGCATCTGATTTTAATGGTCGTTTTGCTGGACCTCGTCTCATACTAGGGGGAATAAGAGGCATTTCAGTTGAAGGTGCACTAGTGGGTGTGTTGTCATCAACATTAGTGGGTGTATCATCTAGATCATCGTCTAAATTAAAGTCTTCTTGAGTTCCAGAAAATAGCTCCTCGTCTAAATCTAATGGTATTGTAGGAAAATGTTGAGTATCAACAAAATCATCCTGTGTAGGAATAAGATGACTAGAAGAAGTACCTTTGCCCTGGTTGCCCCTACTAGAAGAAGCACCCTTACCCTTAAACATACCTCTTAATCCTTTAATTTTAATTATGATAATAAATAATTAAAGACAATAAAATTAAGTGCGCTAAATAAAATAAACAGACAATAATAATTTAATGAAGGAACGAATGTACCAAACGCCGACGTAACGTCGACGTGTAATCGCGAGGTTGAAAATTGAAACTTTGCTCGATGGAAGATACTCAAGCTAGTTGCCAACTTCACTCTCAATTTCCAAATGAATAAATAAAACTGAATATTTAGTAAACAATGTAGACTTGTAGAGAGAGATATTGAGAGATTGTAGGAAGATTTGTGAGAAAGATGGAGAGAAAATGAGTTATTTATAGTTGGAAAATTAGGTTAAAGTGTAAATATAATAACTTATGGGTTAAAAATAAATATTAAGGGGTGGGGGGGAGGCCAAAAATGGCCGTTGCCCAACGGGCAAAATCTAAAATGACCATCGGTGCAACGGTTATATTTGCAAGGGGGGGGGCCTTTCGGGCTGGGCGGGCTCAGGGTGGGGGCGGGTTTGGCGGGCCTGGGGCGCGCGGGACGAGACATTGTCCCGTCCCGAGTTAGAGTCCCGCTACCGTTTTTTTTTTTTTTTTACTCGGGGTCGGACCGTCCCGGCCCACTGGCCAGCCTTAGTTTAGGGTCAGACATGCATAAATGGGTGGAAAATGTGGTATCAGAGTAAATTTGGACGTTTTGACATGAGTTACTACAAGAATTGGTCAAAGCCAAACCTATACATGTATATTAACAGATTACGAGTCTTGATTTTTTGGGTGTCTATGGGTTGATTTTGGATTATAATCTGACATTTAATATGGGAAAGTAGGGTTTTTTTTTTCCTGTCACTTCAGCTGACATGAAAAGCCTAACATCAGCTAGTCGTTAACAAATGTCCTTAAATAGTCTTGTTTTTATTCAATTTCAAAAAAAAATAAAAATAGTATTGCTTTTACCCGATGTTGATTGCTGCGTTCCTCTTCGTCAGGAGTCGAGCAAGAGTATCCAGCTAGAAGCGTTTCATGTCTTCAAGGTACCCTATTTGTTTTGTATCCTTTTATATATCCGCTCATTAACTCCACTTGTCAAATTCTTTCTGTCTGACCTTTGAAAGATTTGCAGCTATTTGCTGCAAACCAGAACAAGCCTCCGGATATTGTTAGCATCCTTGTTGCAAACAGAAGCAAACTTCTTCGCCTCTTTGCCGATTTTAAGACTGACAAAGGTACGAAACACAATAGAAAAGAATACACCATGTCGTGTTAAAGCACGCTTCATCGTTGTCCTTACTCGTCTTTTCTTGTGTGCAGAGGATGAGCAGTTTGAGGCCGACAAAGCGCTGGTTGTCAAAGAAATTGCAGCCCTTGAACCTAAGGACAACAAATAAATTGCAGTCCTCGGACCCGAGGAATGCTGTTGAACTCGACACTAGTTATTTTCTGAGTTGTTGAGGCGTGTTGTATCTTTAATGCAAAAATGGTGTTTCTCTACTGAGCAATATTTTTATTGAATCTTCACCTACTTTTGTCAGTGCCATTTCTTCTCATTCATTTCTGGTCTTTCACATTACTAAATATAAAGTGTATCATTTGAACAATGCTCATAGTGTGCGTATATTCTACCCTCATACCCCACTTGTGAGATAACACTGGATTTGTTGTTGTACTTTGTATAATTACAAATAAGTTAAAAGGTGTAATCTAATGAAAGTAGAGATGCAATTATTCCTTAATATTTTTCGTTATTGTTCTCCATTTTGAGAGTAAATACACACAAGACATGTACATAATGACACGTAGATGTTTAGAAAATTATTTATACGAAAGAACAACAAATTTAATATTTCATATTTGGGTCCTAAAAACCGAACAAATGCATGTCATCAAATAGGTACTGGTGCTGTGTTTTCAGCTCAAATGACTGAAAGCTAATTAGGCAAAGTTAGATGATACTGCAACTGTAACAAGCTCTAATCATACAATTTTGAATTATTTCATTCAGAGTATCTATTTATTATGTAATTGATGATTCTATAGAGTGATATGAAATGATTGACAAAGCTACTGAGAAAAAAGATGATTTTTTGGGATTAGGAAGAATAAGACTAAGATTTTGCAAAAAAATTAAAATGAAAAAAAAGGGATTGATCTTCAGAGAATCGCCTCCTATTATTTGGAATGAATAATGTGTAAAAGTGTGAGATGATAAAAAAGCAAGCTGACAGCTCTGGCAAATATGTTTTGAAACTTAAAAATTGGCAAGCAATAGATAAACTAATATAAGAATACAAGGTTCTACATGATAACTTAGAGAAAGAAAAAGTGTCTCGATCATACATAAGAAATTAATAAGTGATTGATTTTGGAGAGATCAAGCTTTCTGTAAAAGCGATTCCATTATAATCGCCACTTTGAGGCCATATACAAATGGTCCGCTAGACGTCCTAAATGTAGTCTCAAAAGATTAAAGATGAGAGAACCGGAATAACATTTCACCCACCCGAAACATATATTTTTGTATCAATTCATAAATCAAAGGATCATGCAGGGGTGGAGCTACAGTGTAAGATTGGGGTTCGGCCGAACCCAGTAGCTTTTGCGTTCATCTTATATTTGTACTAGGAAACTGAGTAAATATACATATATATTTAGGTGCGAACTCTCTTACAAATACAAGCCAATGGTTGAGTGGTGCGAACTTTTTCCCTTGAGATGTGGGTTCGAAACCCCACCTGTAACATTTCTTGTTCATATTTTTCTCTGTGTTCAAAGATAAACTAGACTCCTCACTCCTGCATCTGCTCTAAAACGAATCTGACTATTAGTTTATTCACAAACTCAAAACTTCAAACCTAAGATTAGATTTTCAAAGAACTTAGGGTCATATATTAGCTTGAAGTCGTTATCATGTCTTAATAAACCGAACCCATAAGCCTATATTAGCTTGAAGTCGTTATCATGTCTTAATAACCCGAGCCCATAGGCCTAAAATTCTGACTTCGCCTCTGTGATCATGTGTAGTAAATAATACATACCAAAATTCCTTGACACCATAGTCTTTCAATACTCATAACTTAAAACCCTCCTTCACCTGCCTAGGCCTAAAATTTTGACTTCACCTCTGTGATCATGTGTAGTAAATAATACATACCAAGATTCCTTGACACCATAGTCTTTCAATACTCATAACTTAAAACCCTCCTTCACCTGCCTAACAGTAGTAGAGTAAACAAAAACATTCCTTCCAATACTGAAACGCCAAAAGTAATGTGGTACGTTGAGCGCTAACAGTAGTAGAGTAAACAAAAACATTCCTTCCAATACTGAAACGCCAAAAGTAATGTGGTACGTTGAGCGCTAACAGTAGTAGAGTAAACAAAAACATTCCTTCCAATACTGAAACACCTAAAGTAATGTGGTACGTTGAGCGCAATACTTGCTCTGGCAACGATATCTCTCCGTACACTTCATTTGAAATACTAAATGAAATAGAGAATATTTTCTTCGAACCGCAATATAATCTCCAATAACAACGATCCAATGAAATGCCTCGTGTACAAATGCCAAAAGACACATACAAGAACCATATTGGTAATGTCAAGAGGATGTTTATCAATATTTCTCCAGCGACCACCTTTCAACGCGAGAATTTCACCAGGTGCCTTGTGACTACGTCCTTTATTGTCAATTTTAAGGATCTTATAATCACCACTAGTTGAGTCATAACCCAATCCCAAACAAGAACCATCCACCAGGGGAAATTCTGGATCAAGAAGTACTATTGATTCTCTTGTGGAAGGGCTCCATAGCAAAAGTATGGGGTTTTTAACATCAATATTATTAGTAATCTCAATAACCTCGATAACAACCGAGCCATCCTGACAACAATGGAGTATGAAACTCCATGGTTTAAAGCTTGAAGGGTAATCAAGTTTCTGTACATCCTCAGCCAGTTGAACCCCCATCCCGTCGGAAAAGCTGATGTCCCGTCCCATCCCTCATCCCGTCGGAAAAGGAGACCAGTCTTAGCGGGGCGGGGTCAGATCAGGATTTTTTTTTTTTGCATTTAATTTTAAAAAATAATATATATAAACACTTCAATAATTGAACAAGATAGTGTAAAAAAAATATCTCAATACTGTTTTTGTGTCTCTTATATTATTTAATAGAAATATGATTTTTTTGTAATATAATTTCAAAATTGCAACTTTGTAGTGTTGAAAGTAGCAAATAACATAGTAAAATTACAATTAAAAAATTACATATTTATAATCATCTCAAGCAGCGTTTCCCGAGCCATAAGGTAGGTTTCAGCTTTTATATTCTTAGTTGCATCACTTTGTTTGCTGTATTAGCGAAAATATTTTTTTATTTGTTTCACTTTAGTTCATTGGTGAAGAAACGACTGCCGCGTGTGGAAATTTTGAGCTGACTGATGAACCAACTTGGATAGTTGATCCACTCGATGGAACGACTAACTTTGTGCATGGGTAATCTTAAATTTCTCCATGTTTTGATGTAACTGTTTTATATGATTCATGAAGCTTGCTCAAGCTGATTGTTTTGAAACTTGATTAACTTCAGGTTTCCTTTTGTCTGCGTATCTATTGGTCTTACAATTGAGAAGAAACCAACGGTTGGTGTTGTTTATAACCCAATTATTGATGAGGTAAGATATCTCAATCAATTATGCCTCAATTCCAAACTAGTTGAGTTCCGGTGCATGAGTCCCCTAATCTTTTTAAACAAATAAGAGATTCTTTATCAACTAAGGGTGTGTTTGGAAATGTTTTCCAATTTTCTCATGTTTAATTGATCAAAATGCTTTGAAAAATATTTTCTCTAGAAAAACAAGTGTCTTAAAAATGACTTCCCTAATGGAAGAAGGGAAACAAGTTCGATAGGTGATATTCCAAGTTCATTGTCTCGTCTTCACCCACCTAACGCCCCCAACCCCCACCCCTTGACCATCCCACCTTCTACCCCCGAACTCCCACTCCCCACCCCATCCCATCCCCCATAGTGTTTTGTTAGATTATATACAAATGCTTTTGTGTGAAAAGTTTTTTTCTTACTTACACAACACTAGAAAATAAGTATGAAACTCACTTGTTTTCCAAGAAAACATCTTCCTTCATACCAAACACACCCTAAAGGTTCTGTAGATTTCACTCTTGTCCCTAAACAAACATACATGTGACCAAAATAAAATATTCCTAATAGAGTCAGGTCCTAATGTAAGTGTAACAACAACTAACCTTTATTTCCAACTAAGTTAGTTTCGGCTATTCTAGTTTTAGCTATGTTTGTATTGATTCAGAGAAATAATAGGTAATTGGGAGGTAAGGAATCATGCTATTTCTTAAAAAGAAAAAAAAACACGGACGATCAACAACAGTGAGAGAAATGGGAAAAAGCAAAGAGCGTCTTCACACATGATTAATTTCTCAATTCATAGTAATGATCAACTTGTTGTTGACTGTCTTGATTTGCGATCAAATTGGGAGCTGTGATTCATTTTATTTATATTGTATCTCGGTAAATTGATGGTTCAAGTTAGTATAAAGATGCCCTCAGGGGCACACGCGAGTTGATAAGTGGCAAGGTAATTGGGGTACAACCACTCCGACGTCGCGGGTTCGAATCCGTATGGTGACAGTCTTTGCTGAAATATTGCAAGGGTTGTTGTTGGGTTCATGTCTCGTTGGTCCTCTCCCTTGCAGGGCTGCCACTCGCGCATATCCCTCGATTTACATCCCACCTGATCAAGGGGCCTCTGGTACAGGTCGGGGTTTCGCCTTTGGGACTTTCCCCTTCACAAAGTTAGTATAAAGATTCTTGCTTTTGACATGCAGCTTTTCACTGCAATCGATGGGAAAGGTGCTTTTCTCAATGGGAAGCCTATCAAAGGTATTGCTAAATATTGTTTATGTTGTAGTTTTTCGAACATCATGTCTATAACCGGTCGATCTCTGACAAATCTTCTGCGTTGTTTTAATACCTGCAGTATCTTCACAATCTGAACTTGTGAAGGCTCTTCTTGCTACTGAGGTACTTGGCCTTTTTTTTTTTTTTTGCTTTTTAATAGCTTCTCCCAATTATTGATTACAATTGCAACCCCGCTGAGATCTTCTAATGAAATGTAATGTTGGTATTTTTGCTCTATAGTACTTTATAAAGCAGTACGGGAAGTATATAACTATTACAAATATTCGAAAGGATAAACAAAGATTCAATAATTCAACTAGTAATCTGAAAATTACAATAGAACCACAAAACTGAAATTACAATTTTGTTGAAGACGGAAAAATGGAAACTGTTTTTGCTGAGTCGAGTGTGGCACTCTGTCCTTAAGACAATATTGCCTCGTATGTATCCTTTATACGTCCTGGACAATTTTTCTCCCAAGATAAAACAGCAATGAAACACTTGAGCAAAGGAAACTCAAGAGCTACCGTGAAGAATATTGAGTAACGAAATGATGCTTGGAAGTTGTAGGAAGAAGAAAACTTTCTGCTTGTGTAAGCTTCTGAATTTTCGTGTATATTATATGTGTGTTCTTAGTGCTCAACAATGGTGTAAGGGGGTGTTTATATAGGTGATGGAGGGGCTGAAAACTGCCTCCATAATAGCCAAATAATGGTCATTGTGGAGGTAGTAAAGTCACGAACATAAATGGTGAAAGACCAACGGATTTGACTGTCCAAATTCTGACGTTCTGGAAACTTCAGGGACCAAACTGTACATCTGAAATAATTCTGGTCCGAACTGTACATCTGGCAAAGTTCTCTGGCCCAAAAAGATAATATCCCAAGGCCCCGAGAACCCGGAACCGAACCGGAGCACATCTAGGTCCTCCCTCCTTTAAACACATGGGATACCCCTTGGGGTCCCAAACCCCAAACCAATTTCCAGTCTTATATACACAACAATTCTTTCTTCCTCTACCGATGAGGGAGAATTGAACACAATACCACACTTTCCATGCTTCAAACACCTTAATTCGTGGACCAATATCTCTTTCATTTCTCAATGAAATTTGACGATTCTTGGCCCTACGGTTATCTACGTACTTAGTAGATCATGCATGTGTGAAGAACCGGATTCTCCAACATACGTAACACTAGTGTTTAAGCCGTTAAAGTTGGTCGGTCGCAACTCCCGCCAAAGGCTAATTTCCAACATGTAACACATAAACAACAATTCAGTTTATCTGTTGTTCTGCTGTAACTAAGAACATGAAATTTAGATAATTGTTTTCAGAATAGTTTTCAAGTACAATTAATTCAACTTCCATCTTGGTGTGTGTAAATTCGGAAGTAGCATATAATTGGTGAAGTATGCATCCTGTTTCTGATAGCAGTGTGGTCATTCTTTTAGATTACCTTCAATTATTTTAGTTCAAGCAATACTGCCCGTCCTGAGTTCTACAAAGATGTGAATAGGATAAACCGGTCAATTTAGTGAATATGGAAATCAGGTTCTGTTGCTAGGGGTGGGCGTATATCGGTTCATATCGGTTTTGTATCCGAAAAATATGAACCGAATAAAAATCATTTAAAAAAAAAAACTGAATCCAACTTTAAAAAAAAAAACCAATATGTTCAGTTTATATCGCCCAACGTATCGGATTATATCGGTTTTTTCTAGGGGTGGCCAGTGGGCCGGGTCGGGGAATTTTTTTGTTTTTTTTTTTTAAAATTGAATTTCCAACACTTAAATTGACATTCACACCTACATTACCACGAAATTTCGACGTTGAAATGTATTGTATATCGTGAGATATTTACTAAAGAAAAAAGAAAATTAGAAACCGATTTGGGGAAAACACAAATTGATTGGAAAAACGGACGTTTTCGTAAAAATTGGCGGCGCCAAACCGCCTTGCGGGAAAAAATACACAAAATAAAAAAATGGAGTAAAACGGACATACGAGCACAGAGTTAAGACCATTTAAAGTTTCACCAATTTACAACTACTTTCTCTCCCTACATTTTATGACAATGCTTCAGTGATATGTTAATCAAGTTCATGCCGCATCCGACTTCCATAAAAGTTTCATAGATTGGCTTCAATGGCTATGATTCAAGAGATAGTAGTAGCCTAAAATAAAAAATAAGATTAATTACAAATTTGCCCCAGTTTTTCGGTTCGGTTCATCCCCAAAATTAAAGAACCTAACCGAATCATTTAATCCTGATTCGGTTCGGTTTTTTCGGTTCTCTTGAATTTTTGCCCACCCCTATCTGTTGCTTGTCCAATTCTGTGAACTTGCTTATATATATACAACAACAACAACATACCCAGTGAAATCCCACAATACAGGGCCGTCCCTGGGGCGGTCGAGGCGCAGGCGCCGCACAAGGCCCTCGGCTGGCGGGGCCTCCGCCCCAGAATTTTCATTTTTCTTTTATTGGTTTCAAATATTAAGATATGTATTAAAAATGCCTCTAATCTTATCAGTGAGATCTGTAGCCTAGCGGTTGATGACTCCCTTCAAAAGTCATTTGGTAGTGAGAGGTTGCGTGTTCGAATCCAATGAACAGAAGGCTTTTTTTCTTAAACACACAAAAAACAGGCCCCCCTCCCTCTTTAAACAAATTTGGGCCCAAGTTCCAAGTCCCCAACCAGTCGGTCCGACGGCCCACCTCCCTCTTTAAACAAAAAAAACAGGCCCCTCCCTCTCTAAAAATACCACAAATACAATCCAAAAAAAAGTTCACCCATTAATTATTGTATAAATCTCAACTTCCAAGTTTCAAGTAAAGATCTTTTTGGTAAGTTATTGTTTTGAGAATTATTTTGCTCTAATTCACCATTAACATGTATTGATTGCATCAATGTTTATTCCATTTTGCTTAGGGTTTCAAATTTCTCAAATCTCAATATTATATTTAATTTAGGGTTCTCAATATTACATTAAATTAATTGTGTTTAGCTTTAGATTTTACATTACTTTTATCGGTAATGTATGTAATGGATGACTTGTATTTTACATGATTACATTAAATTTGGTTTGTCTTTTTATTTCAATAGGAGAATTACAAATGTCTCCTACCCGAAAATATCCGTCTGGACATGAAAAACGTAAAAAAAAAAAAAAAACTCGAAGAAGAGTTCATCAAGTCTCAAAGAGGGGCATTAGATAGATTTGTTGTGAGCAAATCCATCACTTGAAAATTTAGCTAATGAAGAACAAAATGATGGTGGTGAATTACATGATGAAGGCTTGACATTTGAAAATGATGTGGATGAACATGTGAATGAAATTGAGGACAATCAAAGTGGCGATGGTTTAATCACAGAAAATGTTGATAATGTTGGTGAAGCTCATGACGATGATGATGGTGATGGTGATGAAGATGAAATTATCCACTCTGAATCTGATGGTGTAAATGAAGAACCAAATATATCAATTCCACTTGACATCTTTGATCCAAGAAATTGGGATGATTTAGATCTTAAGTGGAAGGATCAATTAGTGGAAAAGGGTCCTATAAGAGATGTATTAATCGAAAAAGGTCCAAAAGATGTATCAAAGTGAATTTTATCAAATCGCCAAAAACACCATAAAGATTGGTTGGTGTATTTAAAAGCACTTGACAAAGCATTTTGTTTTTTGTTGCAAGTTGTTTAAAAAGGGCCCTCAACAAAGTCAATTGGCAAATGATATTGTGATTGGGGGCATCTTGGTAGTAGACTTAAAGAGCATGAAACAAGTATTAAACATGTAAAAAACTACACAAGTTGGATTGAGTTGCGTATCCGATTAGAGAAGGGTAAAACAATTGATCATGTCGTGCAAGATCAAATCAAGAAAGCAAAAGTGCATTGGAGGTTGGTATTACATCGATTAATTTCAGTTGTGAAATTTTTGGCTAAACAAACCTTGTCATTTCGTGGTAGTAATGTGAAAGTATATGAAGATAGCAATGAAAATTTTATGTCTGTGATTGAGATGATTGCTGAATGGGATCCAGTTATGAATGAGCACCTTGAAAGTAAGGTACATCATCATTATCTTAGTCATAAAATTCAAAATGAATTGATATGTTTGTTAGCTTCTGAAATCAAGAGTTATATTCTTAAAAAGATTAAATAAGCTAAATTCTTTTCTGTGATACTTGATTGCACTCCTGATATTTGTAACCAAGAGCAAATGTCTTTGGTTATAAGATGCATTGATATTTTTGTAACTCAATAAAAGTCGAAGAATACTCTTTAGGATTTATAAAAGTTAATGATACATTTGGACAAGGATTGTTTGAAGGGTTGCAACGTGTGTTGAATAGTCTTGGTCTTGATATTGACAATGTGAGAGGTCAATGATATGATAATGGAGCCAATATGAAGGGGAGACACCAAGGTGTACAAAAGAAACTTTTGGATATAAATGCTAGAGCATTATATACTCCATGTGATTGTCATTGTTTGAACTTAACTCTTTGTGATATTGCAAATTCATGTGGAAAAGCAAAAGACTTCTTTGGAGTGATAAAAAGGATATATACATTGTTTTCTCATTCTACAAAGAGGTGAAAGATTCTGATTGATAATATAACGGCTAAGGGTTTAACTCTTAAGCCATTGTCAATTACTCGATGGGAAAGTCGTATTGAAAGTGTGAAAGCAATAGTTCTTCAAACTCAACAAATTAGAGAAGCTTTACTTCAACTTGCCGAAGAAAGAGATATTGACTCCAAATTAAGAAGTGAAGCTAAGTCTTGGCAACATTTGAACTAAAAAACTTTGAGTTCTTAGTAGGCATAGTTATTTGGTATGACATATTGTCTAAAGTTAATATTGTTAGCAAAGACTTACAATATGAGGATATGCTTATTGATGTTGCTATGGCCAAGGTTAAGGGGTTAATTGCTTCTTTTAAAGAGTATAGAGAAATTGGATTCAAACAAGCAATCAATACCGCAAAAGAACTTGCTTCATCAATGGAGATTAATCTTATTTTTCCTTAAAAAAAGACAAATATATAGAAAGAAACATTTTGATGAGCTCTCTTGTGAGTCTTCCCAAATGCAACAATAATCTCCGGAGGAAGCTTTTAGAGTTCATTACTTTTTATACATAGTTGATCAAACAATTGGGTCATTGAAGAAAAGGTTTGAGCAATATGAGGAATATGAAGATCTTTTTGGATTTCTTTTCACAATTGATAAGTTGAGCTCATTGAATGATATGGAGTTGAAGACTCGTTGCAAGAATCTTCAAAGAAAACTACAATGAAAGAGGGCATAAGACCAAATATTTCAGATTTGGATGGGGATGATTTATATCAAGAATTGAAGATCATGCAACATATTCTACCACAGGAAGCAAAAACAGCTAGTGCAATAATGAACTTTTTGAAAAGAATGAATTGTTTTCTCAATTCATTCATTGCATATAAGATATTGTTGACTATTCCGGTGACCGTTGCATCTGCAAAGAGATGTTTTTCTAGATTGAAGTTGTTGAAATCTTGTTTGAGATCAACCATGACGCAGACAAGATTGAATGCATTAACTTTGATTTCAATTGAGAGTGAATTTCTAGACATTCTTGATTATGAAAGATTGTTTGATGACTTTGCAGATAAAAATGCAAGGAGATCAATTTTCTATGTCTAATGTAATGATAGTTTTCTTATAAATCTTTTATGTAATGACATTAAGGTATCTCTTTCGTAGCATTATAATTTATTGTACTACAATTAAAAACATTGAATCGAATATTACATTTATTTGATGTTTTGATCAATAATTTTTTTTAATATTGATTAATTAGTTAATTTTATTTTTTCATGTGAATAAAAAGGATCTCTTTTTGTTTCTCGCACCGGGCCCTTAAAAGTATAGGAACGGCCCTGCCACAATATGTATATATATATATATGGTTATGTTTTTTTGATGAAGTAAGGTATAGCACTATGGTTATGTTATGATGACGTATACAAGATTTATTTTCCCGTAACATTTTATGTGGAATCTATTATACCTAGTTGGATTTGCGCCTATCAATGTGTTGGTTCACTTTTTCCACTTACCTCTTTGATATACACTAGGAAAGTCACTGACATTTATTTTACTGGAGCAGGCTGGAACGAAGCGGGATAAGTTAACATTAGATGCTACTACAGGGAGAATCAATAGCTTTGTTTTCAAGGTTACGCTGCACTTGCCAAGACATCCAAGTTTTAGGTTAAAAATATGTTCGGACAATAATTAAAATTGGTTTGTATCTTTTATCTTGATATTACAGGTCAGGTCCCTCAGGATGTGCGGTTCTTGTGCGTTAAATCTCTGTGGAGTGGCATGTGGAAGGCTTGATCTCTTCTATGAACTTGAATTTGGAGGCCCTTGGTAAGCTTGTAATTTTCTTTTCTATCTCGTAACATGCGACATATTAGTGACTATTTGCTTCGACATCCAGGGATGTGGCAGGTGGTGCTGTGATAGTGAAAGAAGCTGGAGGTCTCGTGTTTGATCCGTGAGTAAACTCTCTTTATTCCTCATGAAAATTTCCAACTAATGAATAGAATGACTGAATGAGGTGAAGTGTTCATGTCCATTTAGAGAAAAAAAGGCATATATTTTCATCTTGATGGAAATGAAGGTTTTTAGAGTTGAATGAATGTGTTCTAGACAAGTTATCATGTCCCGTTATTTCAAAAAAATTTCAAGATTCTTTCAGCATTGAGAAAGAAGTAGAGTTTAGTGTAGCCTAGTGGTCAATCAAGTGGGAGCAAAACCATGATGTCTCATGTTCAAATTCCAGCAGAGACAAAAAACACTAGGCGACTTTCCCATGTGTCTAAGCTTTGGTGGACAAAGTTATCTGGTACATGTTGCTGGTGGGAGGTAGTAGGTATCCCGTGGAATTAGTCAAGGTGCATACAAGCTTGGCCCGGACACCACGGTTATCAAAAAGAATAAATAGAGATCAAGTTATTCAATCACATATTTCAGTATACACCTATATGGAGTAGAATAGATGTTGTGTATTCATATAGCTTACCCCAACTGTTTAGGATTGAGGCGAAGTCGGTTAATTGATTCATTGCTTTAGAATTAGATCGATAGTTTGATATCTCTAATGTGTAATAGTTTTTCTTCATCAGATCTGGTTCAGAATTTGACCTCACTGCTCGACGGGTAGCTGCTACAAACGCTCATCTCAAGGACGTATTTATCAAGGCTGAGAATCATGGAAAATGGGAAGAAGCTATCTTTGAAACCTGTTTTATTTCATTATTAAATGGCATAAAGCTACTCATGTCCTAACTCCATATTCAGGATTCAAGCATTATTTAGCCAAGAAACGATCAATTCATACCATTTATGGCTTATTTTTAATTAACTAGGCAAGTTTTCTGTACTATCCTTTCAGTATACAAAGACAAGATATTGGTATAGATTTGATTCTTTAGTGTAAGAAACTTCTTGGAAAGCCAAGTTCTGTCAAACACATCAAGACTTCAAAGATATAGATAATAGGACAGATTTGGTTCTATAGTATAAGCTTCCTGTAAGGCCTATTTCTGTCAAAGACATCAGTTTGTTTGATAGAAAGTGACTTCAATGATATAACTTCTCCTTTGTCTTTTGCCTCACTCTTACTTTAGCTTTCATGTTTTCTATTGAGCTTATGTTTTAGCATAGTAGGCCCTGCACATTTTGAAATGTTTATGTTTTAGAGTGTAAACTTCCGAATTACGATCAATTCATTGGAGAAAATGATAAAAATGGTCCCTTATGTTTGAGCGTAGGTTCAAAATAGTCCCTTAAGTATGCACTTAACAGTTTTGGTCTTTCAAGTTTGTCAAAAATTTTAACACTTTTAGTCTCCGTCAAGTAATTACTGAACTTTGTCTGTTAGATTTGTCCGTCAAAGAAACCTTTTTTGTGTTGTTTTTTTGGAATAACTTTATATTAATAGAATATGTGATGAATTATTTAGTGGCTGTTCTACTAATAAGATTGGTAATAATTTCTTGCAGAAGTAGTTTGAAAAGGTTTATCTTTGTAGTCAATATTGTGAAGTGCAGCTGAAGAGGAGAATTAGACCAGTCTAATGGTAAGACCGCAGTTCGAGATGTGTGGTTAAGACATACGTCACAGGTTCGAACCCTTTCATAGACAAAAGCCTAGTATTTAAGTGGAGAACGTTAAAGGGAAGAACCTATTATTCCTCCAGTTTTCGAACCATGCATCACTGACCCTAGAAAATGAGACAAACACCGGAACATACAAAGAGAAGAAAGAACACCCTGCTATATAAAGTACATAAGGAGAAATGAAGTACATGTTGTAAATATCAACAACAAATTCAAGAAAATAAAACCCGAACCGAAAAAAAGGAAAACCAAAGTTCCCATGATGCTCTAAATCTAAGTATTCCAAGATTTCAGTATCTAAACTCTGTAATGCGTCCTTGTAGTTCCATTGCCATTATACCAATTTGCTTCATGAAGACCTTGTGGATTCTTCTCAACAGTACTACTAACAGATTTGTTCCTCTTTATAACCACACACCATGTGATAACTTCCAAGAACGCAGCAATGATTCCTAGACCAACTAGTGTTGCAATATAAGATGTTTCCCATTTCTTCTCAGGTTTCAAGATGTTTAAACCTTTGAATATGTTGATGATTCCCAGAACAACAATTGAGTAACCAACTGATCTGTGGTAAATGTTCCAGTAGATCCTGTGCTTGTGATCCCTTTTTGGCCTTAGCAGCATAGCAGAGGCCTGTAACCAAAGGCATATTCAAAAAAATTTCTTAAGAGAATGTTTTCCGATGTTTGATTGGGGAGTGGAAAATACTTTTCGGAAAAACTATAGGATAAATATTGACAATAATATTAGTAAATCGGAGAGTGTGTCGGTGAATTTCTGAGTACTAAAGACTAATAATAATGTCAATAAGTCTAAGTTGGAACAAGTAATATGAAGTTACAGTAAAGTTCAAGATAGTTGTAAGGAAAATGACTTCTGCTTTGTGTTGCTCGAACTCTCGAAAAATGTTGCGGCATCCGTGTCGGATCCTCCAAAAATGGACTACTTTTGGAGAATCCGACACGCATCCGTTGGCATTTTTGAAGAGTGCGAACAACGTACCAGACCAAAAATGTTGATAGTAATAGTGCAAGCTAGATTAGAGTACCTGAAGGGTGGCCAGGGAAAACAGGACAATGCCAATGGTTCTATGAGCAGTAAATTGAATACCATGGGACTCACTCCCTAATTGGAGACCAGTAGCCCAGCCAGCAACACCAATTACATAAGCTGTGATTTGCCAAATAGAGTGTAGGTAAAACCATGCAGGGTCTGAAAACACCTTTAAGTACCTTGCAAACAAGATCCCTATAGGCATCATGATCCCCCAACTCACAGCATTTAGCAGTCCATGAAGCTGCAAATAATCCATTGGAAAAATCAGAATCTCAAATTAATACTTATTACTTCTCAAAGGAAAAAAAGGGGTTAATTTCACGTATAGTCACTAAACATTATCCACTATAATAGTAAGTGAAAAAACAACTTTTAGTTACATTAAAGTAATCGAATTTTACCTACTATAACAGTAAAAGGCACTAAGCTTTATCTACTATAACAGTAAAGTCTTTGCATTAAATAAAAGGGCAACTCAGTACTTTAAGCATCCCCGCTTTCGCCCAGGGTCTGTGTAGGGGCCGCATCCCAAGGGAATGTGATAAGCATCAGTGGTCGATTACATGACTCGAACCCGTGACCAATAGGTCACCTCAGACAACTTTACCGTTGCTCCAAGTCGCCCCTTCTTAATATTGCGTTAAATAACTAAACTTTTTTCTACTATAACGGTAAAGTCACTAAACTTTGTCCACTATAATGACAAAACCTAACGGTCCTGCCAATTTAGGAGACTAAAGTTATACTTGGTAAAGTTTTGTTACTTTACTGTCGTAGTGAGTAAAAGTTCAGTAACTTTTGTGCGATAAAAAGTTGTTTTGTGACTTTACTACTAACAGTAGGTAAAGTTCAGTGACTATACGTGAAATTAACGTAGATGAGTTGGCTTACGTTTTTCTTGTTAAGTGGTGAGTTTGCTCCTTTTGTAGTAGTCCTAGATTGTCCAGAAAGAAGGCTGAGAAGTCCAGCAGATTGAGAATTAACACCAGAAGTATCATGCATTGCTGGAGAATCCCCTGAAAGTGGACCTTCTTGCCAAACTTGGTTCACAATTGTAGAGTTAAAATTCTCAAGCTTTAAAGTAGCAAATATAGTGATTTCATTATTCAAATAAGTAGCTGATAAATCAGACACATTGAAACTCAAATTCCCTTCTTGTAACTGTGTCTGATAACTAGTAACAGGTGATGTATAAACTCTCATTTTCCCATCTGATTTTTGATATGCAACAAGTGCTTGTGAACCAACCATGCCTTGTGAAGTTGGATTTATAGCCCATGCAACCCATCTATTGGAGGCAAGTTTAGTGTGTCGATAGGCGATTTTCGCTGTTTTTGAAGAAGGGTTGTAATTCCAGTGAAGGAATGAGTTCAAATATGGAAGATCATTGCATGAAGTGAATATTTGGTTGCTTGTCAAGTTGTACTTTGTGCATGATTGTGCATAAGTGGATGACACAAACAGAGTAAACATAACACATGAAATCAAGAAACCACTTGACATTTTCAAGAAAGTTAATGATTCTTGAAAACTTTGTTGTTGTTCTTGTTGTTGTAAGTGTTTGGAGAGAAGATTATAATAGAATGAAGAGAAATAGAATTAAGGATTTAATATATATAAAGGGGGTGTAGGGTTAAGGTTAGTTAGATAGTTTGGCTTGTAAGATTTCTTTAAATTTTGTTAAGGCACTTGTCAAAGTGCTGTTTACTAATTGACTTATGTTTCAACAACTATTTCCCTTTGTTTCATACCTGCACATGTCTAACATTCAACTGCAATTCATCTAAGTTTGATGATAAAAAGGGAAATAATATTTAAACAAATTAAATAATCTTTCAAGAAGAATAAATTTGTTTAAAAGTACAAAAAGTTGCTTGATTCTTGGTACATTTTTGAAGTTAAATTTCTCTCATATAATACTTTAGTTCTTTGATGGAGGTTGTATATTTTTAAATTTCTTGAGAGTCCATTACAGATTCTACTTTAGCATTTCTATTGTATTTGATCTTTTTTTACTTTCTGATGAGTTGTTTTCACTGTCGAAATAGAAATGATTTTCGAATTTAATTTTTTTTTTAATTCAAATTTTATTTTTAATGAAGTTAGACGATTTAACTCTTTTAAATGGTGCACAATTCGATTCAATCTATGATAAAAGAGATATATCTTGATTATATTTCATCTCTTCAACCAGTTATATGAGCATAACAACCGGCCAGATGAGTATTTATAATTATTATCCTAATAAATCATGATTCAATATTAGAAGTATATATATGATCATTATTTAATGAGATTAGATATAGTAAAATTATAATTCTAACAACTTCTTTGCTCTTTAGATACATTGCTTGAAGACGTAAGATTTTCAGTTATTAGAGCAAAATTGTGCATGTAACACTTAAGTTAGATAAAGTCAAAAGAAACCATATGGCTAATTACTGGAAATATGAATCACATTAAAACAATCTTAACCACTTTAATTCTTTTAACAACAAGACAAAATTACACATTAAAAACACTAATAAAGCTCATTAGTTATGAACTTTTAGGCTTAACCACTTCATTATATTAACTACTTATTTTGTACTCTTTTTAACAAATTGAATATTTGATTTAGTGGGTTTGGGATAGAACATAACTAGTTGGGTTAGGTGCTTGATAATAGGCAGTGCCACACAGCTAAGTCAAACCAAACCCAACCCCACCCCACCCCACCCCCAAACCCATCCCACACCCCCACCCCACCCTTCAAATCATCCAAATGAAAGGGTGACCTAAACCTTTAGAACTCCTATGAACTATTTCCATTTGTCCTAAAATCCCATCTTCTTGAAACCATTTCTATATAAGCCTTTAATTTGATGAGCAACCCCCTTTTAACCCGTCCAATAATGACCCAACTTATATTCGACCCGCATGAAATATGGACGGGTTGAATTTTGACACTTTTTTCGCTAAACACGTTTCCAACCCGTCTAAATTTACCTAATTCGTTCATTTACCACTACTAAGTTTAAGTTATATGTACTGATAGTGTAAAACATATTTAGACTATCAGTTATTTATCAGATAACTGATAACCTGAGAAAAATAGTACTCCAATTAACGTGCTATAGTTGATCAGGCTATACTGATGGTAAAAATTCTTTACATTATCGATATATATAACTTAAATCCTAATTTAATTCCTTATTTTATAAAATCCTTCACTAGTTTTATTTTTTCCTTTCACCTATTCATCCTTTTTGATAGGGACCTAAGCACCTTTTTGTCACTTTTTTTTTGTATGTTCAAGAAAATAATTTAAGTTTTAACTAAAATTATGTTAAAAATTTACTAATGTGGAATTAAGTTTATCCCATTATTTATGACTCGAACAATTGGGGCCCCGCACGTCGGAAACGTCGTTTCCACACACGAGCGCACGTAGTGCCAAGTATCGCAAATTTCACTAGTGAAAGAGATATTGGTACGTAAGTAATACGTTTGAGACATAGAATAATGGACGGTTGTTGGCCAAATGACAAGTATTCCACGTTGGTAAACGAAGGAAGAAGTGTACAAAGTGTAAAGATGAAACGTGTTGAAAATCGCCGCAGAGACGTGAAAGGCCGCGACGCAACCCCGTCGGAGCCGCGGCGCCCCCATGGCAGCGCCGCAGTGCTAATTGGTGGTTGGCTACTGGAGCCGAGGCACCGCGGCACTAATTCGCAGAGTCACGGTGCTTCGGAGGCAGAATGTTGGCTGGTTTTGGAGCATTGAATCTCCATTATTTGACACATGAATTCAGCCATTATTTGGCTGAATGTAACCCCTCAATAAGTGTCATTACATGGCTATTGAAGGCCATTAATTGTCTAGTTGAGGGGTCATCTCCCCACACTATAAATTGAGGCCTTTGGCTCAATTGTTCAACACACTTAGAAATTTTCTGAAACCTTCTTCTTCCTCTCTAGCAAGTTTTCTATATTCAAAGTTCTTCAAGAGTAACACTTGAGTTTCCTTTGCTCATTTGTTAAGTTGTTGTTGTATCTTGGGAGACTATTGCCTGACCACGTAAAAGGATATATACGGGGCAATCTTGTCTTAAAGACAGAGTGGCATCACTCGACTCAGCAAATCACAAGGAGTTTGTAACGTTCTTGATTCCAGTTTGTTGTAATCTTTAGTTTATCCTTTCTAACAATTTGTAATATTTACCTACTTCTCGTTTCCTGCAATTGTTGTAACCCACAAATTATGTCACTTATTGCTAGGTACAAACTTTATTATACATAACTCAATCTTAACTATATATGTCGTAGCTAAGCCTAATGGTTACAATTTTAAATAAAGAAACTGCAATCAACAAATTGCACGGCTTCCTTTCAAATGGGATGGTCTTTAATTTTTCCCCTCAAATGAAAGTTATGCTTTCAGGGGCATAATTTCTTTACGGAATCCGGCATAGTTGTGTCGGATTCCGTAAAGAACTTATGCCCCGGAAAGCATAACTTCCATTTGAGGGACAAAAATTAAAGACTAGTACAAAATAGGACCAAATGTGCAAATAACCGAACTGCAATTGGGGTCGAAGGGTAAATGCACCCTGTTCCAACCCTTTGTTGAGAAACTTTTGTAGAAATAACATCTAAGCACTTTGCGAACATGTCCAAGTGATTATTTTGAAGTTTCAAATTCCATGAGTGGAGCTCCACGTTATTATCTTGGTACTTTAAAATTTCTTAACGAGAAAGAATTAAAATTTAAGGATAGTGACTAGTTTTCATTTATAGGGACTGAAGTGGTTATTTGTGATTTTTCCGGTCTTGTGTGCAAATTAAAGAACATCCACCTGGTTCTTTTAATGGGCCAACTAAAGGCCCAAAGAGATTAGAGATTCAAATGGACCAAACAAGAAGAATCTCAAAATAAGTACTATTAAGCCCAAGTGCACCTATTAGGAAAGTAATAATAGCGTAGACCAGCCACTTTTCAGCTCCGTAATTAAAAATTATTATCATGAAGTTTTGAATTATATCTTGAAATTAAATGTGAAATTTGAAACTCAATGTCAATTTATTCAATTACATGGGCTTAAAAAGTAACTTTGTGAGTTTTGTCTATTAGGAAATAATATCCAGCAACCAAACAATCATTTCGTTATCAACTAAAAGTGTAAAAGAATTATTCAAGAAAATAAGGGTTAAAAATAATTGTAAATTCTTGATTTAGAATCAGTAACTTTTTTCTATATATAACTATTTATCTTTTCGCATGCACAACATACAAGGTAATCAACGAGTTTGACTAAATTCGTTATGTTTACTCTAGATTTTCGACAGCAAAAAACACAAAAGGGAAAATCTTGATTATACTCTCCTTTAGTTTTTATTTTGATATTTCCGGTATATAGGAAGCTGAATGAATAATCCTTTGGTACTAAACTTTTCTTGAAAGATGATCCAAAAGACATTTATACAAATAAAACTCAAAAAAAATATTTTAATAAGTAAAAGATAATGAGTTACTTGTCTTTTTCTCTCTGACTAAAATGGACCAAATAGATTGAGTGCCCAGATTAAAATAAGAATATTATTATTATAGAAAGAAAGTGACTCTTAATACTTTTTCAAGTATAATCTAAAAATAAAAATGATGATGATCTAAGTTGAGAGGTCACTTTTTGCAAGGCTGTCAACAGTTCAAGAAATTTTTGAAAAAGATAAGCCAACTTGGGCCTAGTTAATGAGTTTGATATGAACTCATATTTCATCCTAGTTAAATATGTACCATATAATTAATTTGGAATTCTGTAAGAGTTCTTTTTCTTTGACTTTTAGAGAGCCAAAAAGAACAAATTTTTTGAATTGGTGCAGTTAATGGGGAGAAATAGAATTTGTCTACGACCACAATAACTAGCTCAGTTGATTGACAACCTGAACTTTCACCTTATCGGTGAAGATTCAAATTCTCACGTTGTACTCTCCTCCCCTTTTTCCCATTCCTCTACCCCTTATGGAATAAACAACTTAAAAAAAAACCATACCCAACGTAATCTCATGACAAGTGTGATCTGAGGGAACAATAGCAACAACACATATTACGGTAACCGAAGTAAAGGAGACAACCGTGAATAACAAAATCAAACTTGTCTATGATATAGTAAAATGTATTTGATAGAATATATGCAAATATATTCTTTTGGTATAATTAGTTATTTTTATATCTGTAATTATTGTAGCAATATTTTATATTAGTTAGGTGAATATTTAATTTTCTTAATTATAGCCTAGAATTACTAGTGTATATCATGTATATAAACCATTTACATTAATGAAATCAATAAGGGATTATTCTCTTTCATGGTATCAGCATTCTAGGGCAAAAAAAATTCCTTTTCCACTAATCTTCCGCCGCCCTCTGAACCCTCGGCCATCCCTTCAATTTTTCGGTCCAAACCCTAATTCTTATTTTGTTTCTCAATCATGTCTAACACAAGAATACCTTTCATTCTGCCCTTGCAGTTTCCAACATCAAGAACAACATCTCTATCGTCCTTGAAATGGAGGACGTCCAATACACGACGTGGGCGGAACTTTTTAAAATTCACGCAAGGTCTCATAGAGTCCTCCATCACATCGCCAAACAGGAAAAAGGTAAGGAGAAGGTGCCTTCCACCGATGATGAAATAGAGTTGTGGGCAACTCTTGATGCTACGGTCCTCCAATGGATTTATTCCACACTCTCTACGGACCTCTTACAGTCAATTATCGAACCCGACGCCACGATAATGGAAGCTTGGAATAGGTTGCGTGATATATTTCAAAATAACAAAAATTCTCATGTCGTAACCTTTGAGCAAGAATTCTCTCACATAAATATGGAGGATTTTTTAATACCTCAGCCTATTGTCAAAGGCTCAAGGAGTTGTCGGATCAACTCAAGAACGTCGGCGCGCCCGTCAGAAATGATCATCTCGTTCTTCAGATGATTGCAGGTCTCTCCGAGGCGTATAATGAGGTTGGAACTCTTTTTCACCAAAGCAATCCTCTCTCACCGTTCTACCAAACATGTTCCATGCTTACCTTAGAAGAAGCAGGGTAGGCTAAAAAGGCTACAACCAGAGCCAATTCTGCCATGATGGTGGCCACGTCCAGCAAAACTGATGACTCTCAATCATTCTCAAAAAATTATGGTCAAAACCGTAACAACGGGGGTGACAAAAAGGATCAAAACCATGGAAAAAACTACGGTGGCAAGGATGGTGGTCGCGATGAAAATGGTGGTGGCAGTGGCGGACGTGGAGGCGGTAGTGGTGGTCAGCAGGGGGCCGGGCCACAACACTTCTGGCAGTAAGCCTGGCCTGCTTAGGCCTCGGCCACAACAGGCTTTCGCTACTGCGGGCCCATCCGTATCTCCGACACATATGAATATCGAGGCGGTAATGCATACACTTGGGTTAAATCCTCCGGATGCAAATTGGTACAAGGACACCGGTGCTACTTCTCATATTACATACGCGTCAGGTAATCTCTCGTCTTATTTTAATTTGAGCAAAAATAATGGCATAATTGTTGATAATGGTAATTCAATTCAAATTCGTGGTTATGGTCACACAAATTTGTCTCCTCCGAATCCACTTTTAGCCATGAAAAATGTCCTTCATACTCCTCAATAAATTAAAATTTTGGTGATTGCTCAGAAATTTACAACTGATAACTCGATTTCTGTTGAAATTGATCATTTTGGATTTTAAATGTAGGATTTCTGGACAGAGATACATCTAATGAGATGTGATAATCGGGGCGAGCTTTATGCCATCACCACTAAACAAGCCACACCGTCAACGTTTGCCGTTGTAGCACCTTCCTTATGGCACGCGCGTTTGGGTCATCCGGGAGCGTCTGTTTTTTCCTCCCTTCAAAACAATAAATTTATTGAGTGTAATAGTGCTCGTAGCACTAATATTTGTCCTTCTTGTCCGCTTGGAAAACATGTTAAATTGTCGTTTGTTGCCTCAAATTCTAGTACTTTGTTGCCATTTCATATTATTCATAGTGATCTTTGGACATCTCCCATTTTGAACTCTTCATGCCACCGTTATTATGTTATATTATTGGAAGATTATTCTATTTTTTTGTGGACATTTCCGTTATCTAAAAAGTCTCAGGTTTATTCCACATTCCTATCATTTAGAACATTCATCTGTACTCAATTTGAACGGGATATTAAGAACATTTAATGTGATAAGGGAAGGGAATACATTTGTAAGGTTAATGGTATATCTTTTCAGTTTTCATGTCCACATAGGTCCTCACTAAATGGGAAAGCCGAAAGAAAAATCTACACCATTAATAATATTGTTCGTACATTACTTGCCAATGCATCATTACCACATTCATTTTGGCATCATGCTTTACAAATGACAACTTACCTTCTTAACATACTCCCTAGCAAATGATTAGCATACCAATCCCCACTCAAAATTCTTTATCAAAAAGACCATTCGCATTCGCATCTTAGGGTGTTTGGGTGTTAATGTTATCATCTATTCCCCTCCACCACCATTAACAAACTTCAAGCCCGCTCTACCGCTTGTGTGTTTCTGGGTTACCCATCTAATTATCGTGATTACAAATATTTTAATTTATCCTTTAATAAAATCATCATTAGTCGTCATGTTATTTTTATTAAACCCAATTTTCGTTTGCTACGTTGCATAATTCCGCATCAAATTTGTATGATTTTTTGGATGATGGGCTCTCACCGTATGTGGTCCACCATTTGATACAGCACACTTCTCGTGATCTGGACCAGCAGGACCCGGCAGGCCCAACAATCCCACATCCATAAATTCTACCAGCAGGTCCACTACTTGCTGGACCAAACACCTCTGGTCCGCCACTTCTACTAGCAGGCTTACTGTCTGCTGGCCCAACATCATCTAGTCATCAATCATCCCAGGTAATCCCAACTCGAATCCAGTCCAACGCCACACAATTGACACTAGGCCAGCTCACTGCTTCTACTCCTATCCAACCCACTTCTATTCCGGGACAAGGGCCCATTATCCATAGCCAACGGGGTATTTTTAGACTAAAGCGACATTTTAATCTCAACTTTAATGGCACTAAATCCCCCTACCACGTAACCCCGTGTCTGCCATTCGTGACCCGAATTGGAAAATGACCATGGATGATGAATATAATGCTCTTATTGAAAATAAGACATGGGAGTTAGTGCCCCGTCCACCTGGTGTCAATGTGATTCGTTCTATGTAGATTTTTACTTATAAGGAAAAATATGATGGTTGTTTTGAGAGGCATAAGGTCCATCTTGTAGGTGATGGCAAAACGCAACGGGTTGGCGTGGATTGTGGAGAGACATCTAGTCTGGTGGTCAAATCGAAAACTATTCACACAGTTCTCGGTCTAGCTCTCTCAAAAGCATTGCCCAAACTGGACATGAAAAATACGTTCTTACATGGCGAGCTCAAGGAAACTGTATACATGCATCAACCCTTGGGTTTCAGGGACCCCGATTATCCTAACCATGTGTGCTTGTTGAAGAAGTCTTTGTATGGGCTAAAGCAGGCTCATCGGGCTTGGTACAAACGATTTGCAAATTATGTGTCTACTCTTGGGTTTTCTTACAGCAGGTCTGATCATTCTCTGTTCATCTACCATCACGGTACTTCTATGGCATACATTCTATTATATGTGGATGATATTATATTAACTGCTTCCTCTGATAAACAGTGCAAGTCTATCGTATCTCTTCTCAGCTCCGAATTTGCTATGCAAGACTTGGGGCCTTTGAGTTATTTTTTGGGTATAGCTGTAACTCGTCATGCAGGTGGTGTATTTCTATATCAGAGAAAGTATGCAGCAGAGATTATTGAACGGGTTGGCATGTCATCCTATAAGTCATCTCTTACACCGGTTGACACTAAACCGAAGCTGAGTGTTACTTCTAGCACACTATACGAAGATCCTTCTCACTATCGTAGTCTTGTGTGGGCTCTTTAATAGCTCACGTTTACGAGGCCCGATATAACTTATGCAATGCAGCGGGTGTGTTTATTCATGCATGATCCGAGGGAAGAACACATGCACGCTCTAAAACGCATTGTGTGTTCTATTCAGGGAACTCTTGATTATGGTTTACACTTATATTCATCATCGGTATCTACTCTCATGTCTTATACAGATGTTGATTGGGGTGAATGTCTAGATATCAGGCATTCGACATCTGGTTATTGTATATTTCTTGGTGATAACTTGATCTCTTGGTCTACTAAACGTCAGGCTACTTTATCGCGCTCCAGCGCATAGGCCGAATATCGAGGGGTAGCCAATGTGGTGTCTGAGTCCTGTTGGTTGCATAACCTCCTGTTAGAGCTTCATTTTCCTATTCGGAAAGCTACCTTGGTCTACTGTGATAATGTTAGTGCGGTATATCTCTCGGGGAATCATGTCCAACATCATCGCACTAAATATATCGAGATGAATATTCACTTTGTTCGCGAAAAGGTAGCTCGTGGACAAGTACATGTCTTGCATGTCCCCTCACGTTATCAAATTGCTGACATATTTACTAAGGGTCTTCCCTTAGTTCTGTTTGAAGATTTTAGGGACAGTCTCTACAGTCTGACGACGCCCGCTACGATCATGGGGTGTGATAGAATATATGCAAATATATTCTTTTGGTATAATTAGTGATTTTGTATATCTGTAATTGTTGTAGCAATATTTTATATTAGTTAGGTGAATATTTAATTTTTGTAATTATAGCCTAGAATTACTATTGTATATCATGTGTATATACCATTTACATTAATGAAATCAGTGAGGAATTATTCTCTTTCAGTATTATATACGGAGGGTGATTATTATAGAAAAATTTAACCGTATATATCATTATCTTGATGAAATTTTCGAGAAAAGAATTCTTGGTCCGACTACTTTAACTTCAACATCAAGGCCACCAATCTTAAGTAAACATCCCTATTGGTCCTCGACATATGGCATATTTGTTCGATTTGTTTTAAATTCAAGGCCCTTTAATTTTTAAGTGTGTGTCACTAATGGCCCACAACATATGGCACATTTTCCAATTTGTTTATAACTTGTCTAACATGTCAAATTTGTCCCTTGTGTAAGACATAATTCAAAACATTCATTAGATCAATAAAAAGGTCCAATATCATTCAAATTTTCAGAAGTAGTAAACATTTAGTTCAACTCAAAAGAATCTGAATATATCTATAAATAAAATCACATGCAAATATGCACTACAAGCTTTCTCATAGACAACATTGTATCCGATATTGTTGAAGCTTTCAAATGTTCTGTTTTACACTCTATTGATGGAATTCAATGAGAAAGACCTGATTTTTCTTTTTCCTGTTTTTTCATTCTTTTTTTGGCTTCCCATTTAGTATTTGGTATCTTTAGGGTCCGACTAAGCCGTATTAATGCTAGGAAGTCCCACTTTGAGAAGTAAATCGCTCTCTGTCAAAGACGATGTCATTTCTAAGGATCAAACTTGATACTTCTGATTAATGATTGATGAGTATTTACCATTTCATCCGAACCTAAATTAGTGTTTGATTTCACTTTATTCTTTTGATTAAGCTCCTTTATCACTCAAAAGTTTCTCAATAAGGTCCATTAGGGTACAAGAATTATTGAGAATGAAAATGATCGGGTCCTTTTTATATGTTTGGGGACGAGAAGTAATTTACGTTTAATTTGTTTCATAAAATAAATTCAATTTTTATGGCAAAATAAAAATTTATAAATGAATAAAATATTAAAACATATAAGTTAAGTTTTTATTTAAGCATAATACATAAACATGCACTCAAACTTGGTCTCAACTGACAACTAAACACTTCAAGTTTAAAAATGCACATCTAGACACCTTAACTCATCTCCATTGTATCGATTGAATACTCCAACTTACAAAATGGTCATCTCGACACCTCCAAAATTTATGTGTCATGTCAGCATAGGGTGTCCATGAGACGCAATGGGACAACTTGAGGTGTCTATATGTACACTCCCAAAGTTGGAGGGATTACTTACCAGTTGAAACCAAATTTAAATGTTTGTTTATGTATTATGCCTTTATTTATCTCCGAACAAATAAATTAGATACCTCAAAGAACAAACAAATCAATATCAAACTCTTCATCGAAAGGGTAAAAAAATGAACAGTTGATGTTTATATATGGCAGCATGCAACAACTGCATGCATTTGGAAACTGGTGGATCCTTTATATATTATTGTATATTTTTGCCATTTATAAAAAGTGTGTTTGAAGATAGTGTTGATATATTCTTTGCTTTCACGCGTGTATTCTCTCACATTCATACCAGAAAATCAAAGGAAATAAAATATTCTCAAAAGAATAGCACCTTGATTTGAGAATATAATGAAGTTTCAGATTCAGGGAATGAGAAAATAAAATCATTGTTTCTCATGTTCTTTAAAATAATTTTTTCAAAGTCTGAGCTGGCTCTTTCATTCCTATAGTCATTATCTCCTTAATTGCCTTATTTACGTGAAATTATATCAACTTACTAAAATTAAGTGTTTTAATAAGGTTCTCACCTTATCAATCAATTATGGTTAAGTGAAAGATGATGCGTGCAAATATAATCATGTGTTTTTTTTTAATTTAATACTATAGTATTGTATTACTACTATCTTGTTAAAATTCCCTAACTGCATAAGAGGAAATGATTGTAAAATATTTATCACATTTTAATAAGAAATGAAATTTGGGTTGAGTTAACTCCGCTCCAAAAGCTTAGGGTAAGAGGTGAGTGTTGGGATTACAAATGATTGCAGGAACGGAAATTACAAATAACTGCTAATGTAAGAATTGAAATTACAATTCAACTAGAAAACTGAAAATTACAAAGATGAACTAGAAAAACTGAAAAAACTGTTTTTGCTGAGTCGAGTGTGGCACTCTGTCCTTAAGACAATATTGCCCCGTATGTATTCTTTATACGTCCTGGACAATTTGTCTCCCAAGATAAAACAGCAATGGAACACTTGAGCAAAGGAAACTCAAATGCTACCGTGAAGAATATTGAGTAACGAAATGATGCTTGGAAGTTGTGGGAAGAAAGTATTTTCTGCTTGTGTATTTTCGTATTGTAAGTGTATTTTTCTCTGCCTCAACAATGGTGTAAGGGGTGTTTATATAGGTGAGGGAGGGCTGTTTAACTGCCCCATAACATCCATTAATGGCCAAATAATAGCCATTATGGAGGTAGTAAAGCCACCAAAATAAATGGTGAAAGACCAACGGATTTGGCCATTATAGGAGGAGTAATTCAGCCAAAATAAATGGTTGAATTGAGTGCTTTCTGCTTTGACCGTCGAAATCCTGACTTTATGAAAACTCCAGGGACCAAACTGTACATCTGAAAGAATTCTGGTCCAAACTGTACATCTGAAACTTCTGGGATCAAACTGTACTTCTGGAAAAGTTCTCTGGCCCAAAAAGATAATATCAGAAGGCCCACAAATTTCACCACCACGCCCACGAATTGCGTGAACCCGCGGAACGATGAACCAAAGTGAACCCGCGGAACCAAAGATTAACCAATAAAGGTCCGTAAACTAAATTTCTTCTAATTTCTCGGGACGCAAAGACTTCCTTCAGAGTGAGTTCCTTGCCGGAAGTCATCTTCAGGACCACCTTTCCAACCCCTAGCACGTCCGAGGAAGCGTTGTTGCCCATGAACAGCTTCTTGTCGATGACCGGAGTGTACGTGGAGAAGACATCTTTGTTGGAACAGATGTGTCTTGTTGCACCTGTGTCTACCCACCACTGCATCGGATTCTCAACCAAGTTGGCTTCTAGCACCACGGCCGATAAATCCTCAATCAAGTCATCCAGGAGCGTGTCCTTGACGACGTTAGCTTGAGCCTTGCCTTTCGACTTGGCTTTCTGTTGTTGCTCAGTCTTGAGCTTGCGGCATTCCTTGATCCTATGACCAGGTTTCCCACAGTGATGACAATTACCTTTGAACATCTCCATTGCAGGGGCTTTGCCGTCTTTCTGGAACTTCCGCTTCTTGCTTGAGTTCCCTTTGGCCTCACCAGATTCGCCTTTGCCTCAAAGATGTTGTTTACCCTTTGGCAAGGTCTTCTTATTATCTTCCTGGATTTGCGGTTTGATAACAAGCTCTTCAAAGGTCATCTCCTTTGTCTTGAGTTTCAAGTAACTCATAAACTCATTCCATGAAGGAGGTAACTTTTCAATCGATGCAACCAAAATCGCTCGTTTGGCTTGATCCTTCCAAATCCAGGTGATGTAAATCATTTGGAATTCTGGACTTGGGACATCATCGTCTTGCTGTCCACCATTTGGAATTTTAGAAATTTCCCAACGATGAACTTCTTAGTACCCGCATCTTGTGCGTTGTACTTCTTTGCGCTTTTCCCACTCTTTGGCGGTGCCAACGGTAGAATAGACCGTGTAGAGAGGGTCCGCCAAGCGATTCAAGATATAGTTCTTGCACATGAAATCGCTATGATTCCACGCATCACGAACCATCTTCATGCCGTTAACGACATGGATACCAAGGCCCCTTCACCCGCTTTCAAAGAAAGTAAGAGTCCATTTCATCTCCAGCTTGTGGAGGATCTTCCGTAAGGAACCGGGCCATGCCCATAACTGTTAAGTAGAACAACATATTTTGCTGCTATCTCTTAAATTCTGATCCCATGAACTTTTCAGGGAGATCATGGTGGTGTGAAGAAGAGGGTGGAGCTCCAACGATCCGGAAAAGCGGCAGCATCGCTTGCCTTGAGCGATAGCAGCAGCAGCAGTGAAGGCGGCGGAGTTACTGCCATGGCCAGTAGCGGCAGTGGCGGGGAAGGCAGCAACGTTTCCTCGAGAGACAACAGCAGTAGCAGCAACATCGGTCATATTTCCATCCATGTTATTGCAGTTATTGTAAGCAAATATTGTCTTAAGTTGTTGGGATTACAAATGATTGCAGGAACGGAAATTACAAATAACTGCTAATGTAAGAATTGAAATTACAATTTAACTAGAAAACTGAAAATTACAAAGATGAACTAGAAAAACTGAAAAAACTGTTTTTGCTGAGTCGAGTGTGGCACTCTGTCCTTAAGACAATATTGCCCCGTATGTATCCTTTATACGTCGTGGATAATTTGTCTCCCAAGATAAAACAGCAATGGAACACTTGAACAAAGGAAACTCAAATGCTACAATGGTGTAAGGGGTGTTTATATAGGTGAGGGAGGCTGTTTAACTGCCCCCATAACAACCATTATTGGCCAAATAATGGCCATTATGGAGGTAGTAAAGCCACCAAAATAAATGGTGAAAGACCAACGGATTTGGCCATTATAGGAGGAGTAATTCAACCAAAATAAATGGCTGAATTGAGTGCTTGGGCGTTTCTGCTTTGACCATCGAAATTCTGACTTTCTGAAAACTTCATGGACCAAACTGTACATCTGAAAGAATTCTGGTCCAAACTGTACATCTGAAACTTCTGGGATCAAACTGTACTTCTGGCAAAGTTCTCTGGCCCAAAAAGATAATATCAGAAGGCCCGTGAGCCCGGAACCCGACGGGCGGGCGGCGGCGGCGGCGCGCGTGTGGTCTTTCCTCGAACCGAAGCACATCTAGGTCCTCCCTCCTTTAAACACATGGGATACCCCTTGGGGTCCCAAACCCCAAACCAATTTCGAGTCTTATATACACAACAATTCTTTCTTCCTCTACCGATGAGGGAGAATTGATCACACACCACACTTTTCCATGCTTCAAACACCTTACTTCGTGAACCAATATCTCTTTCATTTCTCAATGAAATTTGACGATTCTTGGCCCTACGGTTATCTACGTACTTAGTACATCATGCATGTGTGAAGAACCGGATTCTCCAACATACGTAACACTAGTGTTTAAGCCGTTAAAGTTGGTCGGTCGCAACTCCCGCCAAAGGCTAATTTCCAACAGTGAGAACTTCCCAAAATCATATTAACGAGACAAATGATCCAAGCCTCAACTGATGTGGGACTCCACACTCCCCCGCCCCAGCATGCCTAGAATTGGACATTGGAAATTGGACAATATGATCACATGAGGGGAGGGGGAAACATCGTATGAACGGGCTAGTGTCGGTACCATGATAATTGATAAAAAATGAATCTTGAGTCTAACTTAACTCAAAACTAACTTAAAAGGTGAGGACTTGTATAAAACTTATATAAAAATATAAATAATTCAAGTCTAACCGATGTGAGACTCAGCATATTTACTATACTTTTATCACTGTGATAGTTATATATATGTGTGTGTAATTTCCTGAGAAAAACACTAGTTGTCTCCTTATCCTACTTTCTTGTGTATACATGAATCTAAACGCTACTAATAATGTTGTTTTGTCCATTATTGAACTATTTTCAATTTTGTCTGTGTATTTCGTGAAAACAATTAAGTAGCACTTGTTTTTTGAAGATTTTTCTTTTATTATACTAACAATATCAAATATGAAACTTCTAGGAAGCATCACGAATAAGACCAAAAATAATCAAATACGTACGAATATATATAACAATAAAAAAGAAAAAATAGTTAAGGATCGGCATGCTTTGATTGGATTCTATTCATACTTTTAAAGTTGGCTAATGGATTAGCTTTTATTTCTTTCCTTTTGTTCTTTTTATAAAATAAGAGCAGCTTTATTATTAGTTCTAATAAAAAGGAAAAAAATGAAATGAGAAAAAGAAAAAAGCAAGAAAGAACAATCAGATTATGCCAATTTGATGGTTCCTTTATACCTTTATGTAAACCTAACTTAACAGAAATAACTGTGCTATGAGGAAAATATTTTATTAGGAAAAATGATAAAGGTAAGTATTATTTATATACGATTGTTTAGAGTATAATAAAACAAAGAAACGTAAAGTAGAATCCATCGCGCGAAGTACTATTATTTGCTTACTATAGACCTAGTAGACTATTATTAAATTCATAGGTATACAACAAATCTTAGTGGGTCAACTACTTTAGTCTTCTAATTTGACCTCAAATTCTAATTATTTAATTAAATTCAGGAAAAAAATTTATAGAACTCCCTCCGTTTCAAAATATTTTTCTGATTTTAACTTGACACATAGTTTAAGAAAGTAAAGAATACTTATAAATCTTGCGGTCTTAAATTAAAGATATGAAACATATACCAAGGGGTTCTTTAATCTTGTGGTCTTAAACATGTCACGTAGAAAGTTAAAATTAAAAGAGTTGCTAAAAAATGAAAGAGGCAAATATTTTGATACAGACCAAAAAAGAAAGTAAGACAAATATTTTGAAACGGATGGAGTATTTGTCTGGCTGATGTGACCGAGCAAACCAACTGGATGGCTAAATCAACATGTGATATCAAAACATACTGAAAGAGGAATTAAACTAACACATGCCGATGAACTAAAAGTCTGACTGAATAATCATTAACTGCGAAAAATACTGAATAAGTCTGAACATAGTAAAAGTGTCAGCACGACAAACATGAAAATCTGATGAACTCTTATCTAACTACTACTCTAGTCTATGAAGCCTCTGAAGAGTACTAAGATGCTAACTGTTTGCCGGGACAAAGCCCCGACATACATGATTGTCTGTAGTAAGCTACAAAGACTGCAAAATAAATGATAAGGCCCTGAAAGACTGGGGCTCACCAACTCAACTGATACCAGAGATCCTAGCGTGCAGATACGTCTTCCTAAAAGTCCTTGCCTACACCGTGAAATGCAGGCCCCGAACAAAAGGGACGTTAGTACATTTGAATTGCACTAGTATGTAAAACCAACTAAAAGAACAAATAGTTGTGGGGTGCTCGGGATAGGAGCAACCCAAAACAATAAACATAAATATGAAACTGAAAAAAACTGTTTGTGTCCTGAACGAAGAACCACGTTTTAACTCAATAAATAAGCTATGGCCTCACGCCCAATATAAGTGCATAAGCTACGGCCTCAGGCTCAAAGATGCCTAAAGCATAAACTACGGCCTCGGGCCCAAATACAGGTGTTCAACATTCAGGAATATAAAATAAGAAACTGAGAATCATACTGTAATACATGATACTGTAATACATGATACTGGAATACTGAATAATATTGAGCTAAGGCATGTATTCATAAACTGATTATTGAGTGTAAAGCATTGACTGACCATAATATACTGAGTTTTCATGACTGAGACTCATGGGTATGGAACACGAGTCTATATTGATTACGTATTGGGTTCATGACATTCAGAATGATAATCATGAACAATTATGAAACTATGTCATATAGAGAATAGAAGTTCTACAACTATTCATGGAACTAAGGCATAACGACTTTCTGAGGCAGTTCGTAATAGTCATAAAGAATGAGGCATAGGGAGAGTCATAAACATTCCCAAACGTAGAGAGTTAGTCTCACATACCTTAATTTCCTGCTCTTGAGCATAAAAGAACGTTTGTCAATCCGTTCAACTTTAATCTAAAATAATACGAGTCAAAGGGATTCCATATTAGCAATAATACTCATCTTTTGGCCTTCTAGACATTTTATCAAACACTTGGTGGACATAAAGCTCCACAATCCTTATTAATGGTGTTTCTACACCCAATAACCTATTCCCATGTTCCTAGATGATAACACCATCTCATAATACTACGATTGTCATCATTCCTCATCACTCATATGATATTCAACGCCCTTAATCAATAATCAACAACCCAAATCTATAATTGCTCATGCTTTTATACCAAACTCATCAACTCATATCTCATGAATTTATAATCTATAATCACCCACACAACACTATAATCAATTAAAGGATGAAGGTATTACATTTTTTACGTTCAATTCTTTTGAATTTGGATTTTAGGATTTCTTCATCCAAAACCAAGTCTCAATTGATTATCTATGAGTTTGAAGGGTTTAATCATGTTAGTAAGGTATTGGGGAATTGGAATCAACTTAGAATCTTCATTAGGACTTACCTTGAAATGTTCTTGAGGCTTGGGACGAGTTCTATCTCCTTCTAGATTGTTTTTCGTGTTTGGGGGAAGTTGGGGAAATAACCTCAACCTTAAATATAAAATATAATATAAAAACTGAAAAATCCCGACTCCTGTGGAACCCGCGCATCGCAGGGGTGCCTCACAAGGGAAAAATCTGTCAGTGAGGGCTTCGGCTCGCGCCACCCTCGCGACGCGAGGGTGCCGCTGTACTGCCTTCAGTAAAATAGGCATAACTCTTTTTATGGAGCTCGGTCTGAGCTGAACGACCTTCCGTTGGAACGGTATTTCAAATATCTACAACTTTCATGTTATACGTTTTCTCAAATTGTCAATAGATTTTCACTAAATCGGGATCTAAGGCAGACATGTCGTAAACTTAGTCGATTCTATCGAATCTTAAGCATCTCACTATTCGCCATTTTGCAACGATTATATCTTCTAGATATGATCTTCGATTGGCCTGATATTTATGTGGATGGAAAGGTATTTCTACGTACTACAACTTTTATTAAGGAAGGTTTCCCAATTTCCTATTTAATCTTGGGGTTAAGATTGCTTGAAGTAGGCCCCTCGATCACTTTCGCAAAACGTGAAACCTCCTCAATTTTGATTTATTTCCTTAGAACGAGTCAGGAACTAGTATGGAGACATGAGACGTTACATAATTGATACTTGAGTCAATGGTTTGATGAGACGAGTGGAGTTGACGGAGTGGTGACGTGAGCCAAGTTATTGCCTTTAGTTTATCTGTCTGTGGGCCGGTATCTTTATCCGCAGGTTGGAGACGCATACACGCAAAAAGAAGTACATGAGTTTCGGTGGCCAGAAATATTCACATAAAAAATGTATAAGGTCATTTTCATCTATTCAAATTATAACGGGTTAATAATAATTTCAAAGGATATCATTAATTACCCAACAACAATATTTTGTTTAGTGCAAATTGCACATTTTAGGGTGGATAGGTGCTATGACCTCATGTCTAAGACTTCGATTTATTTAACCCAAGAACTAAAGTAATAAAAAAGTGCAACTACAAAGCGTGCTATATTTTCTAATATCCTAAAAAAAAAAAAAAATAGGCAGCAGCAAGAAGAACCCTTTGATTGTGACATGACTCTTCACAAAATTAATTTGAATTGCATCTAGAATTAATTTAGCTAAAACTCTCAAACATCATCTAATTTAATATAATAACTTAATAAGAACAGACCTGTCCAAAGCTCGGGTCGGGTCGGGTCAAATGGCTTTTTTTCCCTGCTTGCCCAACCCTGGACCGACCCTGACTCTAACCCTATTTTTTTTATTTTCCGACCCTGACCCTGAACCTTCGGGGACCCTACGGGTCACGGGTCGTCCATGACCCGCTATACAAAATAAAATATTTTTTTTATTAAAATAACAGTCCAAATTAAAGTCCAAAAACATAACATATATTCTTAAAACATGTAAAAAACTTCAAATTAAAGGATTTTTTTTAAATTTGAATTTCCAACACTGAAATTGACATTCACACCTACATTACCACGAAATTTCGACGCTGAAATGTATTGTATATCATGAGATCTTTACTAAAGAAAAGGGAAATTAGAAACCGATTTGGAAGAAAACACAAATTGATTGAGAAAACGGACGATTTTCTAAAAATTGGCGGCGCCAAACCGCCTAACGGCTGTTTGACCGGCCGCGTCTCAAAAAAATAAGCAAAATAAAAAAATCGGTAAAACGGACATCCGAGCGCAGAGTTATGACCATTTAAAGTTGCACCAATTTACAACTACTTTCTCTCCCTACATTTTATGTCAATGCTTCCGTTAATTAAGTTCATGACGCATTCGACTTCCATAAAAGCTTCATAGATTGGCTTCAATGGCTATGATTCAAGAGATAACAGTAGCCTAAAATAAAAAATAAGATTAATTACATAGTAGGTTCGGCTTTTCGGTTCGGTTCATCCCCAATATTAAAGTATCGAACTGAATTACCTTAAATAAACATTAATAAAATATACCTTAAATAAACATTAATAAAATAATAATAAAATGAACAAGTTGGAGTCTGGTCACTGGTTGGGTCAGACGGGTAAAAAATTTTGAGCCTGACCCTGATCGAGTCCCCGGTTTTTCGGGTCAGATGGCTCACAGGTCAGATATATACTGACCATAGTCTTAATTTTTTTGGATCGGGTCGGTCGGGCCGGGCCGGGCCGGGCCCCGACCCTATGGACAGGTCTAAATAAGAAGGTCAAGTTCTCAATGGCAACTTCGAATTTGCTAATATATGGTAAGATTAAATCCGCACACCTTACAAAAATTTTGTGAAGACGTAGAGAGAAAAATGAATAACTAAAATACATGCATTAAGTACCTAGTAATAGAAAATGTATAAACCAAAATACATATCTTACTTACTAGAAGAAACAAGAATTAGCGACAAACAATTTATGTCGTTAAATAAAAAAGATTATTATTAATTTTATCTATGGATGAATCGACAATCGTTTATAAAAAAAAATTATGTTAATTATGGGTTATTCAGCTACAAATTAGCATTGAATGTAGTAGCTAATTCTAGATTCTTTTAGCGTAAACAATATGCTATTCTACTATGAGTTCAATCAACTTAAGCAAATAACTTATAGTATTAGCTGTTAGGCAATTTATTGACTAAAATATATAATTGAAATTGGTTGAAAGAAAGAGATATGTTAATTAACTTGCTATTTCTATGTTACTTGAATTAATCACACGAAAAAGAAAGATAAAATTGAAGATGACGCCTTTTTTCTCATTTGCTTTTGTGCAAATAGGGCAAAACATGGCGTATATTTTAATAAAATAAAAATGCCTTAAATTAGCTGTATAACATTAATTATGCTATAAAGCTCGAACGACTTTGAGCAAGAGGGCACCTGTACCCGAAATTGACACAGGTGGGTAGGTAGAGAATATCTAGGAGCGCGAGACAACTCTCTCTAAGGAACTCGGCAAAATAGGGAAAGTGAACTGCTGGTTGTGGCCAAAAAGAGAGGTTCTGTCTTTCTTCATTCAAGTAAGAAAAAGATGGGACGCTCGCAGACCGGAAGAAAGAGAATTATTAGAAATCTCATCCGCTTCTCTTCAACCAGTCAAGTGGTTGAACGCCCCCTCGACTTAGCAACAAGAGTCGGTTATGGAATAGTCTTTTAGTCAG